>CM068841.1:68184527-68552027 GCA_028554795.2 Sinohyriopsis cumingii
TGGGCATTCTTCGTGCATTGGCTATACAAGTGTCAATCAGTAAAGTCAATCAGCCAATCCACAGCAAAACTGCACAAAACATACCTGCCAAGTAATGGTGGTGATCTGTAGGCATGTACCCCTCAACCACATAACTTTATCACACAGTGATCATGGAGTGGATTAACTGCCTCACAGTGATGTGGAGAAGTGCAAATGAGCTGTACTGTATAACAGGATTTAAAAGATTGCCACCATGGTAGTCATACTGGATATCTAATCTGCATTCTTATTTGAGTGAGGACCAACTGCATATTACAAGAAATATATTGGCAAAAACCATATGTTGCTATAACAATCCATTCTGGAAAATCAGCTGTTAAAACTTTCAAGGTGGCTGCCATGGTCTATTATACAGAAATCTGAAAGCACAATTTTCAAGTACAGCCAACTCAATAGCATACAAAATATTTTAACTATAACAAGCTTTTCAAAATGCTACCATGGTAGCCATATTGGAGGTCTGATTGGCACCATTTTCATTTAGGACCCACAAGATATTATAAGTACATGTATTCTAGTGAAGACCCGGTATCACCACAATTATCCATTCAGAAGAAGTTGCTACAAGATTCTGAAGACTGCCACCTGATCAGCCATAAAGGATGTCTGATCAGCGTAATGGAAGTCTGATATGGAAGTCTGATCAGCCATAATGGATGTCTGATCAGCCATAATGGAAGTCTTATCAGCCATAATGGAAGTCTGATATGGAAGTCTGATCAGCCATAATGGATGTCTGATCAGCCATAATGGAAGTCTGATCAGCCATAATGGATGTCTGATCAGCCATAATGGAAGTCTGATCAGCCATAATGGAAGTCTGATATGGAAGTCTGCTCAGCCATAATGGATGTCTGATCAGCATCATTTTCATTTAGAATCAACTAGACTGTTTAGATGTAGTGATGACAAGATTTTTCTTCAATATTACTGCCATGCCAGAGGTCAGATCAGCACCATTTTCATTAACAGCAACTAGTGAAAGCCCCACTGATGACCAACTAGACCTGGAGAATAATGTATGCATAAAGTTGGGGGGGGGGGCAATCCTCTCAGTAATTTAAGAAGAGTATCAATAAAAAAAAACTTTGCTAACAGAGAGAAAGTCTGCCAATCACATATACTCTTCTGGTTTATGGATAAAATGTTGCAAGTTTTAACAATTGCAAAATTCTCAAACACGATAAACCATTCCCAATTACATGGCAAACCTCCAAGTTGTATAGGAGTAGCATAACAAACCTGTGCTAATGGATGAATGGATAGCATGTGGCAGACAATAAACAACATGCCATCCCAAAACAGAAAGGTAAAAGACAGTGAAAAAATGCTTTAGAAAAAGTGCACAAAATAAAGGAAATGAGGAAAAAATCCTTAAAATGTGTTGTCAGTACCAGAAAGCAGTGAAAACCCATGAATCAAAAACCTTTTTATCAACTTACCAACTGTTCTCCGAAATCTTGGATAAAAGCTTATCAGATTATCTTGGATGAACCGAAATCCTGGGAAAGCTTTGGTGGGAAATTCATAGAGTGTACAAAACTCGGAGTCGCCGTATGTCATTTCCATATCTTGATCCATTGCGCCATTGAGAAAAACTAAAATTAAAATAAAATGTAAAATAAAATATCTAATTTCCAACTGGCAGCTGACTACTGGTAAAAAATCATTTGCATTCTAAAAGAAGCCTTACATTGCAATAATACAAAATTAATTGTTGTTGTTGTTGTAGGTTTAATACCATTTCTCAGCACAAGATAGGCTATACATGGCAGCCCGTATAAATGGTGGAGGAAGAACCTGGGAAAACCCTGGAAAGAACAACCAACTCACGAGAAGCTACTGGCAAGCTTCCTCACATACCTACCTTGGCTGAACTGGACACTCAAACCCACGCAGACAGAGGCTAGATGGCAATGATTCATTATGACAGAGGTGAGATGGCAATGATCCATAACGGTGAGCGCTTTAGACCACTTGCAGCCCCCATTCATGAGCATACATCATGCTGTATCAATGACGTCAAAGTACAATACATCTTAACCATTAGTCAGACTGGTTCATTTACCCTTGATCTTGATGGGATTTCAATGCATACATAAGGAATAATGAATGGCAGGAACCAATTAAGGTCCTTTTCTACTAATCCATGGAAATAATGGACTGTGGATTTGATGTCCAAACATTATTATTGCAGGGCTATATTCTGAAAGAGTATGAGCGATTAAGTAGCATCATGCCTGTTGAGTCAAATCAGTGGCAACGGTAAACAGAATTGATGGCCCCCCAGTCTTGAAAATTTGATAACCTCTATAATAAAGAATAGGTTCATTTTTTATGTACTAGAAATTTAAAAAAGTCGGGCTGTCTTAGGGTAATTGAAATTGTTAAGATATGGCAGTGCAGTGGAAAGAATGGTAATCCCTTTGATTACCTGCCAATCATCAACAGAATGATGAAAGAAATCTGGAAGGGCCAGTGGAACTCTGTCGCAGTTTGGATAATCACAACAGTAGAATTAACCTTGTTATTTTTAGTAAGGGCAAAGTATTTGATATTTTGTATTCCATGCTGAATATTTTGTACTTTCCTACTTTAGAAAACCTTCTGGCTGTCAATTTTTTATTTTATTCTACTTATTTTTAAACTATATTTCCAGAAAATTGGAGGGACCATATATATCAGTAGCAAAATCCCATGCGCTGACTTTACAATTGTATTAAAGGTAAATATGAAACAATGTACACTCACCATACATACTTGCTTATAAGTCAACCCAAACTGCAAGTAACAAAGATCCTGATCTGATGTAGTATAATGTGCCTGCAAATCAAGGTCTATGTTGTTGTTTTTTAAACTGATTACTCCTAACAAACAGCACAGAACCAGACCTGCTAGAGCATCTTGCTAAGGCAGATCTGGGTCTGTGCATTTTGCAGTTGAATTCATCTTATTAGCAAGTACGTACAGTATTTGCACATCATATTTATCTCAAGTCCGTTTTTGAAGCATGCCCTGCCTCTCAATGGCTGCACCATGTCCTGCTTGGCATTTGTCCTGCCTTACGTATCCAAAGGTTTAATGAATGGCATATAGGAACTCATTTCATTCATTTTATGCATTATTTCGGCATCATTAATCTGTTTCTCACATTTATTTCAAACTTACATTATCTTAAATGTACCAGTGGAATGCATAAAAACACACCTATTCAATGAAAGTGTGCCCTTGGAAAAGACTGGATCAGGAAAGAAATGCCCTGAGAGGTAATTAGCACCCTGTCTTAACTAGTTGTCAGAATAACCCTCGTGAATTTGTATGGTTATAATGATGATAATCCTAGCTTTTTTAGAAAGTTAAAGGAGGAGACTTTATGTTTTGAGAACTCATCAATTATAATGTGCGGAGACTGGAATACTGTTCAAGACTTAGATTTGGATACTTATAATATTTTACATGACAAACACCAACAGTCTAGGGCAGCGATTCAAGACCTGAAAAACGAATTGGAATTAATTGATCCCTGGCGAAATTCCAACCAAGACTTAAAGATGTATACCTGGAGGCAAAAATCTCCCTTGAAACAAAGTAGACTAGATTACTTTCTTGTATCAGATGACATTCATATGAATACAGCAGATGCATGTATCTTACCAGGGTACAAGACTGATCATTCAGCTATTGTTTTGAGTGTGGCGTTTTCAACGTTTCCAAGGGGAAAAGGATATTGGAAATTTAATAACCAACTGTTGAGGAACATTGAGTATACTGATTTGGTCAAAAAGTGTATAACTGACACTTTAAATGAATATTATGTAGGGGGAAATAAAGATGACTCTCTCCATGTTTCTCTTTCCTGTAACGACCAAATGTTCTTTGAAATTTTGAAAATGAAAATAAGATCTGAAACTATAGGTTATTCTATTAGGAAATCAAAAGAGAAACGGGAAAAATTAAAGAAAATTGAGCAGGAAATAATAGAAATTCAGGGGGGACTGTCGAATAACATAAATGGGGAAATTCTGGAAAATTTAGAGAGAAAAAAAGCAGAATTAGAGGAATCTAGGAAAAAATACATAGAAGGTGTTATATTAAGATCTAAAGCTAGATGGTATGAATTTGGGGAAAAAAGCACAAAGTACTTTTTAAATCTTGAAAAAAGAAACTATGTTAATAAGACAATAAAGGAAATTATTTTAGATGATGGGACAAATATATCTGACCAAATAGATATTTTAGAAGCACAAAAACAGTTTTATATGGAATTGTTCAAAAGTAGAATTGCTCAGCTTGATGATGAGGCTATTCATGAAACTCGAAATAGATTTTTTAATCACAATATTAAACTTAGTCGAGAGGAAAGAGAATCATGCGAGGGTCTGCTTACAATTAATGAATTTGGTATGTCTCTAAAACGGATGGAAAATGGAAAAAGTCCTGGCTCGGATGGATTCACTGTAGAGTTCTATAAATTCTTTTGGAAGTCTCTGGGGGGATTTATATGTAGATCAATAAATTACGGATATACTGTAGGAAAACTTTCAGATTTTCAGACTCAAGGAGTCATCACCTGTCTACCAAAGGAGGAAAAAGACAGAAGATATTTTAAAAACTGGAGACCTATATCACTTTTAAATACTGATTATAAGATTGCTTCGGGAGCAATTGCAGCTGGGATTAAAAAGGTTCTTCCATCAATAATCAGCGATACTCAGAAAGGATATATGAAGGGTAGATTCATTGGAGAAAACACCAGACTATTATATGATATCATGGACCAACTTGAGAATGAAAACAGATATGGTTTATTATTGTTAATAGATTTCGAAAAAGCCTTTGACTCAATTAACTGGATCTTTGTAGAAGAAGCTCTACAATCTTTCAATTTTGGTGATTCCGTTTGTAAGTGGTTTAAACTGTTTTGTAATGACTCTAATAGTTGTGTTATAAATAATGGACATATGTCATCTTTTTTCAGACTTGAAAGAGGATGTCGTCAAGGAGATCCCCTTGCACCTTATTTGTTTATCATTGGAGTTGAGATTTTAGCTATAACTTTAAAGCAAAACGTGGATGTACGGGGAGTAATCTTTGACGCCAGTGAATATAAATTGGGTCAGTATGCCGATGACGCTTTTATTCTTCTTGATGGATCTAGTTTTTCTCTTGAAGCAACTATGAATATCTTGCAAGGTTTTTCTCTATTATCGGGACTTAAATGTAACATAACAAAAACAAAAGCTATTTGGATTGGAAACAGGAAATTTTCTAATGAAAGAATATGTCCCGAAATGGGCCTAATTTGGTCCTCTTCTAACTTTACACTCCTTGGCATAGAATTTTCTCCAGATTTACAACAGATGGTGGAAATCAATTATATGAAGAAACTAACAAAGGCAAAACGAATACTGGCAAGCTGGAGTCAAAGACATCTATCAATAGTTGGTAAAGTAATTGTTGTAAAGACTCTTGTTCTGCCCATATTCATACATCTTTTTTCAGCACTTCCTAACCCATCAGCAAAAGTTGAAGCAGAACTAAATCGCATGTTATTTAAATTTGTATGGGGTGGAAAAGTAGAGAGAATAAAACGTGATATACTAGTTTCCCCAGAAAACGAGGGAGGACTAAATATGATACACATATTTTCATTCATTAGGTATATTAAGATAAGATGGGTTAAAAGATTGCTGGAAAAGGAAAATGGAACGTGGCAGAACTTAGTCAATACAACTATACTCAGAAATAAAAAGGATATTTGGAATTTAGGGAGAAGGAAATTAGAAGAATTTTGTAAGTTCATTAAAAACAGTTTTTGGAGAGATGTAATTTTGGCAGTATCTAAATGGAAAGAAGAACTGCAAAATCCTAACGAGTATCTATCCATGAGTATTTTAAATTTTGTCCCCCCTAAAATGATCTATCAATACAAATCCTGGACAGAAGCTGGTTTTGAAATTCTGAACGATCTAGTAGATGTTCACGGTAATTTAATACCTTTTGAGATAATAAAACAAAAAACTGGAAGCGATGATTTCTTGAAATACTTCTCCTTAATATCCAGAATTCCTAAAGCATGGAAAGATGCCATAAAAAACCACCTAGTACATAATAATTTTGATAAGCAGGAGGATAAAATAACGAACTTGCGAAAACAAGATTCACTCAAGTTTATTTACAAAGATCTTTTACAGGAAGCTAAAAGGCAACACACTGCGAAGCAAGAAACTTGGATGCAAGTATTAAATAAAAATATAAGTAGTGAGGAGTGGTCTGATATATATAGCCGGGCAAAATGCTGTACCAAGGATACCAAGTTGATCTCTTTTAACTTTAAATTAATCCATAGAATAATCGCTACTAATGATTTTCTTAAAAGAATTAACATATTTGATGACAACAAATGTACTTTCTGTAAGAGTGAAACTGAAAGTATTGAGCATCTCTTTTATGACTGCAGTATTACTTCACAGTATTGGTACCGTTTTAATGAAGTTTTTGCACCTTTTTGCCCAAATATTGTACATCTGTCCAAAAAAGAAACATTTTTAGGAAGTGAACAACTGGACAGTTTGGGTAATTTTCTGCTTATTTTGGCAAAATATTATATTTATACTTGCAGATTCAATATGAAAAATCCTTCTATTTTTGCTTTTAAGCAAATAGTTGCAATGCATAAGAACATTGAAAATTACACTGCCAAGGTAAATAAAAAAGAGGACCAATTTCTTCAAAAATGGACCTCAACAATGAACATTTAACTTGTCTCTGACTTGAGGGTAAACAGGAACAAAATACTGTAATATCACAAAAGCCATGTCACCTAGATTTTGGCCATATGCATGTGTATATGCATGTGTGTGTGTGTGTGTTTTTCTTTTTTACTTTCTCTGTAGATTATATTTATTATCCCTAGATTATCTGATAACCAGAAATGTTTGATTGTAAGGTGATCCTGGGATGGTTCCCCGACCCAGTGGTCAACCTATTACGGGGTTAATAAAAAAAAAAAAAAAAAAAAAAAAAAAAATAGTTGTCAGGTACTTCAGTTGAAGATTAATGTATTCAGATTGGTACATAAAATATAACAAAGTTTCTAAACTATAATGTATTACTTTTGAATGTGCCAGGTCTAGAATAGCACATGGTTTAGCATAGAGGTCAGTTTTACTTATGATGCACTTCACCATTATTTCTTGTTTTCCCACATGAAACTCTAAATTCAGTATCAACATGGGTACATGGTAAAAGTATAAGCAGATATCACCTACTAAGGAAGAACTTCTGTATCTGCATCATTTATTAGTGAAGTTAATTCATCTGCTTTAGGGACTGACCATTTCTTTGGAAGGTGGGAAGGCTGGGATTTTTCCGATGCTGGATATTTTTTTATTTATTGTTTTACCTCAAAATAATTGATTTTTTTCAAATAATATAATAGATATAACATGTTTTCTTTTGCTACAAAATCAAAGCATGAATATATATTTCAAGCTATCTGACAGCTGGAATTCATTGGTAAAATTATGCTATAGAAACTTAAGTCATGGAAAATCAGGGAGCCTAACTCTTATAAATGATGCTGTAGAATGCTGGAAATCAAACTCTT
Organism: Sinohyriopsis cumingii; assembly: GCA_028554795.2. Taxonomy (NCBI): domain Eukaryota; kingdom Metazoa; phylum Mollusca; class Bivalvia; order Unionida; family Unionidae; genus Sinohyriopsis; species Sinohyriopsis cumingii. The sequence continues at coordinate 68,192,179 of CM068841.1, forward strand.
TCAAGGTTATAACAACATAAAAGCCACATGCCAAACTTGGTTTCAATCCAGAATTATTAGTATATCAACTTGATGTATTCATGTATTGTGAGAAGTACAACCAATTCTAGTCACAAAAATTACCTACCAGCCTCTTTGATGGTATTCAGGGGGTTTCTGAGACTCCAAAAGTGTGTTCTGAGGTAACAAGGCAAGTCAGGGCTGCATGTGATCCCAAATAAAGTGATGCTTTACAATTAGGTATCTACTTGTATAAGCCTATTAAAAATTACTGGAAATTAAATTTGAGTTAAAGAAAAAAGAATGTACACTGAATCCATTTTCTTGGAAGCTTTTAATAAAACAGTTGGTAGACTGTCTCAGCATTATCAAATATCATCACCACACATACACATGTGCCGATGCTCTCATACTCCCATCCACACAAATATGCACCAAGTTTCTCATTTCAAACTCTATTGGACACTGGAATACAGTCACAATTAGATGCAGTCCTTAATGCTTTCAGTAGATGTAGATCAGCATGAGGTTTGAATGTAATGCAAGAGTCATTTATGTTCATCTTCGCATGCATCATTTGTGTTCATCTTTGCACTCATTAGGAACTGACCATATAATCTTAGAATTGGAGCTTGGGTTTCGGTTTCGAACAAATTTCTGGCCCCTGAACAACTTGTTCTTTTTTAAAGAGACTGAAGAACTATCATATCCATTGCAATGAAGAAAAAAAACACTTTTTTTGAGGTAAAAGGAATAAGGAAAAACATATCCCAGCTCAAAATAAAATCCTAGCCCCCTCCATCACAGAAAATGGTCAGTCTGTTAGAGACTCAATGGTACTTTTGTTCCAATGAAGTTATTTCCTGTGGCCTGCAAAAACACTTGGCATTTGTAAAATAATTAACAATGCAAGTATTTTCATCACAGCCAGCAGGTTTTGGAGAAAAAAAAATTTGATCGTGCATCATGAACTTCTTGTTTCCAGGATTTAACTGGCTACCTTTTATATGAGTTGCTTTCGTGGTCTGAAAAAGTTTCAGTGATGTAGTCCTTGGGTCAATGTACCAGTCGTCATGTGGCTCTCACAGTGATGAGTTTTAGGCCCCTGTACTAAACTACACAAAAGTTAAAACCATGGGAAAACATTGCAGCCTTACTTTTCTTGCTTTACATACGGAACATGTTTCTGACTTTTGTCATAAAATCTTAAATAATTCTTTCCAAAAATGCACCAGTTAAACTCACAACTAAGAATGATTCCAAAAATGTACCAGTCAAACGCACAACTAAAAATGATTCTGAGTCAAATATTCAAGGATAATTGCAACTAACTTGACAGAACAGCTCCTAACTAATGACACTGGGCTCTTCATCATGTTTAACTAATCTACTTCGACATGCCATACATTATTGTTTCTCTTGTCCTTTAAAAACTCAAACTGCTTTTTCTGCAATTTTCTTTTCTCTCACAGTGATGAGTTTTAGGCCCCTGTACTACATGAAACCATGGGAAAACATTGCAGCCTTACTTTTCTTGCTTTACATGTTTCTGACTTTTGTCATAAATCTTGAATAATTCTTTCCAAAAATGCAGCAGTTAAACTCACAACTTAGAATGATTCCAAAAATGCACTAGTTAAACTTACAACTAAGAATGATTCCAAAAATGCACCAGTTAAACTTACAACTAAGAATGATTCAAAAAAATGCACCAATTAAACTCACAACTAAGAATGATTCCAAAATGCACCAGTTAAACTTACAACTAAGAATGATTCCAAAAAATGCACCAATTAAACTCACAAGAATAATTCCAAAATGCACCAGTTAAACTTACAACTAAGAATGATTCCAAAAATGTACCAGTCAAACGCACAACTAAAAATGATTCTGAGTCAAATATTCAAGGATAATTGCAACTAACTTGACAGAACAGCTCCTAACTAATGACACTGGGCTCTTCATCATGTTTAACTAATCTACTTCGACATGCCATACATTATTGTTTCTCTTGTCCTTTAAAAACTCAAACTGCTTTTTCTGCAATTTTCTTTTCTCTCACAGTGATGAGTTTTAGGCCCCTGTACTACATGAAACCATGGGAAAACATTGCAGCCTTACTTTTCTTGCTTTACATGTTTCTGACTTTTGTCATAAATCTTGAATAATTCTTTCCAAAAATGCAGCAGTTAAACTCACAACTTAGAATGATTCCAAAAATGCACTAGTTAAACTTACAACTAAGAATGATTCAAAAAATGCAGCAGTTAAACTCACAACTAAGAATGATTCCAAAAATGCACCAGTTAAACTTACAACTAAGAATGATTAAAAAAAATGCACCAATTAAACTCACAACTAAGAATGATTCCAAAATGCACCAGTTAAACTTACAACTAAGAATGATTCCAAAAAATGCACCAATTAAACTCACAACTAAGAATGATTCCAAAATGTACCAGTTAAACTCACAACTAAGAATGATTCTGAGTCAAATAGTCAAGGATAATTGCAACTAACTTGACAGAACAGCTCCTAACTAATCACACTGGGCTCCTCATCATGTTTAACTAATCTACTTTGACATGCCATACATTATTGTTTCTCTTGTCCTTTAAAAACTCAAACTGCTTTTTGTGCAATTTTCTTTATTCTCCAATGCACTGTTTGCCTTTTTTCTTCAATGCCTTTCTTTTGTCCTACTACCCAGCACAGAAAAACTTGTTAACTGTCCACAAATAATATCTTCAGATGAATGTATGTGAGATTTGCCTGTTTGCAAGAGAAATAACCACTTTGCAGACTAGTCCATATTGACAAGTACCTTCGCTTGATTTCTGAATGAACTGCACTATACATGAAAGTTACTGAAAAACAATTGGTAAGTTCAAATACAATTGTTCTAAATGTAGAACTCCTGGCATATGAGATGCTTACATAAATATAATTTATGTGATTAAGTTTAAATATATGGTTACATTATGCATGTGGCTGACTGAGACTAATTACAAATGAATATGCTTAATGAAGCAAACAATTAGCATTATTTCAACTGATTATATTACACTGGTGGAGACAACTATTTTAGTTCATAACTTGATTCAATTTGGACTCATCCAGTCAGGGAAGCATCTTGAAAAGGTCGCTTACCTTTCCCTACCTGTCTCTTGTAAATGTAAGTGGACAAGTGGATTTTTTTTAACCCAGTGCAGGTGTAGATAATTGCAACTGACAATGTTTCAACCATTAAATAAATACCTGGACTTTCAATTTTTTCTTGTCATTGTTGCTTGATTTTAATGAAAAAAATTCAGTTTCAATATCCTTACACTACTGAATGATACATAACTGACATAACTATTAAGTTATGAAATAACACCCACAGGCTTGCGGACAGTTATGACAGCCACTACTTATATCCAGGATCTTTTACTCACATGCATCAGAAAAGGCAACTATGTTGGTGCAACTTTGTGAGATCACTCTGTAAACTTCCAACACAAAAGACTGCATGCATATTAGCAACCTAAGTATAACAAATTGTGATGCCATCAAGCAACTGGTAAGCAATGTTGTAAATAAAGCTGAATTATCATAAAGCAGCTACTGAGCACAGTACCATTTTTACTGTTATACTTTTCCATAAAATAAAGTTTGTAAATGATTCCATAGTATGCATTTCTGTTACTTCTTTCTCATTTTTTGCTTTGAAATGCAATAAGGGAATAAAGATTTGGTTATTTTACTTATTTTTATCATTAAAATGTTTAAAAATGAACACATCTACCATCCCCTATGCAAATCAAGTTGACGGTAGCACAGGAATCTCTTTTGTATCTTTCAAATGAGTCAGGAACTTAACTACATAAATGAATGCTAATGCCTAAAAACTGTCAAAAACCATTATTAACTTACAACTACTTAAGGACAGAGCATCAGATTCTGGCAATTGCGATGAAGGGGTAAAGTTGCTGTTTACGTTTATGCATTTGTATTTGTTTCACATTTGACATTTCTATATACTGCATTATAAATCAAAATCGAAACAGGGTGCCTTGTAATAGAATGACCAGTTAACTGGGGTGGGGTTAGAGGTGGGCTGCCAAATATCTTCGAGAAAATATTGCTTTGATTTGCAGAACAAAAAAATCAGTAATAAGTTTTCAATATTTGTACATTAAAAAATATCTTGAGATAAGGGAAGAAAAAAAATCTTGATTCAAAGAAAATCCTTGGAAATAACCTTCTTTAAATTAAATGGTCCACCCCAGACTGGTCTTGCTATCTTTTCATCAGTTGTCATCAAAAACAGATGATCAAGGTGGAGACACAGAAGTTCAGCTGATTAAAGTGTCAGGCTCAACAATTGATGGGGTAGAGAGTTCGAAACCCACCATGCCTGGGTCAGATGCCTCATTTAGTCCAACAATATAAAACATTGACCCTACTTATATTTTTGAGCCATCATCATAATGCAAAAATACAATGGTGTGGTGTAGCATTTTGCCAATCAACGGAGAGGGGTACAGGAGACCAAATTTTGAAGAATATCTCATGCAGGGGTTCATTACAAAGAAAATTTGAAAATCAAGGGATGGGTAAGGTCTAACCTGTAACAATATAACACATTGTTACAGTTTAGAACCCACCCACCCAATCCCTTGAGTCATCGACGGATATCACCATGTTGGCCAATTCTGCAAACACTGGATCACATGTTATTTTGGGTCAAAAATCCATTTTGTATCAAGAAAGAATGATCATACTTTAATGAAGAAAAGTGATATTCATAAAGCATACAAAAAAGTCCCACATTTCGACTCAAAATGCATAAGAAAATGCAAAAGTTTTTACTCAGACCACACCATATTTTTACTATGATTTGTTTACATTTCCAAATAAGGCCTCAATGTTCTTATATGGCACACAAACAAACAAGGCTGAAAATGGAAGCTGAACTAATATGGCAGACGATCTAAGCAAAAATATCGGATAAAAAAGGTAAAGGAGATTTTACAACTATTTCTACAATGATTTGCAATACTTCCGGTATTAAATAAGAGGACTACTCAATTTATTGCATTATATGCAAGGAATATGTTCATACTGTTGATATTAGGCTAAAAGAGCGCTGGGTGTGAATCACACCTGGCTTGCTCCACTGACACGTATATAATCATGTTAGTACCCCGTCCACAAGGTAGGAGATGGGGTACTAATATCAGTACTAATTTACTATGTATCTGTTAGAATCATACAAATAAATACGTTATATAAAAAATGGAAATGTATACCTTAATAAAAATTCTGCATCTTAAGCCAAGTTTCCAATTTTGCAAGAAGCTGTCCCACACCTACAAAATCATCTGCTACCCAACATGTCCGCTTTCAGCTAGAACGGGATTCTCATGAAATTTCACGGCATATACTCTGTTTCTAAATTATTAGTAATTTTTACTCATAAACATGACGTTTTAAACATGTTACATCCTATTCATTGTTGTTTCTCTTCCACATAATAGTTATATATATATATATATATATATATATATATATATATATATATAATGTTGAACTACTAATTTTTGTATAAGTTCGGTTTAGTTTGCTTAATCTCTCTTGCCATTACGTTACATTTTCTAAAACTAGCTATAAACCTGACCTAATTACTCGACTGAAGTGCTGACGGAAATAGTCCAAAGTAATGTATTTCATTTATAAAGCCTGATGGATAAACATTACATCTTTTCAAAGCTGTACGCAGAATTAGCCGACAATCGACATATCGCGAGTCATGAAAACACGGGGATGGTATCCCGTGTGTCCAAAATTAATGTGATTTAGAAAAGAATATTCTGGTGACAATTACCTCTTTTCAAATGGTAAACATTGCAGCATTTTATTTGCGTCAATCGGTCGAATTTGGCATGCGTTTTGCTTCACTACTGGAGACGGACACTAGGCTGAGCTGTACGGTACGTGCGCAGAAATGCCCGTCAGCATTGTATTACTAATTTTGCTTGTAACTAACCCCTGTGATATGTCACACACTTGGCAAACCACATTGACGCTTTTCTACAAATTAAAGTCATATTGCTCAAGTGACTATACTTACTCTGATGTCTTTATTCTAATGAATTTAAATTCTGACATAAGCAAATGGACGTGTTTTCAGGTTTCGTTGACTTTCGTTTCAGATAGCTGGAATGCGATAGAAGCCGTGAATGCCGAAATCGGAATAAAGTTGATGTTTGTTTCTTTAACGAAACGAATACAAATATACTAATATTGAAGTAAGTGGTTAGATAGATTCGTTTCGTTGAAGATATCTATCGTCCTTTTACTGATTTCGGAATTTCCAGTTTTGTTTCAATAAATAGAAAAAGAACAGCGAAGATCCATCGTTATTACTCTTGTTTGTAAGAATTATAATCGTTCGCTCAGAAATTTCCGACCCGTATAATAAGGAAGGCAATTTTTAAAAAAAAATTATTGTAATAAGCCAATTGCCCCTTTATAAAAATACATTATTTAATTTAGCTACATTGATGACACGCATTTAGAACATTTAAAGTTATATCTTATTTTAAAATAACAATGCAAATTCAAAATACACTGCACCTGTAAAAATACTGGTTGTCACAATAATCTCAGAGTAAAAGATAAACTGCCACTCTCGTATCTTGATAGAAAGTGTTGCATACATATTTTTAAATAGAATTTCCAATATAATTATACCTAAATAAACGATAGCCAACCAACCTGAAGTTCAAATATTGTGAATATTAAGGAGAAAATGATATCCATTTGTAGAATTTAGCAAAATTTATATATTTTACTTCCCATAAGACTATTTTTTAGTATATTCCATCAACGATATTAGATTTCCAGTCTATGTGATGACTTTTCTTTGGGAATTAAGATTAGTATGTCTTTATTTCTAGAGACCTAAGTGGCACTGAAAAGGACAATCTTTTTTCCCTCTCCCTTCGTGGTTGTACCTCCCCTGTTTAGTACCCCATTTCTCTTCAATTTTCGTATATAATGTCTTGGTGGAAACTACCACCTTAAACGAAGGCTCTTTGGACCCCTTCTCCTCATCGGGGATCCAATCAGGATGACAAAATCTACGGAATTTCTCCGTTTTGACACTCCTGTTCTGTTCTTCTCCTGCCAGGTTGCCTTAATCTTTGTCACTTCTTCTTCCATTACTTCTCTTAGCTGTTGTCAGTCAGCCAGTTCCCTGCTAACATTCCTTTGGTTGTGGTAACACCCGAGTTTTTCTACCTACTAGGAAGTACTTCACCCTCTCCATCAAATCGACTGTTTCCCTTAACTTCCCCACTTGGCACTGTTGAACGGTTGTCATCTTTACACTCTTCTCATTAGGATTGACGAAGAACTGACTGACTGATAGGAGTTGATGGGTTTATTTGGGGACAATGGGACTTTAATGTTAAAATAGTGAGTTTGCCCTTTTGGGACAGTGTGAATTTAACATGGGGAATACAGGACCGGGACTTTGGGGGCAATGGAAATCGCAGTCAAAGGTCATGGGCCTGTATACGGACAAGATTTATAGGGACAGTGGAAATCCCAGTCAAAAAGGTCTTGGGTCAGTATAGGGACAATGGAATTTATCATTAATATAGGGACAATAGGAATAGAACAGGTGAGATGATGTCCGGCTCCGCCAAGCATTCGTATCCAGTTATATGTCCCGCCCCGCCAAGCATTATTTTATTGGAATAGTTTATGAACTAGCTGAACTTACTCGCCACCCGCTACCCGCCACTCGCAAAACTATCTAAACTTACCCACCCTCCAAGCATTATAGATTTTGTAGCGGTATTATAGCCGGGTAGCGCGTGGCGGGTACGTTTGCCTAGTTCAGCGGGTAGTGGGTGGCGGGTAGATTCAGCTAATTCATGAACTATATCAATAAAAAAAAAACGCTTGGCGGGGGCGGGACTGACGGGATATAGACATAGACATATAAAACATATACTACACCTAATCTTTAAAATCAACTAAAAATACTTTTAGGCAAGAAAGCAAATCTTTTCGAGGCATATGAGCGGTCCTTAAAAAGTTGTTGTTGTTGTTGTAGGGTTTAACGCCATTTTTCAGCACACGATAGGCTATACATGGCGGCCAGTATTAATGGTGGAGGAAGAAACCGGGAAAACCCCGGAAAGAACCACCGACCCACGAGAAGCTACTGGCAAGCTTTCTCACATACCCACATTGGCTGAATCCGAGACACGAACCTACGCAGACAGAGGTGAGATGGCAGTGATCCGTAACGGAGAGCGCTTTAGACCACTCGGCCACTCGGGGCCCCTCTTAAAAAGTACGTTTGGGTTTCTTCTATTTTCATACAAACACCAAATATACTATCCACACACGGGAAGAGGAGAAAAAACAAAGCACAAATATACTATCCACACAAACGTACGCGAACGCATACAAACACACACTCAACTATCCACACAAACACTACTATCCACACAAACGTGCGCGCATTCATACAAACACACACACTACTATCCACACAAACGCACACGCATTCATACAAACGCACACACTACTATCCACACAAACGTACGCGCACGCATACAGATCCGAAATATACTATCAAAACTCCAATATCTACTATCCACACACAAGAAGGAAAAAAAATATATATATATATATCAACTATCCACATAAAAGTATGCGAACACTTACAAACCCAAAATATACTCTCCAAAACCCTAATATCTACCATCCACACACGGGAAGGAGCAAAAAACTACAATATCTACTATCCACAAAAACGTACGCGCACGCATACAAACCAAAAATATACTATCAAAATCCCCGATATATACTATCCACACACAGGAAGGAGAAATACCACACAATCTACTATCCACACAATCGTACCAGACCTCACACACACACACACACACACACACACACACACACACAACCGGAACAAACAAGGAGAAATGCACCAGTGGACTGGTGAACTTTGGCGTGCTGAAAGAAGCCTTGCAGTCTGAACAGGATGAAAACTTTAAAGTGACCACCTATGAACCGCACAAGATTCTACGTTTACCTACACACCAAATCGTCAGTCGACCTTTGGAAAAAAAAGTGTATCAAATCGTGTACTAGAAGAGAGTTCGTCTTCCCTTCACTTCACTTTACCGTACGGACACGTCGATATTGGTAAGCGTATAAAAAGGGAAAACGTATAAGACCGATAGTTCATCGTAACTACAAAGACCAAGCGAGAAAGATGAATAATTTTAAACAGACATCATTCAAGTTCTGGGATTCTCAAGTGGAGTGCGATGCTGTGCCTTGCGATGAGAGCGATGCCTTACATTGTGACCTCAGCGATTCAGTACCACGTCATGGGAACTTTGCTATGACTACTACTACCACTACACCTACCATGGAAAGTGATGATGTGCGTGTCAAACCTGACGGATGCGAAAGCGATGCCACTCGTTACAAAATACCTTATCACTTCACTGGTTTTCTTTGTCAATGTCATCCTCCACGTGAAACCATGCAGCTACCACCCTACGGATGTCATCCAACCGTGAACAAACTCCTGTGGATTTCACCGTACCTTTATCGAAATGAGCCTGTGAAAAACGAATATTCGTTTCCTGTGCGTTTGCCTGAATATTACGACTTTGAAAGTCAATTCAAAACGTTCCAAGGAAAATGGTCTAAATATCTGGGAGGACCTACTCTCGAAGAATTAGCCAAAACTGGATTTTTCTACTTGGGCGAAGGGGATAAAGTCAAGTATTACAGTTGCGGTGTGTCACTTTACCAGTGGGAACAGAAAGATTCCGCTTACCTAGAACATGCTCGATGGTCTCCGCATTGTCACTATCTACCTTTAGTGGGACCCTAGTCATTGAAGTGGCAAGCCATGTCGTTTAACAAACCAGCTTGTTGTACAGTGACTTGTTTATATTCCACTTTGATCGTTTTGATGTGCATTTTATCCATGTACTTAACCACTTGGCTTTTGTGTATTTTGTCTTTCGTGCTTTTCCATTTTAACTTGCAATAAACGTGTCCTGAAAAAAATAATAGAAGCACTTGTCTTGTCTGTCTTCGTGTCAAAAGTGACATTCCCTGCACTATGGCTACATCTACTGTCTCTGCTCCCTCTTCCTCCACTATCAAAGTCATCGACGAACACTTAGATCGTGCCAGTTGAGAGGCCTTATATCTTCGCCATCCCTTTGAGATGTTAATTGCCGGACCTAGCCGTTCAGGCAAAACCGAATTTGTCAAACGTTTGAGCAAACAAAAACATCGATCTTCCACCTCAACGGATCGTGTAGTGTTACAAAAAGTGGCAATCGGCGTACAGTCTCTTGCGAGAAAGTCAAGGCAATTACATCGTGTTTGTTTAAGGCATTCCTAGTGAAGACGACGGGATCGTGTCTGACCCCAGTCAGACCCATCTGGTCATCTTCGACGACATGTTAGGAGAAGACGAAGAAGTAATTAGACTGTGGGTTGAGCGCAAGAGGCATCATCGTAATGCCAGTTTCATTTACATCACCCAAAATTTGTTTCAACAAAGTAAGGCCCATGCACCATCATTCTCGATGCTCATTACGTGGTCTTGTTTAAAAGCCCTAGAGATAAATCGCAAGTGCAAGTCTTAGCCAAACAGTTAGGAACGCCTTGACTGACTCGTGGATAAAACCCACCACCCCCGATTATTTGCAATTTCGTACCCATCTGTTTCACCTCTGGTGCCAAGACGGAGGGCCTGTCGTGTACTTAACAACAACAAAAAATCTGTAAAAAAATTCGGGCACTTTGGGTCTGTCTGACACAGCGTCAACATGACGTCCCTTCAGTCTCATCTTCCCGTCAAACTGATTCCTAATTGTACGGCATCGGTACGGCATCAGTCGCGAAAAAAAATCTCCAAATAGGTGATCGTGTCATAGAAGTTACTCTCAAAAAATGTCTTACGATAGTTTACTGTGACAGCACGTCGATTACTGCAAGACGTCATTCACATTCCACATCAAACCAAACGCTCTTTTGAGAGAAACAAAGAAGCCTTGACGCAACTGGCTGATCCCCGCATCGACACTCAAACCAAAAAGTAAATCATTTTGAAACCTGGAGGTAGCGGTTCTCTAGGAGGTGTCATCATTCTCTCCCTATTAAAATGGGATCACAATGCCCCCAAAGTCCTCCCAAGATAAAGTCACTCCCTATAAAGCCAAACGAACCCTAAAGAAGAAAAAGAGCAACGGTGTCAAGACCAGGTAACAGCCCCAGAAAAAGAAAAGCCCGCAGAAAAAGAAAAAGAAAAACTCACAGGAAACACCCCTGTAAACAGCTTTTTCCCGTAAGAGGTGACCACGTCTCCAATAGTCTCAGGTTCTTCCATTTCTCCGTTGCTAGTGATGCCAGCCAAGCCCAATTTGACACCCGTTCTTCCTCATTTGGTTAAACAATGGAAACCCGCGTCTCCAAGATCTTCTAATCCAGCGGTGACACCCTCCTCCTCTTTAGCTGAAGCAGCAGCTGCTCAGAAAGTACCTACCCCCAAAATCAAATCGGACATGTCACAGGTTAATTGGATTTGTCCAAGCAAGAACTGTTCCGATTTAGTCCGTTGCAAACCCCACCACGACGTGTGATACCTGTCATCAAGTTGATACGACGTAAAGACAACCAGTGGCGACGCATTTCAGTATAATAAAGACCTGTGGTAAAGGATGAGGATCAGTGTTATTGTGATCCTGAGCACCCAAAGATGTCCCCTCAAAGAAGTGGACACCTCTCTCTGGCTAAAAAAAGGAAAGAAAAGGAAAGGAATTCTTCGTCGTTTAGCCAAACATTGGGGCATGTTGTCTGTCCTGTCCAAGGCTCCTTCACCCATGCGAAAAGAACTGATTCAAACAGCCCCCAAAGACGTTGTCGATACCGTGTGTGAATGTCGCCTGAACGTCTTGAAAGGCACGATACCTTTGTCTCCACATCAGAATAAATGCTTAGCCAAGCATCGACAAGTTCTTCGTCAAATGGCTCAAAAGAAAATACCATTTGTCAGAAGAAAAAGATGTTGGTACAACGCGGAGGAGGAATTTTACCCTTGTTGTTAGGGCCCCTGCTGAAAGGAGTATTGGGAACAACGCTGGGAGGACTCATGGGAGCAAGATTTAAAGAAAAAAGGACCAAGAAGATAAAAGGAAGTTCTCAGATGAGACCAATGGAATCAAATGGAAGGACGAAAACTGGCTTTAGAGCCTTACAAACGATGGATGGAATACCGTCGTTGGCAAGAACAACGGACCCCCCACATTTACCTATCAATCTTTATTTGATCGCGATGTTCCAGTTACCACACGAATTGCAATCGTTGATGGATCGCAACGATTTGTCTGAAATAGAAAAATCGCAAAGATAGTCAACTGTTGCAACAACTGCAACTCTTTCACGAGAAAGCTGTACTCAAAACAGCTCTGCCGACTCTGAAAGATTTTAAGGCTCTGATGAAAAGTCCATCCCAACCACCACCACCACCCCCAGCAGTCAAGACAGACGCAGTGCCACGAATGTCTGAGGATTAAGAGGTACGAGAAGTCTATCAAACGCTGTCAGCAGCTCCCATTCCTAGTATGATTTCAGCATCCTTGTTGATCCCTTCCCCCATTCCCCAAAGAGAAAAACTGAAAAATTAGGTTAAAAAGATGATGTCCACTCCTCCTTCGACAGAAATCGAAAAGAGAGAAGGGACACCAGAAGTGAAAAAAGAAAAGAAGACCAAAACTATCCCATTACCGCCACCACCGTCGCCACCACTGCCATCGAAATCTACTCCCGTGGCACATCGGACACATAAAGCCGTTTCCAAACACCATTTCGCCCCATTCAAAGAAGCATCAATAAAAAGTGGCTGACTTATTTTTTTTTAAACTGGAGAATGTGTTAGCCAGCATTTACTACGATCCAGCCCGTCCTGAAGGTTACGAAGAAGTTCAGAAATTGTATTGTGCAGCCAAAACCCGTCCGAAAAGCCTCCGTTTACCTGAAGTGCAACAATGGTGACAAGAACAAGCCATGTACACTTTAACAAACCCATTCGACGAACATTTTCCAGACGTTGCACCCATGTGAAGGGCATCGATCATCAATGGCAAGCCGATTTAACCGATGTCTCTCATTAGGCTACCTACAATCGTGGCTTCAAATATTTGTATTGTGTCATGGACGTCTTTTCCACATTTGCCTGGGTTGTGCCATTGACTTCCAAATCGAGCAGTCAGTTAGTGCAAGCCCTGAAACTGGTGTTGAAACAAAGTGATCGTCACCCTCTTCAAACTGGTCAGTAGCAGCATGGACACTTACCCTTACCAAGCGTACCTGGAAAATCTCTTGACGTACGGAAAAGAAGCCAAGAATACCCATCTTCATGCTTATGTAGTATGGAAACCTGACACAGCAGGCAAATTCAACAATACCGATTTGATTACAGATAAAGAACCAAACCACAATCTGGTATTCAACAGTCGACGAAACAAAATCAAAGGACCCAACAAAAATTTAGAACTGATGGATCGTTTGCATTTAGACATGAGGTTGCAAGAGAAGTATTTGCTGAACGGAGTGGATGTCCGCCCGAGACTGCATATTAGCAGTGCCGCTTTCCATTTGATAGCTGAGTCTGCCTATTACAAACAGTCATTCAAGAAACCAGACTCTACACGTACGACGTGTGGAAGTGTTACCTAAAGTGGGAAACGATATCAGTCACACTTTGAGCAGAACGACCGGCAAGTATCCGATACGACGCCTGGAAGTGAAAACTTTTATCATACCCGCTGGACATTAGTCGATGATCGAAGATCATCTGTTTCACGGACAGTTACCCAAACGTTTGATTATTGGTATCGTCAAAAATACAGCCTTCAATGGAGCCTTCGAGGAAAATCATTTTGAGTTTCAGCACTGCAACGCGTCCAAGATCGAAGTCAGTCGAGATGGCAAAACCTTGTAAAGCAGGTCTTTCGAACCTGACTTTATTAACGAGAAGAAAACTTACTTGACATCGTGCTTGTCCCTGTGCGAAGCCGAACTCCAAGACAAAGACGAAGAAGACGTGGTGACGAAGTCCAGATGGCCAGAAGAAGAACAAAATTTAGTCTCCTGTTTTGCCAAACACCTGACGGATAAAATTACGGAAGAGATCAAAGATTGCTATGGATGTCAGAACGATCATCCCGTCAAATTCAACACGATAAATGTCTGATGCTGAATCAAGAAGAAAAATTCGACGAGCATCTGGACGAAGCATGGAGTCTCATCTCAGAAGAAGCAGTGTTGCATCAGTGGCATAAAGACTTGCGTGATCATTCCTCACCTCCAATGATGGCTCTAGAGATCCATCAAATCGAAGCTCTCTTGGATCAGAGTGCTGAGACGAAGCGAAAAAAAACGGTTACTTGTCAGATTTTCGGCAAAAGGTTCGGATTGAATTGACGACTTATCATTACCTATGAAAAAAATAAGGAAAAATAAAATAACAACCCAAAAATGCATACCTGGGAACTTTATTACGTTTGGAACCACAGTTCGTACACTGCTTCTTGGAATCCTGTCGTGTGTGTTTAAGATGAACTGCCTCATCGCAAACCTCAAGATCATCAAGCTTATGTCATCAACACGGACGACAGTCATCTCCCAGGAACCCACTGGGTAGCCGTCTACTTCCCTAAAGAGGTTTGTGTGGAATATTTTGATTCGTATGGATTGCCACGTTTGGAAGACGACATCGTCGACTTTATGAGAAGAAATGCCAAGACGACACAATTCAATAATGTGAAATTAGAAGGCACATATTCCATGGTGTGTGGACAATATTGTATTTTCTTCATGATCGCAATCTTGGATATTCTTTGGAACATTTAGTGACTTGATTTGATCGTTACTCTTCTAGAAACGATGACAAAGTAGATCGATGGTTTGGTGACCATTATGGCTATATCTTGTCTTTCGCTAGGAAACATAATGTACATCAATGGTCTAATGACTTCCATCAGTGGAAAAATCATTTCACTTCACAACGTTGTCAACCTTGCCAAAAATAGTTTTTTTGTTTGAAAAATTGTTTGTTTGTTTGTTTAAAAAAATGTTTTATGGTAATTGTTGGTTGTTATTTGAATAAAAATGTTGTGTTTTGAAAAATGTATCTGTCGTTTGTTTACAAATTTTTATCAAGATACATGCTATGTGACTTCTCTCTATCCTTCACCTTAAAAATCAAACTATCATCTCAGACAATGGAGATTTTACGAGATCTTCCAACTAATATAGCTGCGGCTCAACCTCTACCCGTTGGTGAAATAGGTGAGATGAAAGATCATGTACCAGAAACAGGAACAGAACAAATCAAAGAAAGGGTTGATGCAAAAGATAAATTTAATGAAAAACATATTAATTACATAAAGGAAATTAAAAATATAGATAAATTAGCTGAGTATGCCGCACGGAGTTATGATCGTCGAAAAGAAGTTTTAAAAACCGAGTATGCCGATGATATTATAAGTCGTGAAAATTGGTACAAGTGGATATTTCGTATACATTATGATGTTGACCAGGCTAGAGGCAGTGATACTAGATATATTGCATTTATTAATGCAATAGATTCATTTTTTGATCAACTACAAAAACAGCAACAGAAAAACAACTTCCATCACCTCAGCAACAGAAAAAACAACTTCCATCACCGCAGCAACAGAAAAAAACAACTTGTATCACCGCAGCAACAGAAAAAACAACTTCCATCACCGCAGCAACAACCTCCTCGACCGCAGCAACAACTTCCACCACCGCAGCAACAACCTCCTCGACCGCAGCAACAACTTCCACTACTGCAGCAACAACCTCTTCGACCGCAATCTCCAGAAGAAGAAATTTACGATGTACCGGGTGCTACTGGCAGTGGTCTTGGGGATGATTTTGTTTGTCCTGATAATATCACCAATGATGTGTCACGGTTAGAGGTTCTCATAGGAGGAAAACGTGCCGGAAATAATTCACCAGAATTAATTAATGAAGCATCTGATATTTGTCGGCGATTATTTCAAGGTGGTATCATGGATATCGGAGTTTACCGAGAACTTATCGATGAACTTGTTGATGACTAGTTGTTAGATAAATGGTAAATAAAAATAAGATGATAATACATAATAATCATCGCAAACCTGTACAGGTCAGAGCGGTAAACTCACGATTACCAATCTACAGAGCTACTTACGGAGATGGACTTGGTGATGTTATTCAGGGATTATTTACAAGGATAGCTCCAAAAGTAGCACCCGTTGCAAAACAATTATCGATGAAAGCTATTGATATTGTTCGTGATAAAGCTCCTGGTGCAATTGTCAATGTTGCTGGTAAGGCGTTCTCGGCGATCAAGGAAAGACTAGCACGATTATTGCGACGAAAACGACAACCACCAGTAAAATTACCAAGTACTGAGGTGATGCCTGCAGATGTCAGTAAAATAATAAATCAAGCTGCAAATCAAAAACTAGCAGCGTTAGCAGATCAAGGATTCGGTGAATCTGGAAATAATATCTCAAGTTTGATATCCGGAAGTGGAATTTCCCGAACGCGGTAATCAACGTGTTAGACGAAAATGATTATAATAAAATGTTCAAGCGCGTATCCGACACAGCATTTGACATGGAAGCACCCGTCCTTAAGGATGAATCGGTACGTGATTATCAGTTTATTCTTATGACGCACGAGTACCAGATCAACGTGGAAGAATTGAACTACAAGTTCATGACACAAGTAGATACTTTTTACCCGCTGATGCTTTTCTTGAGGTAGAAGGTACAATTATAAAAACGGATGATACTAATTACTTAGATCCAGTAAAAATTGGTTTTGTCAACAACGGGATCATGGCATTATTTGATAGCGCCACATATACGATCGATGGAAAAAATATCGAATCGATTGAGAAAGATGTAGACGTTGCTACAACAATAATAGGGTTGGCAAGATATTCTGATGATTATACAAGATCAGCAGGTCCTACAATGATGTTTGTGAAAGATAATACTGGTCACCCTGAAAGCGATCAGTATGATATAGGACGACCAAGAAATCATGCCAATAACGCTGATGCTGATGTGGCGTCAGTGGTTAGAAATACTGTCGAAAATTTCAACTTGGGATTTGCAATGCGCAAAAAAATGTTGCTAGGAGCCGATAGAAGATTTTCATGTAGAATTCCACTATCGCACATTTTTGGATTTTGCAGGAATGTTAGAAAGGTTATTTTTGGAGCTAGACACACGGTTGTTCTTGTGAGAAAAGGTGATGATAATGATGCTCTGTGGAGACCCGTTGGTGATGCTGGTAAAGTAGTATTATCGAAATTTTCACTGTGGATGCCGGTAATGACTCCAACGATCGCAGAAGAACAAAAGTTGATTTCTTTCATGGACACTGGTGGTAAATTCTTGTTGTCATGGTTAACAACAAGCACGGATAGCATGCAAACTAACGTTAACGGTCAGTTTACATGGCATATAGCATCACAACAGGGTGTTTCTGCACCACGACATATTTTTATTGCTTTTCAGGAAACTAATCGTTTAAACTCACAAACTCACTCTCATATGATATTTGACCAACTAGGTCTCACAAATATTTCCTTACGGATAAACGGACAACAAGAACCAACAGAGAATATACAACTAAATTATGCACA
Source organism: Sinohyriopsis cumingii (assembly GCA_028554795.2). Taxonomy (NCBI): domain Eukaryota; kingdom Metazoa; phylum Mollusca; class Bivalvia; order Unionida; family Unionidae; genus Sinohyriopsis; species Sinohyriopsis cumingii. Next base: position 68,209,952 of record CM068841.1, read on the forward strand.
AAATCATATAGGACGTGCATATCATCGTTTGATGTCATTTATGGGACGTGATCAAAATGTTGATACTGGGTTGCAAATATCGCAAATATTGATTTCAAAACTTTATATCCGATTTATTATTTTTCATTAGAACATCTTGATCTATCAAAACAATCTGTCGTTGATATACATCTCAAAGCAACATTAAATACAGGTGGTGTTAATTATAGAGCAATCGCGGTCATACTTAGCGATAAAGCCATGTTACTTGACGGTGGTAGTGGTCGAATGAGAGTCGTTGATGCACCAGTGGAAAATCTTTAATTATTCAGAAAAAATATTATTTATATAAAAATGTCGTATAGTCATGTTAATGTTACTCTGACTCCTGGTCAGGTAAAAAAGCTTCAATCAAAAACCGCCAACAAATGCGGAACTAAAATATCACTAAAACGAGATCAGATTAGTGGTGGTCCAAACAAATTATCGTTGACAAATAATCAGATTAACCATTTCAATAAAGCCATGGAATCAAAAACTGGAGTTCAATTTCATCTTTCTCCGAGCGCATCAAAGACATGGTTAAAACCGGTGGTATATTTCCACTTCTTGCGTCTATTCCAGCGTTAATAGCTGCTGCTGCTCCAGCTGTAGCAAAAGCAGCCGCGTTAGGTCTGTTGGAACAGCTGCTGGAATGGCTCTAAAGAAAGCAACAGGAAATGGATACAAAAAAAAGGGACGCGACTTAAGATTGCCAGGATCTCGTTGGGGGAGAGGCCTAAGGCTTCCACGTTAGACGTTCCAGCATCAAATTTTGATTTACTTGATGCTGCTAAAAAATTAAAAATAAAAGCCTTTAGAGGTGTTTTTATGCGAGATCAATTACCGAAACAACCAAACAAACTCGAAACAGGTATTATTAATCTAGACTCGAATTCAGGACCCGGTACTCATTGGGTATCATACGCGGTTGATCCACGTGGAATCGTTTATTTTGATTCGTACGGGTTAGCTCCACCCGTTGAATTTATCAAGTATGTCGCACCACTTCACGCAAGAACCTCTGGTTATAAAGTTTGGTATTCAACGCTACCCACACAAACAATGACAGATCCGCCAATATGTGGCCGTGAAGTAATTAATGTACTCGACGCTATATCAAAATCATCCAAACCACCACATAAAGTTGTGCATGATTACACAAGTAACCGATTCGTTGCGCGTAAAGCGTTTTAAACAACAGGTCTTATTATAATGGTTGATATTTACGGAAGAAGATCCTCACACGTTAAGAAAAAGTTCGATGACGTTGATCTGTCGAAGTATGTGACTAAAGATGACCTCGCTGATATCATGAACCTGGCTGGAGTTGACCCAGATGAGGTTGTTAATTTTCAAGATCGATATGGTAAACTAAAAACGAGCAATATCAGATGGAATTATATAGTTCGACGAGTACTTGGTGAAGTTACGGATAATATTCCCGTGTTTACTGACGGTGGTAGAATCAGAGATTCAAGTATATCGTTTGCAACAATTAGAAATGAAATTGCAAGAAGCGTTGCTAATCGCGTGAAAAACACCTGCGACACAATGACGGGTGAACTCAGCATGAACGGAAATAAAATAGTAGTTTTAAGAGATCCAACATCTGACGAAGACGCAGCAACAAAAAAATACGTCGACAACGTGGATGGAAATCTATCCACGCTGCGGGCCGAGTATGATGTTCACGTGGGCGTTTTTGGAAGATTTCGAAGAAATTTTCAAAAAACCGACGAATCCATAAATAAATTCTTTGGCACTCCGCACGCCATTGATATAAAACTCGTTGATATCAAAACTAACCTAGACACGATCAAACAAACACAGCAAGACATCGTAGCGGGAATTCCTGAGATCGTCAACAAAACCAATTTGATTAAAATTTCAGCTGGAATAACTCCCGGACATATTACCAACATCGTATACACGGTATCATCGGGTTTGCAACATGGTCACAGCAAAATAAAACTATCAAATATACCGCAACAGTAACTGGCGTGTACAGGTTGTCCGTGTTCAGTGCTGCAAAATTTGAAATATTTACAACGTTTCCATGGCGTCATTCAACCGATAGGTTTTCCGGGGTTGTATCTGTTATATTAAATAGCGGAACCGAAGAAATATTTATTCTGGAAGCAGCTGATGAGAAATTAACCTCAACATCTTACTGGTGGTGTTTGGAATTTGTAGCTGAAACACCTCAATTGGTTACTGCATAAAAATATATGGACGGTGCACAATACAGGTACAATCAAGCGCGTGAATGGCAGGCGGCGCTAAAAGATCAAGTCGATCAATATATAGTAAAAGTAAAAAAATATCGACGACGATTAGTTATCGTTGATGTGATTGTTTATTCAGTATCCGCTGTTGTTGCTGGAACCGGTGTCATATTATCAGCGTTGACAATGATGGCACCAGCAGCTGTAACTATCTGTATTTCAGCAGCAACAACTATTGCAGCTGTGCTTAATATCATCGCAAAAAAAAATATGTACTTGCACGAACGAAAAATTATCCGATTACATAATAAAATTACACACAGCGACGGTAGCATACTCGAAATTATCCTCGTTGTTATCAGCGAGTCTCAGTGATGGAATTATATCTGATTTCGAGTTTTCAATGATGACTAAAATATACGACGAAGGTATCGGTATTAAAGATACAAGTATTAATAATGACAGAATTACTCCAGCAGATCGTGACCAACACAACTCCGCCAAAGATAACAATGATCTCGGTAAGTTGTTCTAATCCTGAATTTAGTGTTAATTTTCCTACTGCAATTCCAGTAAAAGAAATAGCACTAGCGCAATTACGGGTATATTACAGCAAGCCAAATATCAGATCAAAATCATTTCATGGTACACCAGCAAATAATTCGCTTGTATTTGCTAGTAAAAATAAACCCGATGGAACACCTGACTGGGTTGTTGTTGGAATACCCACTGGTAGTTATGAGATCGAACAAATCAATGAGGAATTTCAGCGTAGAATAAAATCAATAACCGGAAAAGAAGCAAAAATATCAATTAATGTTCATGAACCGACCCTGTCCTCGACGATTGAGATACATTCTCCCGATTACGTCGTTGATATTTATCAATCTTCAATCAGATCCGTACTAGGTTGGCCTGAAATCCCCCCGGTGTATGAAGGACTACCAGAACCAATGAGGGGTGATTTTACGTCAAAGAATAGTTTTCGTCATGATATCAAAATGAATTCAGATTGGTTAGATTACATAGAAGTAAAACCAGAATGGGGGGGGGGGGAGGGGATATCCTGTATATGATCATAAAGCTCCTTTTTATAATCTTAATGAACGTGTTATTGCTTTGAATATTGATTCTATATTTGCTTCAATAAACTCAGACCATGAAATACAGGTAAATAATTTACGTGATAGTTTTCAAGAATATTTATCTGATTTGACATCTGCGCGCGATAATATTATTAGGTACATAGAAGTTTTAAATTATATAGTTAATTCTTCAGAAGTTATCTATAATAGAATTAGAGATATGGTTCTTAAGTCATCAAGCAATTACAAAAAATCCTTCGCAGCCAAATACAAAATACCCGAAGCTGATATTGTAACGTTTAAGTTTCCTGATTATAATCCAGATAAATTAAGAAAATCTGTCAATGATGTCATTGATGAGTTTTTTCCTAAAATACTCGATGCGTGGAAAAAACTAGCACCACATCCAACTGTTCTTAGATATGATAATGATCCACATGGCGGCGGCAGACACGTATCTCCGGGAATCGTTAATATAACATCGACAATCGTGGTCAATCTGGTTTGTGACGTAGTCGATGGCAGCTATCAAATAGATCTCGGAAGATCAAATCAGGCTCAATAAGCATATATTTTATACACATTTACACCACAAGTTTCCCCCGGAAGTTTAATCGTGCAGGAACCAACTAATCCTGTGTATCTGCGGTGTCACAATAATATGTTAACACGAATAAATGTTAAACTCACAGACCACCTTGATCGCTTAATTGACATACGTGGAGAAGAACTTGTGATAAATCTGTATGTGAAATCTTAAATATTATGTAATGTACCAGCACGTGAGTGTTTTTATACACTTGAAAACACGGATCAATTTAGTTATTGATGAACACGGACACGAGGATTTCTTATTAATACAAGAATATTTGTAACAGAAATCAGACTTACTGCTGTATTAAATTTGATCAACTTAAAAAAAAAAATAATATTTCAAAATAAATAAAATATTTTTTTATTACTGATATGGTGATTGGTACAAATTAATCAGCCTTGCAAAAAAAATTATTCTGAAATATGTTTTTATTCAGAAATATTTTATTTTTTTTCCTGAAAATTTGATCATTTTACATAATTCTAGCCCATCAATTTCTGATCAAAGATCTACACGTGGTCAGCGTTGACAGGGACACCAGTTACCAAAACTTTCATTTTCATTTTCACCAGAATTATTACTTTGGATCGTTTCACCAGTAACGGGGTTACTCGCTAACATAATTTTTCTTAATAGTCTTATGCGAGTACTAATTGTTTTCTTTTCCTCGTACTCGTGGGATAACAGCGATCTAATTCTTTCTACTGCGGCAGAGAGAGGAACGAATTCCTTCACCTGATTATCTTCTACGGTAGCTAGCGACTGAAACATTGCCGCCTGAATCCGTTTCATGAGCTTGTATTCAGATGATAGTGTGTGTGTTCCTTGGTTTTTACGTTCTTGTAAAATCTCAAAATCAGAAACTATTTTTTCAGGATTTAGTTCATCGGATTTATTAATTCCATCTTTTTTCAATTTTTTTAATAGCAACAATTACATCATTGATATTTTCATGGTTCATTATGTAATATATAAATCTTTAAAATAAAAAAAATTAATTCGAGGTAGTAATGATAATTATTGATATCGGAAGGTGATTCTCTGTTTATATTTTTTCGAGAAAGCGTTTTTATATATATTTTCTGCTACTTTTTGTACTGAATGCGGGTGAATATCAAAATATTTCGCAGCAGAAGATATTGAACGAAATATATTTACTTCGCCAGTTTCTGTGTTTGTGGAATTTACCGCCCTCTTTCCGATTGTTTTACATCTTCCTGTATTACCACATGCAGAGTTCACGCTTTGCGTGACAACACGAAGGTTGGATAAAGTATTGTTTTGAGGATCCCCATCAATATGATCAATAACAAGACCGTCATTGATCATCCCATTATGACATTCATACGTGAATCTATGACACACATAATGTTTCTTTCCTCCCTCGTATGTGAACATTAGATAACCATGATTATTAATATAACCAACTGGGTTTTTAACCTGCAGTGTCTGATGACACCATTAATATGTGATTCATAGTTTGTTATTGTGGGATGTGGGACAAATATATTTTGCTCCATTATAATAATATTATTTGTTTAAATCATTGTTTGTCTGAGATCTTGATATATAATCCTCCACTGATTTTATAGCGTTTTCACCATTATTACTTTTTTTGGTCATAATATCTTTTAAGTTCTCTGAACCGTTTTCCACCGCACTTTCCACATAATCCTGTTTTTCCTCGCACTCCAATACCACACCGCAGACATGGTATTGGTCCTAGACTTCCTCGTCGTATATTTTGTGAGTGCATCCAACAAAATTCCTTTCTGCAGGATTTGTTGCATCGATTTACTGAGCCGATCATCAACCATTTGCATTGAGACATTGTTTATATATATATATATATATATATATATATATATATATATATATATATATATATATATATATATATATATATATATATATATATATATATATATATATATATATATATATATATATATATATATATATATATATATAATTTTCTTTATTTAAATATTTGTTTTAATTATATGAATGAGTTTGAGAGATTATCCCAAACTAGGCCTGTTAAATATAAATTCAACCTCGACAGATTATCTCCAGACTTGCCAGTACGAGATCTGGTTGATCCGAAAAATAAAAGTTTGATCTCGAAAATTCACGACGCCAAGAAAGAATTTTACACGGATGGTGCATCTCATACATGGTCAACGTTCAAGATTATACGCAATACTGTCAAGGACGCCACAATGAATGACAAGCGAGCGGAACTATCATTAACTACATCGCTGACTACGAGGGCAATCAAAAATATTTCTTCAGAGTAAAATTTATTGTATTAACAGAAACAGGTAGTTGGATTATCCGTGACAAATATGATCCTGTCCTTGGCAATAATAAAACTGTCATATTAAGTAAAAATTCCAGACCGGGTCTACTGACGGGTATTGACAAACCGTATTATGAACGAGCGTATCCTGTAACAGCGGTTATTTATGGAATCTATGAGATAAATAAAAAAAACCAACGTTGATAAACTGGCACCCATGAAATTTTCAAGGTTAAATTGTGTAGCCGAACGAGTAATAGAACACTTTACAAACGCGATGCGTGGAAATGGATTAACTGATTTAAGGCGTGAAAAAATAAACTCGTGGGCTGATTCAGTTAAGGATACCGGTGCTACAATAAAAGATGTTGCTGAGTTAGGAAAAATATTAAAATTTCCAATAACCGTAGCGACAATAACGGGAGAGGTACTGTACGAATCTAAATATAAATCGAAAGGAGCTCCAATAAATATTATTGATCATAACGCGCACGCATGGACTAGCGCAGTAACAATATTTCCACGTGATCGAACTGTTAGATTTTACCCCTCAGATATGAGTATGTTTGATTTTATTAACGAAATAAGTAAAAACGATCCTGTATCGGTATGGTTATTTAAAGGTAATGAGGAAGGTGAATTTGATCAGTTTGTCAGACCAAATGGTGAAATATATCGAACAGAATCCCTCCATGACGAGATGAAAAATCTCGTGGAGAAGTTTTTAGAGTGCAAGCACGCGGAAAATACTGACAAATTACTAACTAATTTGTTTTACCGTTCCATCTGTTGCGGCTCATTTTGCTAGAGAGAAAAAATTCATGGAAACCAACACGATTTGATTTACTCGAGGACGTACGCGCAAGTTGCGTCGAATACAGACACGGTGGATTATGGAATACCAAATATAATTACAATGATGTTATTTCGGTTGATATGGTTGCATGTTATCCGGGAAGTTTTCTAGGATACGGAGATTGTTCTGTATACTTTAAAAGATTTGGTCACCCTACAAACGAGATGACGCGAGTGGCAATTAATGGACCATTACCTGATTTTGATCTGACTGGATTCGCCTGTATTGAATCATTCGAGTTTAACGAAAATCTTCACAAGATTTGTTATGTTTGGTTTGGTAGACATTTTTGTGAAAAACGTTGGGCACCTATAGTTTTATTACGATATATGCTAGATTGTGCGATACTGACATCGTTGGTGGTCAGTGAGGCGATTATATCATATCATGCACAGACGAAAGATTGGTTGCCCATGTCAGAATCTATCAATCTCGATGAAGTTATTAGCGAGTTTAAGGAAAAATATCCTGATGTTTCCGAAGATGATATTCCTAAAATTCTCGAGAATAAACTCAAAACCGCAAAAGATCTCGGTAGAAAAATTATAGGTAAATTTACTCAAGGTGGTGCATATGATCATAGAAGACATCACGCACGATTAATTCTAGATGATGCCGAGTACGATTTTATAATCGCTGATACAACAGCGAGAAATATATTTGTAAATCGAGAAAGTGTTTATTTATCCGACGGAACAAAATTGGGTACGATCGTTAGTTACATAAATGATGTCTCCCCACAGTATACTCATCTAAGATCTTCCATGTTGGCTTATGTTTCAATAAATTTATTATCGATGATTAATAGATTTCCTGAGACCGCAGTCAGAGTCGCAACAGATTCGTTTTATATTTCAAGTAAATATTTAGAAATATACAAGTAATGATGAACGATGGGGTTCGTGGAGAATAAAAAAAAGAATTATTACACAATTATACAGAATCAGCAGATGTTCCAATGAGAGATTTTTATCGTAAGGGTAATAAAATATCAGAAATGTCGAAAGCGCCATCATTGAGTGATCCAATAACTAGATATAAGACAGTATATCTCAATGGACCTGGTGGATGCGGCAAAACGATTCGAGCAATTAATGTTTTTAGAAATTCAGATATGATCGTGCTGACACCCACACATAGACTTGCACGCGAGATGAAACAACGGCAAGTACAATCGTGTACGTATCATAGTTTCTTTCGATGACGCGGGGATACATGGACTCCTGAACGAATGGGAGAAAAATATATGTACCTAAAATAATTATTTGGGACGAGATATGTACGGTGTCATTGGATACATTAAAAACGTTTCTTGATTGGTTGTTGACGAAAAATACCGCTATAATAATGTGTGGCGATCATGGTCAACCGCCGCCTTTTGTTGGACCATCTCCACATGATTGGTTAAAAATTTCGTTGATTATTACGAAGAAATAGATGATGATCATAGAGCTCTCGATGCAAATTTAAAGGAGTTTAAAAAATTAATCAGATTACAATCAAACAAAATTCAGTGTGAAATAATACGTGGAGTGATCTCAGAGACCTCAATGAGTGATTTTTTAAATTTATGGAGACCCACCGATTTGATCGTAGCAAGCAGAAAAATAATCAGAGACAATTTACAACAGCAGTTATTTCAACTACATGAAGAAAAATACCCAGAATTACCCATACCGTTGTGTTATAGACCATCAGATACACGAAAACAGAATATTAATGTTGATATTCCAGGACAGACTGAAAAACAGAATCTCGTATTAAATGATATTGTCGCCGTTGATATCAGTGTGGTCGAAGATGCATTACACGCTGACAAATCTCCATGGGTGTTGGGATACGCCATGACGATCCACTCGTCTCAAGGATTAACTATTTCTGATACACGAGTCTGGATTGTAGACGATCGCATCGAGTGGTCAAATTTAGTTTATTTAGCGGTATCGAGGGTCAGAAAAATATCTCAATTACGTAGAATTATAATTCCTGAAATCGTTGATAAATTTAACATCATCGATGATGATATGATAAGAAAAAAATTAATCGGATACAAACAATCTAATAAAAAAAATTAACGTGACTTTGATCTTGATGTTGAATTTATTATTGAGTTAAAACAGCAGCAGAATAATCATTGCGCAAGTTGCAATTGTATAATGCTGTGGAGGTATTCGAGTAATGATTCAAGACAATTTACCGTAGATAGAAAAGATAATAGTCGCGGTCATGCACGAGAAAATACCATGTTGACCTGTCTTGAGTGTAATCGGCGTCGGGGTGCTAGTTAAGTGATCGCGGTGGTAGTTGTGTATCCGCGGAGATTATTTGTAGTTGTTCACGTACAAATCCACGTTGAGGAGGAACAGAATCTAATCTGTAGATTGCAGGTCTACCTGAGGATCTTGTCACGGTGGATATTTTGTGTGTGGTAACACTCCAAATAGGATCAGTCGCTCTCGCTTTACCACCTTCAAGTTCACCAGGCTCATATAAATATCTAACTGTAACATCACCCAATATTTTTTGTTTTTCAAGATCTTTTCGTTGTGTTGGTATATTTTTTTTTGTAATTGCATTAATGGGTTTCATGTTGGTTGTTCGTGTAATCTCATTATTTAATGCAGCTATCACGCTTGGTAATCTTGCAACCCACTCGCGAGATCTTTATTCTTGAATAAATTCCCTCGCGTATTGATATCCAAATAACCGCTCAGCGAGTGTTCGATTAAATCGCTCAACAATTGCCTGATCACGGTGAATTGCAGTATGACCTCGTCGTATTTTGGTATTATGTCGTTTCATCAACGATGATACTGGACCAAGAAATTCCTTACCAGGATCAACCTGTAGCAGCTGTGGCCATCGTAATGGTCCTCGTTGATAAATTCGTTCAAACGCATCGGCTACTTCAGATGATGTTTTCGCTGATAGCGGCTCTGCTTCTTTATATCTACTTGCAACATCAACTACGGTTAACGCGTATTTGTATGTTTTTCTACGCACAGTATCATGCGGTAAAAACAGAATATCAGCTTGATGAACTTCATTAGGAACACTGACATCGAAATACGCGTACTGAATTCGTTTCGGTGGTGGTAGATAAATTTGCCATATTGCTTGTTTGGATAACCACGTTTTAGCAGTAGAATGTTTAACCGCTGCTGCATCAGCAAGTTTACCAATTGCTGTTTTGCCTCTCCAGTATCCTCTTGGTGAATAATAAATCGATTCCATTATTAATTACCAGCCCCAAGCGCTAATTTACCTTTCATCGCGGATCTTACTAACCAATTAGCTAATGATTCTCTAATATTTTTATTTTTTATGGAATTTAACGCGTGAATTAATTTCACATCTGCAATATGTCTATCTTGTAGATTTTTACTTTTATAAGCTACATCATGAGCGTGACAAGCTCGATCAATAGCGATTATTGGTTCCTCGCCTGGTTTTGGTTGATCTTGATTATCGAGCCTGATATCAAGTCTGGTACCAGGACCGCAATAATTATATCCTGGTAGATGTTTTTCTCCTCTGTATTTAGCCCATGGAGCACCTGGAAAGTTTGAGATCATTTTAGCAATATCACCATCGCGCTTATTAGGTAAAAACGAAAATTTCTTTCTACCGCATACAGAACATTTTCCACCATACGCTATTTTTTTATTTTTGTTGTAACCGTAGCTAAATCAGTAGTTGGAGTTTTAACTCTACAGCGTAAGCAATATAAATTCATGACATAATATATATGGATATAATTGATTTCTCAGCAACAAGAAAACGAGAGCCAGTTAAACACCACCCTGCGTTACCAAATTCCATCAGAATGATTATCGTAGGACCATCTGGATCGGGTAAGACGCAGTTATTACTTAATCTGATAATGAGATGGTTGAAATGGGATAAATTGTATTTAGTAGCACCATCCGCTGATGATCAACGATGTTATGATGTACTTAAAGATTTCAATGAAAACGCGCGATTACTGGATGAAGGTAATGATGTTATAGAGTTTATAACCGATATTGAAGCACCATCCGTAGATGTTTTAGACGGATTTATTAATAATTTAGTTGTATACGACGATGTGATGCTAGATAAACAATCAAATCCAGCCAGAATATTTTCCCGAGGTAGACATAAAAATACAGACGTGATCTATGTTACTCAACGATACACACAAATTCCGAAGGTGATTAGTGACAACTGCAACATTTTAGTTGTGTTTAATGGCGTAGACACACACACACTTAGAAATATTCATCAAACTTGGTGTGGTGGTGACATGGATATAATTAAATTCAGAAATTTCTTCTCACGAACGCAAGCTACTCCACGTGGATTTATAACAATAAATTTACACGATCCAAGAACAAGATATCGTGTGGGTCTTGATAAAATCTTTTAACGTTTCTGACTTTTAAAATTAATAGCAGCAGAGAGGGTACCTACCAACGTTGGTCGTGAAAAAAATAAACAAGAATAAATAAACACGTAGAGTACTTTATTTTTTTCAGCTACTATTGCGAATTAAGGTTTTATTAGTATAATCGGCCATTACAGAAATAAAACATCTCAAGGAAACGTTAATTTGTAAATATCTGGACCTTTCTACGAGATGATTTTATTTTGTTTGTTTTTATTTTGTTTTGTCGGAATTCTATGGTCTGTTCACCCTCTCTGCTGCTATTCAACAACTGTGAAAAAATGAGCAGCAGAATCACAGAACTCTGGAACTCCAAATGCACATGGAGAATGCCAGGCGCCCCCCTGGACGAACTCGCTATGGAGGCAATTGCAGAAAGTGCAATAATAGAACAGGAGGGGGAGAGGAAAAAGAAGAAATAGAAGGAAGAAAGAATCCTACCTCACCTCATGCTGAGACCTATATGTGGATAGTAGAATGTGTGTTTGTGTGGATAGTAGAGTGTGTGTTTGTGTGGATAGTAGACTGTGTGTTTGTATGCGTTCGTGTACGCTTGTGTGGATAGTAGATATTGTGTTGTTTTTTGTGGGGTTTTTTTTCCTCCTTCCTGTGTGTGGATAGTACATATTGGGGGTTTTGAGAGTTTATTTCGAGTTTCTATGCGTTCGCGTACGTTTGTGTGGATAGTAGATATTGTTTGTTTGTTTGTTTTTTTCTCCTTCCCGTGTGTGGATTATAGATATTGGGGTTTTTGATAGTATATTTGGGGTTTGTATGCGTTCGCATACGTTTGTGTGGATAGTAGATATTGTGTTTTTTTCTCCTTCCCGTGTGTGGATAGTAGATATTGGGATTTTGGAGAGTATATTTTTGGGTTTGTATGAGAGCGCGTACGTACATCTGTCGCTGTTAAATTTTCAAACATTAACTCTTATTTTTAGACAAAATTTATTTAAAGAAAATCCTCATCACAGCCAAGTATATCAAATTTTAGACTGTTCGAGAGTGACCAAGAGCAAGTGTATCAATTCCGTTTTCACAATACCGTTTGTCATCAAAACTTGGCAATCCACGTTTCACAATAACGTCAGTTTCAAGTTAATGATGATTTGTTCTAATCGCCATTGCTCTGATAAAATTAACTCCACCGTCAAGCGCAAATTTGTAATCAACAAAATCAATTGATTTTTTAACAAATCTTTTCGGTATGCCTTTTGCTATTATTGTTACTTTGTCTTACGGCATATGTTTTAGAACGCAGTCCAATAAACTCGACAATAATCATAAAATTCAATTCATCTTTGAATTTTCCAGTTACTTTCTTATTTGTGTTATCATGAAATCCACTATCGCGCGGGTAATCTGACAAATCAAACAAATTATGGTTATCAAAAATCTCCTGATGAACATCTTCGGTAAAGATTTCATAAACGAGCGAATCAGTGTTTGTAAACAACAATTTACTTGACTGCCAATTTACTTTTACAAAATTGTAATAAAAAAATTGTAAATGAGTCACATGGATTAACCAAGCACAGAAGCATCAGCATAAATTGGCTTATTTAACTTCAAGTTTGTTTTTCTACTCTGTACCGCAACAAGACTTTTATTTAAAAAATTTCATACTGACAAAATCATCATCGGAATTTTTTTTTATTTCTGCGGTTGATATCATTAACAATTTCATTAACTCGCTTTCGAATATTTTTCATTGTTCTTCCAAAAGCTGAGATGTTCATCAACTTGAAAATGTTCTTATTAAAAGCTGTCGTTGCTGCTGCTCGTCTAGTAGTGTTAGAGTCAATATATAAACCTTTCATCCACGGTGATTGATTAGATTTTAGCACACGATGTACTTTTCGTAAAGTCAAACCAGCATCAACAGCTTGTTTTACATTTTTATAATGCAAAACATAATTTTGTTTGTCAAACAAATTTGAAACAAGTTTTTTCACCATTGAGTTTTGACGATCTCCCGCCATCAACTGTTGCTCCGACGACAACATATTATAATCAACGACTCTGCACAGAACGGATAATCATTATGCAAATCATGAAGCGAAACTGGATAGTCCAAATAAACCTCAACGCAATAGCTAACATTTTCTGGTATCATTTTTTGTTTCTGCTAAAAACTGATCCGGCGTTATTTAACGAAATCCGCCATACTGCATTGGCTCTGACATTGCATATTCATAAAAATTATTTGTGTCAAGGTAAATTATAAAACTCTATGGCACTTCCTTCTTAAAATCAGCCATGTACTTGTTGTCTGCAATAGCATGCATTTTTGTTATTACGCTTATTCCACCGCGAATTCCTTTTTCAATAAAGTTGAACATCTCGACATCGGTCAATAATTCCAACTTTATCTTGCTGAACGCTAACATAGTGTCCCACAATAAGCCTGGTGTAGAATAGTACAAACAGGAATCTAATCCAATTGTTATAACTGACACAACGAAAGTTTTCAAAAACATCTGCAAGCAACAGCACATCGGTTTTTAGGTACAGATCATGGTAATCACCAAATGTTTTACAATCAAATTTGTTCCAAATATCTTTTGCGTACTTGTACCCATCATCAGCTTTGAATAAAATTTATCTCGGTTGGGCAGCAAAGTTTCATTGAACTTATTCCAATCGTCAAGGTACTCGTACAGAAATATTCCTTTTTTGTTAACAAGCATGACTTGTTGTCGAAACAATCTACAAGATTGTCAGACTTACTACAACCATGAACAAGCTCATCCAACGACACCACCAAAACTTGCAGTCTGTCAATGAATTTCAGCTTACTTAAAGTAAGTGACATATACTTTTCAAAATTGTTTGGAATGCACATACTAAAAAGATTTGTTAACAAATCTATTGATTTTGTTGATTACAAATATGCGCTTGACGGTGGAGTTAGTTTTATCAGATCAATGGCGATTAGAACAAATCATCATCAACTTGAAACTGACATTATTGTGAAATGTGGATTGCCAAATTTTGATGACAAACGGTATTGTGAAAACATAATTGATACACTTGCACTTGGTAACTATCAAACAGTCTATAGTTGGATATACTTGATATCATCTTTGGCTGTGATGAGTTTTTTCTTTAAATGAACTTTGTCTAAAAATAAGAAATAATGTTTGAACATTTAACAGCGATAGATGGCAATAGCAGTAAAATAAAATAACTAAAGATTGACGGTCAACAGTTGACAGTGAAAATTACAAATGAAATTTTGTGTTACAGTAAAGGATTTGACAAACTAAAACTTTCGCTTGTCAAGTTCAAAAGCAGCAAATATTTTAATTATCTTGAACAACTGAGTGCTTACTAATCAAGCAGGTTCAATAAGTTCCATGATCCGATCAGTCAACATAAACATGCCAAACTTACAATTGATCTTGATCAGTTAAATGTATTTTCAACCGGTAGATATCCATTTGACAAAAACGCAATGAAAGATTTATTTGCTTGTGGTCGACTAGTGCGAGGACAAATAAAGTTTTGTATGTATCATTATGATAATGAAATATTTCTGATATCTACCGTTGATAATTTAACGATAGGTGATGAGGTTGTCTAACAATAAAATAATTTTCAGTAGTAGTTGGTAATGGGCGGTTTCTGGATCAGAGATCCAATCCTCGCCCAAACAAGGACAAAGTCCAACGATGGTCACAAAATTTGCTATCGTAAATAACAATTTGTGCTTAACAACTTGTATTTATTTTGACAGGTATGTCCCAGGGGGTGACCCAAAAGTTGAATTTGTACTTGTTTGGATGAGGATTGGGTCTTTGAGCCAGAAACCCCAATACCAACTACTACTGGGACCACCTTATCTACTTAATTATGATTGCCAGGTCATAGGATTTTTGTTCTTACTCCAAACATTGCCACCTTGTCTGGCCGAGCCTGGTGGTCTAGGTTTGGGACCACCTTATATTGTCTGACTTTTCCTTTATTTGTTACACTTTGGTGTAATTTGAAAATCGGTCTCCATATTGTACAAGAGGGTCCTGATGGTCTAGACTTAGGACCACCTTATATTTCTAAATTTAGAATGAGTCAGGCTAATGGGTCCTGTCACCAAGTTAATGTTTTTTCCAATCTTTGCTACACTGTGTGGCTGGGCCATCTTCGCTAGCCAAAGTTCCAGTATGTTAATCCAATCTACACCTTGGCGGATCGAACAGGTACATTGGTGCTTTGTCATAGCGATATCTATTGCATGAGTTGCTTCCCTTAGTATGTAATGCCAACTAACCAATAGTTTGGTACGTTGTGTATTAGCCAAGCATGGTGGGGGCAATTGACCTAAAAAGAATACTTTGGAAGCTTAACATGGAAAATCTGTGTACCAGAGGGGAGCCATTACAGGCGTATTTGAGTGAAAGGCATTTGTGAAAACATGGACTGGCACTGGAAAAGTGCTTATTTATCAGTCCATTAAAGTTGTGTACTCCCTTGTCTCGATCATGAAGGAACAGTGTTCAAATTTGAACAACTTAATTTTGATTGGATGTTGTGGCTTGTCATCGCATCCAATGAATTCACAGACCCAAAGCACAGAAATATCTGCTCGATACGCCAAGGTGTAGATAGGGTTATCACATCAGAACCTTTGCCAGCAAAGATGCGGCTGGGCTTGATGGCATGTATTTAGGACCATGTTATCATTCTAATTTTGGAGTGGGCCAGACTAATGGGTCATGTCACTAAGTTCTTGGTTGTTCTTATCTCTACAACATTGTGCGGCTGGAACTGATGGTCTGGGTTTTGGACCACCTTATACATTTTATTTTAGAGTGGGTCAGACTAATTAGTCGCGACACCAAGTTCTTTTGTTTTCCAATCCTTGCCACATTGTGCAGCTGGACATAATGGTCTGCTTAGGACCACTTTATAATATTATTTTATTTTGAAGGTCAGAAAGTTGTTGTATTGATCTTTGGGTTTCATGCCTGGAACCGTCAACGAGGAAAAAGATAAGAGGGGTAGAAAGATGGGTTATTTTTAAGGGCATCATTCTTCTTGTAGGATATATGCAATTGTATGTTGTGGTTAGCAACACATAATCGAGCTAGGGAAGGCGAGTCATAGCTACACTGTCTAATATTTGTTAATTGTATTAATTCATTACAAACGTTTGTTAATGATTGTTTATATAATTGTCCTGTACTGTATATGTGATTGTGTTGGTTTCTTTAAGTTTTGTAGCTGCAGTTATTTCTTTGACATTTTTTAATTTGGGTTGTTTGTGTTTACCCTTTCCTTTCTATGTGAGTGGGGTTTCTCCTGCCTACGAGAACGGTGATTAGCCATGGCAAGATCTGACTGACTGATTATCGATTGAAGTCATATATGGCATTTACGCCTTGCACAACTAGTTAATGCTGGCTTCTCATTTAATCATTGAATGGGCTAGAGCTTCCACCTCTGCTGCGGGAGATCGCAGGTTCAAACCCAAATCGAATCATACCAAAGACTTATAAAAATGGTACTAACAGCTGGATTGCTAGGCACTCAGCATTAAGAGGTTAGTGTTAGGACTGGTCGGCCTGGTGTCAGGATAATATGACTGGGTGGGATATCATGCTACATGTCTGCAGCATGATGCCCCAGTGCTAAACATCACTATAAACTACCACACTGCAGACATCGTAGCGATATGACTGAATTTTTTTTTAAAGCTACGCTTAAAATCCAAATCACACAGACTAGATGTTTATGAGAGCCATCACCCGTAATGTGTGCACTGCACACATCTTAATTATCCTGTCCTGATCCAGTACAGAAAGGTGAGAGTGCAAGAGACACGCATCAACATCAACTGAAGGTTCCTCTTAATCCTGGGTTTTTCATCCTTGGGCCAAAAATTGAATTGTGTCATTTTGGCGTACGTTTGAATAGAAGGTAGTCTGTAGAATTGGCTATTTGAGTTCTTATTAATAGAAGTTAATGTTTTTTTGGGTCTAGGTCTAAGTTTTAGAATTTTCTTAGTGTATTTTACATAATCCAGGTTATGGATTTTTATTTTATAAACATTAGAATCATTCTAGAAGGTTATTTCCATTATGTGATGTTTATATATATATATATATATATATATATATATATATATATATATATATATATATATATATATATATAAAATGCTCAATATGACTTGAGGTCAAAGAAAACTATATAATCTTGTAACTGAGATGATTTTTTCAGTTCTACTTTAAGACGAGGCACTTTTAAGTTGTATTATATGTTGTGTCCAGTATTTCATTTTTGGGCTGAAAATTTTATTTCTTCAAATTATTTAGTTCAAGTGATTATTTTCTCTGGAAATACAAAAGTACACTAATAAAATTCTTGGGTAGAGACATTTACTTGAATGTATAGTGAATTCAAACCTGGAATTATATTAATGTGATTGAATAAAGAGTGTAGACACATCAACAATCTATAAGCTATCACAGACACCTCATTGCCTTCAGTTTTTGGATTTATTCTGGACTTCTACTGAATTTTATTCAGGACATTAAATTATTAGGACTTGTGTCTGTAATTCTTGGATTATTTTGGGATGTTTGTTTGTTTTTAATGGTGCACCAGCACTGTTAGGCTATTTAGTGCCATACAAAAGGTCATATGTATGATTATGTGTAAAAGAATAAAATGTTTTATATTGACCAGCGATACCATAACTAAATAAAACGATAAAATGGTAATACATAAGTCTTCCCGATATACGAGGAATGTAAATGGTATATGTTAATAAAGGCAGATCAAAAGTTATTGAAGATAATGGACGGAAAGTACATTACATAAAAATGCTCAAGTTGATGGCGTAAAAGTTATAGCTTAGAGTAAATGTTCACTGCTTTCAAGAATTCTATAATACAAGTGAGGTTTATTGTATCAAAGAGTTCCTTCATGTCATGCACATTGTAATACTGATTGTGCGTATGTTGCAGGTCAAAACACTCTATCATATTTTGGAATGTAATTTGCAATACAGTAAGTTCTTTTTTCTCATTTTTACTTTGTGTTCTAGGGAAATAAATTATTTTTTGAAATTTAGAAAGCTTGTTGCTTTTAACTTTTTTCTGTTTCTTATTTTAAGAGCATAGACTCTTAACACTTGAAATGTGCATATAGAAAAACAAACAACTTGAAATTTAGCCATGTCCTGGGCTTTATGTGAAGAAACCACAAGGTCAGCAGTAAACATACAACATCAACTTTCTTTACACTTGTAAGGCTGAATCTGGAACACTCCTCCTCAGAATGGAATCCTGAAACCAGACAACACCTTTGGATAATGGAGCTGGTCTAGGTATGCAGTGCCAGATTTGTCACCAACCACTTTTCATATTGGTGTTAGGTCTACAAATGTTCTTTTATACCTGAATTTGTAATAACAATAAACTTACTGACACACGATTCATTTAAAATTGTACATAACCATATCGGACTCTAATGAATACGTTGTTTTGTCATTGCTGAGTAGAGGAACCAGACTGATAACTGATGAATAGCAAATAATAATAATACATAAAAATAGTGTTGATATCTTTAATACTTTAGTTTAAGAAACAAAGCTCTTAGCATATATCATGATACATCACCTTCAAGTTCTGCTGCATCAATATATTTTCCTGCTGTGATGTAATATATGTTCGAATATTCAAGTAGTAGTACAAATATTGATGCAGTATTTCATCACAGAAAATATTGCAAAGTCAACATGTATCATTACCCACTAGTGATTGAAGTCGTGGAAAAAAATATTAAGGATCATTTTGTAACGTAATGCATATGTAATGGATTAGTCCTTGTAGATAATACAGGGTGTCAGATTTCAACTGGCACTACAACATCGATTCCTTTTCCACTGAAACAGCTACGGGGCTGGCAGAGAAAGCGCCAAAACTGAGAATATCTATGCTTCTTACTTGTTTAGGGACAGATGCCATAGAACTGTTTGATACCTTCACATTTGAGAATGCATAAGAATAAGGCAAAGAGAAACCTGACAAAAGCAGTTGACAAATTTGAAAAATAGGTGAAACGATCCAAACCTATGAATGGTACAACTTCAATTGTCGACAGCAGGAAACAGGCTACTGGATTTCTGGGATACACCAATGGAAGGACTGCATTCTATTCTAACACAACCCATGTTCAAACTGACATACAAGAACTTTACTGCCAATGTCAAAAAGACTCTTAATGCCATGATCAGTTGTAGGACAGTACCAGATCTAACCTGTTAGCAAACGAAAATGAAACAAGAAAAATACTACAATAGGAGTGCAAAAGAATGAAAACCATTAAACAGTGGAGACGCTGTTATGGTTAAACCTAGTGTCTAACATAGTACATCACACAAGGTGCATGTAGAAGAAAAAGCTGACATTCACTCCGACAAGATTCATACAGAAGATGGTCATGTTTATCACAGGGACAGAAAGCATCTACAAGCTACAAATGAACATTTCATAGACCCTGATAGTTGGGGCATACACATATATAATGAACTAGTCCCAGTAGTATATAATTAATTAGTCCTAGTAGTATATAATGAACTAGTCCCAGTAGTATATAATGAATTAGTCCCAGTAGTATATGATGAACTAGTCCCAGTAGTATATAATGAATTAGTCCCAGTAGTATATAATGAATTAGTCCCAGTAGTATATAATGAATTAGTCCCAGTAGTATATATTGAACTAGTCCCAGTAGTATATAATGAATTAGTCCCAGTAGTATATAATGAACTAGTCCCAGTAGTATATAATGAATTAGTTCCAGTAGTATATAAAGAACTAGTCCCAGTAGTATATAATGAATTAGTCCCAGCAGCATATAATGAATTAGTCCCAGTAGTATATAGTGGACTAGTCCCAGTAGTATATAATGAATTAGTCCCAGTAGTATATAATGAACTAGTCCCAGCAGTATATAATGAATTAGTCCCAGTAGTATATAATGAACTAGTCCCAGCAGTATATAATGAATTAGTCCCAGTAGTATATAATGAACTAGTCCCAGTAGTATATAATGAAATAGTCCCAGTAGAGAGATACAAATCTGATGATTACTCCAAAAATAAACAAGGAAAAAAGCTTTGTCATTATCACTATGTTATATTTATTGGTTGATATGCAAAGGTCAGAAAGGGTTAAATTAGTTGCTTTGTTCAGAATAAGTTTTAATGTATCATGAACTGCCTTTGACCACAGATCCGAATCACTGGTACAAGTTTCAGAGAGTATTTCAGAGAGTATCACATCAATATTTTATCCATCATGTTTGTTTCCATTAGATCTTCTTGTACATACATGTACAATAATGAAACATTATGTACATGTAATCTGTAAGGCTTTTGCATTTATTTGATTACATTAGCTATACTGTATTTATTTTAAAAGTAAAATATAACTGTTCCAGTTGAAACTTATTTCTTAATCATTTCCCATCCTTAAAAAACAAACAATCTTTTTTAAAAAAAAATGTATGTCCCATAATTTACGAACTATTGTAACGGTTTCTAAATGTGTTACTAACCCACATTAAAGTTGGTGCAGGCATTATACCACTCAATCATGCGTGAGTGAAAGTGATGTATTACAGAATATGCAACAAAGAGTGAAAACTTAAAGATGAATACTACTTTTGTATAATTATAACCACTTACAAATCAGGTCCAACTGGAAGCAAAAACCCTCATCTACCATCACATAATATGCCAGTAGATCAGGGTCTATGTTGTTTGTTCTACAGATCACTCAAAAAACTGCATAGACCCAGATCTGCCAGCATATTATACAATAGCAGATCTGGATCTGTGCAGTTTGCAGATGGACTTGACTTATAAGTGAATATAACAGTTAGCTATGTTAGATATATTAGTTTAAAATATTTTTTGTTGCCATGGTATATTTGTTTTTCTGTTTGATTCATTTTTAACAGCCTATCAACACAAGAAAGGTTACAGCATGCCAAAGCCACGAAAGTTCATGCCCGTTGATACACCATGGTAACCAACCATGACGTTACATTAATCACTGAGCAACCAAGACTCCACAACTAGTGTGGACTCAGGTTATTCCTACATGGAATTGTCCTTCCCTCAAAATATATATAAAAAAATATTTAAAATATGCATCATACTGAAATTCATGTGACAAATGTACAAGTTCAAAATCAATAACAGGTACATGAAATCAAAAGTGCATTTGCAAACTTAAGTAGTATGTACATAAACACATACATTACATTTTTATCAGTTATGCATAGATAATATATATATGAAAGACTCTTTGATCTGGAATTATTGCAACAAATATATACAGGCAAAATCAAGAATAGCTATAATGATGTACCATCAACAGCACCCTGACTGGTACATTATAAATCTGTCCATGCTTAATAGTCAAATTTTCTTTGAGCCACAATGACCATGACCCTTGACCTTTTAATTTAAAAATCAGAATGTTTATTCAATACCATAAGTGGAAGCCCTATACACTCTGGTGAAGGTACATGGTCTAGAACTAAAGTTATTGTGCAAAAGCTTATTATTTTTAATTCTGTGACCTGGACCTTTCATCATTTGATCCCAAAATTAATAGGCATATGTCTGATGAGTCATCCACAAACTTTGGTGAAGGTACATGTTCTATAACTGAAATCTGTGTGCAGAAACCAATATTCTTCTTTTAGTCAGTGACCTTGACCTTTGATATTCTAACCCCAAAATTCAACAGTATTCTTTCTTACCATAAGTACATGCCATTCATAAAATTTGTTAACTTTAGACTGGAAACAATTTTAACTTCTTTCAGTCACACTGACCTTGATCATCCTTTGTTCCTGAAACTGACAGGTATTGTTCATATCCCAAGTGTAAGCCATCCTCATAGTTTAGTAACTGGAGATGGTGGAAAACCTGAATTAATATGCACAAAGTATTTTTTCTTCAGTTAAAGTGATCTTGATATTTGACCTTTTGACCTCAAAACTGATAGGATTATTCCTTACTACAGGTGCAATCTGTTTAGCTAACTAATTACTTTTTTCACATACTTTTCCAGGGCAATTGACTTTGGAAAAATAACTAGTCTTAAGTAACTTTTTACTTCTTCCATTGCAGTCTGGCCTATGGAAACACTACAACGAATTTCAACAATTCTGAGACCACTCCATGACTTCATCTCTGTCATGTTATTGGAGACTTTAAGGAAGCAAAATTGCAAAAATAAAATCAGTGCAATGCAAGTTAATCACAGCAAGAACAAGTTTTGATATTTGTCATTATAATTTAGATTCACTGCTTACTACACTACTGTTCATGATGAGTTATGATAATTATGTGAGACAACTAAGTAGCATCTGAACTTCACTGGTTAGAGTCTATAATTACACTAAATAAAAAATTGTTTTCCAACAGCAGAAATAAACTATTCCAAAATATGTGATAATTCTTACACGTTCATCTTCCACTAAATTTCACAATTAGAACATGTGACCATGTACGTGTTGTCCTCATTTAATCTTTGAATTTGATTTTTCTTCATTGACAGGTAATCAAGAGTAGTGTCAATATCATTCAGTCTGCCATGAAACACAGCATGTGCCTGGCTTTTGAACTTTCAAACATCAACTGTGTAAACTTTCTGCTGAGCAGTTCCCAAACTAGGTTAGCATGAGAAAACCTGACATAATTTTGTGGTCAAAGCCTCCATAAAATGCTTATAGTTTAGAATGGTTTTCCAAATCATACTGGAAAAAATTTCTGCAAAGAAGGAAACACCAGGTAACCAGGCCATGTTGCTGATATTGTTGGTGAGGCCTATTACATGAAGTTGCACATTAAGGTTGTATTCAGTATTATCCTTTATTAAGTTCACCTTTGTCCTTTTCTGGCTGAGAGATAAGAATTATTAGAAGCAATGATTGAATTTCTCATTTTTGAAACAGCACATCTGATTTATTTTAAAAGAAAAGAAAAACCTGCTTTGAATCATAGTCTTTCTGTAAGGCACTTCCATTTGAGACAATCCAATTTGTATGCCCCCCCCCCCACATACATGCATGCTATTACTATATGTTTTGTGCTTGGTTATTTTTATATAAAAAAAACATTACTATCCACTGAAATTAACTCCTGTATATGTGTTGTGTGATGTGATTTGGATTTTTAATGTAGCTTTAACAATTTTTCAGTCATATCACTACGATGTCTGCAATGTGGCAGTTCAAAGTGATGTCTAGCACTGGGGCATCATGCCGCAGACGTGTAGCATGATGTCCCACCCAGTCACATTATTCTGACACCAGGCCGACCAGTCCTAACACTAACCTCTTAATGTTGAACTCCAAGCAAGGCAGCTGTTAGTACCATTTTTGTAAGTCTCTGGTATGACTCTGCCAGGGATCGAACCAATAACCACCTGCTGTGAGATAGCTATCTGTCATGCTTTTGAGAGATTTGCAGATAATACCCAGCAACCACTCACTGAGAAAGGCTTTGGTCTTAATTGTACCATGCTCACTACCACATTTCTCTTTGATCCGGGTCCCTGAAGCACCAAACCTTGGTATTCACATTATGACTGAACACCCCCTCCCTAAGCCTTAGCACTGTGATATACTTACAGCACATTCAGAGCTAGGGGCCCTTATCATAAACCAAGACCCTTGATTCAGTAATTGGTCCCATTAATAGGCGGGTGGTTGAAGTAACCACAATGACAACAGCAAAACCCATTACATAATAATTTACTGTATTACATACAGAAAGGAAACTGACTTTATTTATTTTATTACAAAAGACCTTATTTGTTTTATTGCAAAAGACAGTGTGTTGAAAAACTGGGGAGATGCTTTGGTTTGGTGTTTAACAAAACAGCAACACAAGTGGACTGTTTAGTGCCAAATGAAACTGAGTAAAGTACCCTGCCCAAGAACACTTTGCCAGCAGACTGAGGATGATCCAGTTCTAGGATATGAACCCGCATCCTTCTGGTCATGAGTCTGGCATACTAATGATCAATAATCTAACACAACTCCTCACAGTGTTAGCCATGTGTGACGTAATCCACAGGGTACAATCTAATATGACTCACAGTGTTAGCCATGTATAACATAATCCACAGGGTACAATCTAAGATATTTTAAATAACATAATTAAATGGAATCAACAACCAAGAAAGGTTCTAAAACAAACAAAATAAGGACATGATAATAAAAATACATCAAGTAACAACAGAAAAAGTGAATAATTAACTATAATACATTAGATTATATAATCAACTAAATATATTAACCAAAAAAATCCAAGGAAAAATCCTTAATTATTGTTACAAAGTTATTATGCTTTCTTCAAACACTTGCACTTATTTCTTAATGGGATAGATACTGCTTTGATTATCTGAATCTGTTACATCAGTCTCATGAATGGATTTTCTCCCAAAAGACTTGAATACATGGATAAAAAAAGAGTGTGCAGCATTGTCATTGTCATTTTTAGTTTCAAAATCTGTGTCAAATATGATGATTTTGTTGCAGATCAAGCAAATAATTTCTTTCTGTTGGCTAGAAGAAATCACACACACACACACACATATATTCTACCCTGAACACTCACTTCTCAACAAAAATTCAGGAGGAAGAAGCCATTTCTATTTTTCTAACCATATTTTGAGTCCTCCATCTATAAAAAAGCAAATACATGTACTGGTGATGACAGCCAGGTACAGCATTTTGGCCCAACACATTTATGTTTCAATTTTCAATTTCAATTTCCAAGTCAAGTTCATGCTCTTTATTCAGTGCACTGACACCTTCCATCAAGGAGAATGAAAAACAAAGTTTCTCTGCATTCTGTTCAGGGGTCAGATTGCCTTGATTCTTGCTGGGCTTCTTCTCATCCTGAGTTGGTTTTAATTCAAATCCCCCAATTATCATCGCCAATATCTCACAAGTATTTTCTTCAGCTGTATAAAGGGATACAACAGACCCACTGTCTCCTTCTTTGGCAAACTCAGCCTCTTCTGGCTCTGTCATTGGCTCGGACGCTGGCAGGGGACTTATTAACATATTATAGGTCTTTATGGTGTTTTCTTCCTTCATGTTTATTGATTTGGAACAAATAATGCCAACTCTGAGCCCAGTTTCTGCACCTCTCTTGTACACTTTCTGTCCAACCAGCTGTTCCAATGTATCTTCACTAGTTTTCAATATAACATATGAGCACTGTTCTCCATGAATATTTTCATAATGAAACATGCAGTGACTGTGCATGTTGCTTTTCACTTTCACAGCAGCAATGTCTATCAATTCATTAATATAGTCCCATTTTTCTGTTCCAAGTTCTTCGTAAGATTCCTCTCTGACTGAAATGTCGACTTTTCCGTCACCAATAACCACATGTCCATTGGTGACAAAATAAACTGACTGTTCTTTCTTTCCAAGAACAAAGATGCCAAGTGTCCCATGCCTAACATGTCCCACTTGATCACGCCAACGTATTTTCTGTCCAGCTTTGAAGATCAAACTGCAAGCTCCACCTTGTCTTGGGTTTGCAAATGTCCTTGGTTGTGTGCTGTATTTAATATCATAATCATATGGGCATCCATTGAGAAACATGTCAATCTTCTGCTTCACCTCTTGCTCTTTTCTGTTATTTTCCTTTGATATGAATATGATCAAATTCCCAAAGTGGTCACCACAACCTTGTACTTCTGGCAACCTGGAAAAATATATACCAATTCTTTCACTGAAAATGAATCACTGGCAATTGGGGATGGAATAGTAACCTCATTGAATTGAATTGTATGAATTGTTTCCCCTTATCAATCTTTGCAGTTGGAACTGACTTGTAGGTGAATAAATATGGTACATTTATCATACTTGGTAGAAAGCATTTGTCAAATATTCTTATGCTACCTAAACTAGAGATCCAAGATATCATTCACGTGGTTTACATGAATGACTGACCATTTTGCTAAACTGCTACACAGGCTTATGTTGTGTTGTAGAACACTACCCATATAAACAATGTCTGTAATTTTATGTCATGTAGATTATACCTGTAATAATAGTCTGATACACACTGTTTGCAAAGACAAAGGTATAATTTAATATGCAAATTGTTTTTCTCATAATCAGTCATCCAAGATCTTTAATAGTTAAGTTTACAGATGCCAGAGTCACCTGACTTTCACATACAATGAATTTATGAGTCATTAGGTTTTTGTTATTTGTTGTAATGCTTTCAATTGTTGTACTACATGTATTAGTAATTAAATCTGGAAGTGTTTCAAGAGAAAAAAATACTGGGGAATGTTTCTGTATTAAAGCTTGCAACACAAAATATTAATTTCAAATAGTGCATTAGTCATGGCAATGAGTATATGAAGTGCCATAAAATAATGTACAATGCATGTGATAACATAATTTAGATATGACAACTGTTTCAGGAATTTTAAAACGGCAATAGTAGCAACTGCATAACTATTTTTCACCAAGAATACCAGACTTTCCAACAAATATATTAGAATTTCAAAGGTGGTAATGTTTTAGAAATAAAGAAATTCTCTACAAAAATAAAACTTCGATATTTATTTTCAAGAAATATTCTCTCATTGGAGCAAAACCAATATTTAAAATAAAACCCCACAAACTGCACATATTTAATGCAAGCCTGAATTTGAACATTGTCTCTAACTTCAATATACATACATAAAAAAAAATCAAATGTTTCTTCAGTTCTCATCACCCACTTGCCACTCAAAATTATTCATTATAGTGTCTCAAAGTTGCCATGATTTATCAGTTTTTCAAACTCATCTTACCACCAATCGTTTATTATTCATCTGAATCTCTACTGTGTGTTACTTTTGGAAATTTTGTAATGTTTTATTAAAATGTATGCATCTTGAAAATCTAAAAAAAACTTTAAAATCTGATTTGCATTTTTCAGTAAGGAAAAGTATTCTGTGTAATCCCAAACATGTGATTCTAAATAGTTAATATCATGAGTTATTTCCATTGCTTTCCTTTAGGAAAAGAACCATGTTAAAGAGAAACTAACCAATTATATAACAAAACTTTAGAATCATTTCTAACTGATGAATTTTATTAATGTGCAAAGATCTTGCTGATAATAAAAGTCTTTATATAATTTTATAATATAAACCATATTAAGTTTTCAACAAAAAAAAAGCGATTTCAGAAATAGTCATCAAACTGTTGACAGGTTCAGTCAATCATATGAAAGATACCATCATCAATATGTGCTCAAAGTTTGACCTATCTCAAAAAATTCAGCCAATCAGATGCAAGATAACATTATTAATATGTGTAGATCCCTCTCATTAATTAAGTCATGCAACAGCTTGATCATATAGGCTTATACATGTATTCCAAATCTGATTAAAATATCAATATTGCCTCTAGAGTGATAACAAATCAGACCAGAAATATGAACTCCAAAATGGCACAAGCAATTTTTGACAGATGGGCACATGATGAATGCAGGGCCATACCATAAGCTCATATACCTTTACAAACAAATTAGCTAAAAGTTGGCTACAATGCATAAACTTAACTCATTAACACCTAGCACCACATTTGTGTGTCAGTTGGTAGTAACCTATTTCCGAGTTCTGAAGCATCAAGGTCATTTAAGATACAATAAAATGGGTATATTACAGAAAAGTAGATAGACCTAGCTCTACAAAGATACCAAATAATCGACTTTAATCTCACATTACCAAATAAAGTGGGAGAAGTAATTTTTTTGGCTTATTTTTTTTTTACACCAAAAATTTGCCTGTCGTCAGAATTGGATTTTGTGTCAGGATTTCAGACTTTTTGGCCTCAATTGTAAGGCAGACTGGTTTGAACTGCACACAGTGAACCTCTGAAAAAAGTAGGATAAGTTGGGGATTTCAAGGAAATTTTGGCCAGGACATGAAAATGGTGGCTCCAATAAGAAAGAAAAAAGAAATCCAACTTTTACCTTTCTGCACATGCACAAGTGAAATAGCCTATGAAAAATGATGTTTCTAACTAGGCATCAAACCAAACAGAAATCACTTGGACGCAGAATTTTTTGGATGTATTCAGAAGCAACCCCTCCAAAATGTGCTTCCTACTCATATTTCAGGTGAAAATATAAAAAATCTCCAGGGGTAATGAGTTAACTGAAGAACGTGGAAACTGCAGAAGTCAAAGACAGAAATGGGAGCTGATCATATACATACTCCAGCAACTTCTTGATCCAATTTTCAGGTGTGTCTCTTATGCCTGGCACTTCTCTCATTCTCTTTGCCTCATTTTCAGGACTGAAAATGGTGTTTTTGAGAATTCCTTTCAGTTCAAATTGAAGGTGACTTAGAGTTTTTAGTCCTGCTTGTACCTCCTGGAGGAATATCTTGACTTTTTCAAGGACTGGTTTTACTTCCTTCATGAGTGTTTTGGCTCTTCTGACACTTAGTTGCTGCTTTTTAGAGGTTTTTCTGCGCTTCTGAGATTTCTTATCTGAGGAAAGTTAACGGAAGAAAACATAATTAATACAGATCATATTAACATAAAAAGTCTGGGCAAATTTCCTTTGTTTTCATGTAAGTCATGTAACTAAATGCCCATTAAGGCAATAAAGTGCCTCATAATGATGTGTGGCAATGGCAAAGAAAGTTATTTCCTCCTTAATCATGAACAAAAATGCAGTTAGCTAAATGATATGGGATAATGATCCTGTATTGACAACGAAGAACTTCAGGAATTCAAGATACATGTAAAATTGTTTCTTCTTGTTAAGCGCTGAGTGATGTAACAATTTCGATATTCTGAGCAATAACAATAGTTTCAAATCAGGTACTATTAAGGCCATATCCAATATAAGATTATCACCATTTTCATTTTGGATTAACTAGAAATCACTATCAATCTATGTGAATATGGCCAGCCAAATTCAGAAGGAGTAGCAATAACAACACCTTCAACATGGTATTGGATGTAAGACTGGCACCAATTTTAGTTTGGACCAACTAGACCAATCAATGAATATGTGTGCATGTGTGTGCTTTTTTAAATGATTGTATATAGTCAATAACTTGTTTTCCATTTAATACTGGTTTCTGAGCTTCCAAAACAACTTATTCAATATTTAGGTCATACTTCCTGCGATGAGGTCATAACTGGATCAAACAAATCGGATTTTCAGGTTTCTTAAAAGATTCTAGGGAGTGGTGGCCCCAAACTGTAAAAGAATATTCTAAAATACTTATAACTCTAAAAGCTGACTTTGTGAGAAATATGATAAAAGGTTTGGTCTTACTCATACCTGTCATAACATGACATGTCATGTGAAAAACACTATATTTGACTCCAAATTCGCTGACACTGGTTGAGTTTTGAAATACACAATTTTCAGTAATCTTCAGGGGAAAAAAAGACAATTTTTTGACCACCACTGTATATGTCCAAAGCATGTCGTCTGTATAAATAGTAAACAGCCAGTGTAAAACTATCCTCAGGGCAGGTTGTGAATATCATGGATCCAAATAAAGGTAAGGCTGTCATAGATTAACAACCATCATTCTTCAGATTACTTACTTGGTTGAGGATAGATGGAATGATGCCATGTCAAGTACTTTGAACACTGCTGTGGGGGAGTCATTTAGGCTAATTTGCATAGGTAAAGTACAGTAAGTGGAACAACCCAACTCATTTCAGTTAGTTATGGTTTTTAAAGATGCATGCTGAAGAACAAGTTATAACACAACACTTCCTTGAACGAGAATGTTCAAGCCATTATTACTGAAAATTATTGGCAAGTATGTGATTAGTGGCAATGCTGTCACTTAAGTTTGATTTTGCTCCATGTCCCGATGGGATTTGTTCAATGTTTGTACTTGCAAGGAGAACGAAGACTTTACAGAGGAAAACCAAGAGGAAAAGTGATGCATAAGATAACTGTCTAAATGACTGCATAATTCCATTATTAGTGAAAGTATCTCACAATGCATAATTCATACTAGATCATTGCTAGCATTAGGTTATTACTAACAGGCATAGGCTGTTTTTCTCTTAATGCAATGCACCAAACATAGCAGAGACAGTCAACACATCCAAGTCACCTGTCTGATCATCTGATCTAGCCAAAAGATCAGTAAATTCTACTGGAATCAGATGCAGAAAATTTAGTGGAACAAAGTCACTTATCAGTCTCTGATTTAGAACTGATATTAAACTTCCAGAGAAGTTCCAAATGTTTTTACTTTGTAGTCAAAGTAAAGTGCAATGTCTCAGTATATCTCATGAAGACAAGATATTAGCTAATTTTGGTAATCATCGTATGTCACATTCAGCAACTTACCTATATTAAGAACTCTCTGTTTAAGTCAATCAGTGAAAGGAAATAAATATGTCTGATGAGTGGCAATGATTTTACCAAATCTGCAAAGAGACTTCTGAAGTGGATTGACTTATATATTAAAGAAATAAGCCAATCTTAAAAGCATCTGAGCTAGTCAGGTTTCTGAATTAATTCTGCTGTATTTTATTACATAATCATCTCTTTTTGAAAGAATTTGGAATGCCATTCTCTGTTTCATTTATCTGTATTAACATTACATGGAACTGGTGCTCTATCTGAGCAGTAAGTGTTAACAGTGGTTTCATTGATGGTGTTTGACCTGTTTCATGATCAGTCTCCATTGGCTCTTCACTTTGTTGACTTTCCATGTAGGCCTCTGACAACTCGCTCTGAATACTCAACCAAGTAGTAGGTGAAATTATTGTCTTGCATTCCTCTTTAAACTTCTTTTCTTCCAGTATGGCATGAACATCTCCAGCAGCCATTTTAAACTTGGCATGTAACTCTGCTGAAACTCCTCTCTGTATGAACCAAATTATCTGCTCTTGAAGAAACTGATCACTGCCTTCACCTTGATAAGCAAGATTCATTAAGTCCTGCACTACTATTTTGTTCTGGAAAAACTTCTTTATTTCTGAAAGTAAATCCCTCTCAAATGAGGAAATACCCTCCATATTTCGTCGGACAGACAA
Organism: Sinohyriopsis cumingii; assembly: GCA_028554795.2. Lineage (NCBI taxonomy): Eukaryota > Metazoa > Mollusca > Bivalvia > Unionida > Unionidae > Sinohyriopsis > Sinohyriopsis cumingii. The sequence goes on from CM068841.1 coordinate 68,241,544, forward strand.
AACCTCTCTAATGCAGTCATCTATTCTCTTAAATTCTTTCAATATGCAAATTTCCAAATGATTGCTAATACTTGTGCTTATAGCTTGATCTACTGTGACTACAATCATTTTGTCTTTCCAGAATTTCCTGTGTGTATCAGCCAATGAACTAATTATTTTTTCCTGAAGGTCCCCGCCATCATTCTCCGATTGTCCTCCAACAACTATCAACAGAAGTATATTATCTGTCTCTGTTATTGGAAGTTCAATCTCAAGAAGAAGAATTATTTCTTGCACAACCTAAAAAGAATCAAAGTGTCAGTTATTTGAAATGTTCAATATAAAACATGCACTCGGCAGATTACCTAATATACACTAATGCATACTGTTATACTGGTGAGAACCTGGTGATTAACAAATAGTTTGTTTCATCTTCACAACATCTGAACTCACTGAAACATTTTATGTTGTTGTTGTTTTGGGTTTGAAGATATAAACACATATTCCAAGTTTGGTTGAAGTTGGATCAGAAATATGGACTCCACAGTGGTAAAATGCGATTGTTGATAGATTCTCAATCTACAACTGATCAAAGAGACATGGCCATAACATAAGCTCACTTTGCCTAATGGCTAAGCGAGGTAAATATCCCTTCTCTCACAGGGCTGATTAAGTTTAGAAATTGCCTGCCAAGTAATCTTTATTGCTGATTAACAAGAATTTTACAGAAAATATGAGATGGAAACCTCATATATGTGTAAGTATTTCCAACCCTGTAGATACAAGGTTAAAAACAGCTTTTAATATAGTTATTTCATGGATATGCAGGGAACAGACCAATATATTTTCCCTTGGGTACTGTGGACAGTCTGGTCTTCTACTGCTTTGACCTATGGTCTTGGGCAAGAGAATACCAGACTACCTCAACAAGGATAAAATAGTTTGTCTATTCCATACAATGCAATAAAATAAATTTTTTATAACCATTTTACCTAAGGCCTACAAAAAACATTGCAAATTTAACTTTGTTTTTAAGACACTGTTTTCATCAGAGCTCTTGCAATCAGGATCATTTCATTTCACATAGTTATAAATGCCAGTCATACATGGTGTTAAACAGGCAATTTACACACAAGAAAAAGTACCTATTGGTAATTTTTATTCAGACTGTGACCATTGCTCTTAATTGTGTTTAAATGCAAACGGATCAAAACATCATAAATATATAAAACGAAATGGTCCAGTCAACAATGTCCTTTAAGGCTTACCTGATCAGATGAACACCTATAAATAAGAACTTGAGGTGTATCTACAAACACACGGGGAGGTAAATCCTTTCTTGAAAATTTGTCTGTTTTGATCTCCTTCTCACTCAGCCTATTCATATTAACCACAATTTGTTCTGCTTTGATCATCTCATGCTTCTCCCCAAATAGGATTACTTCTGGCTTGCTTTGTTCCAGAAGTTCCACCTTCTTGGATATGTCTTCTATCAGATCCTTCCATTTCAAACAAACTGGGAGATTCTCTGCAAAATGCCATGCAGTTACATACTTTTATTTTTGTGACTATCAATTTTCATGATTTTTAAAAAACAGAAATTTTGGTTGATGCTTTAAGTTGGATTGATGGTATAGTTTCAACATATTTGCTGGTGGGATCTTCATATTCATTATTTGCAACAACCTCATCAAAATTGTATCCCACAAACAAAACCTATCTACAGTATTGTACATGCTTTCATTTTTCAACCAACTGAAATTTTCTGTACACCAATGGCAGTGTTTCTTATGCTTAAAAAAGGCATGAGACAAAGTTGTCCAGAAAGTCACCAGAACCAGGCTTTGCCGGCCAAATCAGGTCAGAAGAAAACCTAAAATGAATATGGATATATAAAGTAACAAATATAGAAATATAGCAACCCCCATCCCAGACCACAAATGAAATGAGCCCCATGCATTTGGCATTCGCAATTCTAAGGAGAAAAAAGACATGCAATACATGGATTGGGAATGGGTGATTAACTGAAGGTTAAAAGTAATTCAATTCAGTAATTATGCCCAGCAAGCCTTTAATTACAATATAATACATAATAATGAGAAAATGAATTAATGTCATAATGTTATAACTGGAATTCATAGCTGTAAAAATACATAATGAAACCAACATTATTAAATCATGTATTTAAATGAAGTGTGTGCCATTTGTTCAGGTCAAATTTTTTTGTTTATAGCTCTGAGATCACCGAAAAAATCTGTGGGTCATTTTGAATGAACTTTTTTAACTCCAAAAGAATGAACTAATATGAAGATTTTTTTTTAAAAGCTGAAATAAAAACTGAACTCATTCAGACCAAAACAGTAGATTATATTTGTCTCAATGTTTGGTGAATCTCACTGTTGAGGAATGCATATTATCTCTGGGGGCATTTGCAAGTATACAAGCAGACCAATGTACAACACATGCGGGCATTTGCAAGTATATAAGCAGACCAATGTACAACACATGAGGGCATTTGCAAGTATATAAGCAGACCAATGTACAACACATGGGGGCATTTGCAAGTATATAAGCAGACCAATGTACAACACATGGGGGCATTTGCAAGTAAATAAGCAGACCAATGTACAGCACATGGGGGCATTTGCAAGTATATAAGCAGACCAATGTACAACACATGGGGGCATTTGCAAGTATATAAGCAGACCAATGTACAACACATGGGGGCATTTGCAAGTATATAAGCAGACCAATGTACAACACATGGGGGCATTTGTAAGTATATAAGCAAACCAATGTACAACACATGGGGGCATTTGCAAGTATATAAGCAGACCAATGTACAACACCTGCAACCTTGAGAACTGGAGTGTAAAACTACCTACATAGTGCAAGCAATCTGCATGTTATCTTCACTACCAGTTAGGGAAATGCACATGATTTTGTTTCTAAATCCCTGTACATATCTGGCTCAATATTCATCTTTTCCACGTAATAAAATCTCTTCAATGTGTCTGATTAGTTTTCCTAAATACACATGCTGATTTGTATATTTCTCTCCGTCAGCATGCGTGTCAATCAAGCAAGAACCAACATTTATATTCAGCATAGTATTTTGTCATTCAAATTGTTATATCTAAGCTCCTGAAGTTTGCTACAGTGCACTTTTAAAGCATGCAATTAACAAAAAACACATTAATATTAGATGAAGCACGGAAGGTTAGGTCATCTTCTATCTAGTCTTCATCGTCAAAATTTAATAAAATATTTGTAAACAGTCCCATTAAATTTTACTTGTCACTTTCGACATTACATCATGTATTTTGGCCATCTTCAAAAAAGTAACACACAATCATTTACATCTGTAATTAATTCTAACTGCTTGTTTTACATTATGATCATAGCTAAATAGATATTTAAAAAAATGGAAAAAATTGTAACTAGAATTAATTTTAGTTGCTAGAATCTCACTCAAAACTAGCCCAAGGCCAAAACGTTTGAAAGCTATTTTGAAACAAACCCCGTTATTCAAATTATTAGCAATAATATTTTCAAGATGACCACTGTGGTGGTCATATCGGATATCAGATCGACACCATTTTCATTTACAACCAACCACAGGGGCTAGGACTTTTGCTTACAAACTGACCTATCAGTCATACATGTACTATAAAAAACCACCTTAGTAGTACATGTAAGACTGATATGTAAACTGTAAGCAACAACAGAACCCCCTGTCCAACCAACTAGACATTCTTCTGGGAAATCTGAATGGTAATACTACTTGTCATTCAGAGTAGCAAAAACAAGGATTTCAAGATGGCCACCATTGTGGCCATAATGGTCACCAGGTCTGCACAAATTTCATTTACAACCAATCAGATGACATAAGCTACAGCAGATCTGGGTGTGTGCAGTTTGCAGTTGGACTCATTGTACATGATTGTATAAGTGAGTATGTATAGTATGTAAAAACTCATACTCATGAACACATGCCGATGTTGACAATGTTTACAAATAGTACTGTTTAAAGACAAACTTGTGGTATGCACTATAAATTCAGTGTTTTCTGGGAGGGGGAGTCACAATTTAAAATAGCAGTGCTTGTCATTGGGAATTTAGCTGTCCATATCTTGGAGGATTATTTTAGCTTTGTAACAATAGGATACATTTATGCTGTTCAAGGTGTGCCTCTTGTCACGTAAAAGTGCAGATTGCTTTGGATTTCTTTGAATAAAGTAAACACACAATATTCCTGTAAGGATCAACAACCAAGTTTCCACTGATCATGATGTAAACTTCTTGGGACAACATTGTTTTTGAACTAAATTGGGAATGAACATGTGTATATGTTTGTGTGTAATTTGGATTTTTAATGTAGCTTTTAAAAAAATATTCAGTCATATCACTACAATGTCTGCAGTGTGGCAGTTTAAAATGTTGTCTGGCATTGGGACATCATGCTGCAGACATGTATTATGATATCCCACCAAGTCACATTATCCTGATACCAGGCCGTCCAGTCCTGATACTAAACTCTTAATGCTGATTAATTCTTTTTCCTGGAAATATTTGAGTGCTCATACAGAATTATTGGACAAAGACATTTATTTAAATTGTATTCTGAAATTCAAACACTGGAATATTATTGACTATGGAATAAAAAAGAACTGTAGACAATACAACACCACACTGACAACAGTATACATCATCGCCTTCCATTTTGGATTTTTTCTCAGGACTCGAGCTTGAATTCATTAGAACATTTCATTATCAGGACTTCTAAAATTTGATTTGTGGATTATTCTTGGATTATTTTTGGATCTGATTCTTAAAACAGTAGGTTATTTTTTCATTTTTATATAGTGTTTTTTCCAGGGAAATAAATTATTTGTTACATTTTTCCAAGCTTGTTGTTTTGACTCTTTCTTTATTTGAGCCTAAACAAGTAACATAAGAACTAAGCAAGCATGGAGGGAACTAACTGCACCACTGCGACATATATAGAAATGAAAAAAGCTATACTGTATAGAAAGATTTGAAATATTGCTACCTTGGCAGTGATATTGATGTATAATTTGCACCTTAAAGGTGAGGACAAACTACATATGATAACTGTTATGACACTATGGTCTTAAGCAAAGTAAATGTCAAGAGCGAAAACCAACAAGTTTTGTATAATTCAATCAATAATTTAATTTGCAAGAAACACAAAGTGATAATTTAAAAAGAACTCACAGTATTGTGAATGAAATCCTAAACAGTCCTAAACATTCTATCAAAAGTCCAAAAGTATAGAGTTCCAAATGAAGTCAAGTGGTGATCTGATTGAATTCCAACTTTGAATGTGCTGATGTGCCAATAGCCTCAAATGTGCAAATGTGCCAACAGTTCTGATGTATCACAATGATACATGTAAAATAAAAAATGTCCTTGAATAAATTCACAATAATTTAGTGTGAAATATTATAAGCTCCAATGGATAATTTAAATATATAATCCTCTCAAATATTAACTAAAACACAACTTAAATTAATTCCTCTGTGACTGATGTTAATATATGGAATGAGTAATTTTGAAGTAAACAACATTAGCATAAAAAGCTGTGATGCAATAACAGAACCAGGATGAGGGTCAACTTTATTTCCAGAGCATTCTAAGTTGTCAAGAAAATCAGGAGTTTCTAAGTGAAAAACTAATGCCCTAAAGTCTGATGCAAGTAAATATTTTTACCATCATTAATATTATTCAGACTATTTAATCTATAATCATAGAAAAATATTAGCTTTGTAATGTGTTGTTTACAAAATAACAAGATGTTTATCAGGTAGGCCATAAACTCAATTAGAAACCAAGGTCAATCTCAAAATATAGATATATATAACATATAATCATAGAGAAAAGCCGACACCCAACACAAATACAAATATACATAACATAATAAATATTTTAGTGAAAACGCCATGCTGCTATAGCTATTCATTCAGGAGAAATAGCTATAACAAACATTCAATATGGACATTTAAAGTAAAGGTCTGACAGCAACCTTTTCAATTAGAAACAACTCATTTACATACAAAGTATTATAGTGAAAACCTCATGTCAATCACTGTTAAGGTGATAGAGCTATACCAAGATTTTCAAGATGCTACCATGGTGGCCATACTGGAAGTCTACTTGACACCATTTTAATCAAGGAACCACAAAAGCACCATTCTTAGTTTCATGGCATTCCTCCAAGTAACATAAGAGTAGCATAGCAAACCTCTACTAACAGATGATGTTGTTGTTGTTGTTAGAGGGTTTAACGCCATCTTTTGACATAGGATAGGCTATACATGGTGACCAGTATAAATGGTGGAGGAAGAACCAGGGGAAAACCCTGGAAAGAACCACCAACCCACAAAAAGCTACTGGCAAGCTTTCTCACATACAATGGCTGAGCCTGAGACTTGAACCCGTGCAAACAGAGGTGAGACTAACAGATGAATAGATGACATGTGACAGAAGATGGACAAAAGAACATTCCATGAAGCTCTTCTGGTCTAGCAAGTAACAGTCTAAAAATACTTTAAAAAGGTACATAAAGTAAAGGAAATGAGGATAAAATCCTTTAAATGATAGGTCAGTACCAGATAGCAATGATAAATCTGTGAAGCAGTACCTTTTTATCAACTTACCTACTGTTCTCTTAAATCTTGGATAAAAACTTATCAGATTATCTTGGATGAAGCGAAATCTTGGAAAAGCTTTGCTGGGAAATTCAAAGAATGTACACAACTTAGAGTCTGTGTCTGTCACTTCCATATCTTGAGCCATTGGTCCATTGAAAAGAACTTAAATAAAAACAAAATGTCCAATCTAATTTCCAATTGGCCTCTGACTACTGGTAAATAATCTTTGCATTTTAAAGCAAACGTTACATTGCAATAATAAAATATTATTTGAAAAGTTAAACCATGCCAATAATTCAGATATTATTTTCAATAATTTTACAATGAGAAAAAAATAATTATTATCATCATTATCATATATATTAGTCTGGGATCAAGATATTCCACTCCCACATCAGAATTTACTGGCAAGGTTTCATCATCTAAGCATCATTCCGGTTGCAATTTATGTGTGTGTGTGTGTGTGTGTGTGTGTGTGTGTGTGTGATTTAGATTTTTAACGTAGCTTTAACAATTTTTCAGTCATATCAATACACTGTCTGCAGTGTGACAGTTTATAGTGATGTCTAGCACTGGAGCATCATGCCGCAGACATGTAGCATGATGTCCCACCCAGTCACATTATCCTGATACTGTACCAGGCTGACCAATCCTATGTCATGGGTTCGATTCCTGGCAGAGTCATATCAAAGACTTACAAAAATGGTACTAACAGCTGCCTTGCTTGGCGCTCAGCATTAAGAGGTTAGTGTTAGGACTGGTCAGCCTGGTGTCAGCATAAAGTGACTAAGTGTTAGACACGACTATAAACTGTCACACTGCAGACATAGCGATATGACTGAAAAATTGTTAAAGCTACATTAAAAATCAAAATCACACACACCTCAGAATAATTTTTTTCAACTAATATAACATATATAATGGGCTTCTTTGTGCTGTAAAATTAAAGCAAGATAATATTTTTCAAGCTCTCTTATTGCCAGAATTAATATTTGTAAAATTATACTGTGGAAACCAAATTCTGGAGGATGGGAAATTTGAGAGCATAACTCTTATAAATGGTGCTGTAGAATGCTGGAAATCAAACCCTTTCAAGGTCATATCAATATAAAAGCCATCTGCCAAACTTGGTTTCAATCCAAGAATCTTTGGTAAAGTTATGCTACACAACGCAAAGTCAAGGGTGAGGTGATTGCCAATATCGGGCATAACTACTGTTAATATCATGGAAGGCTGGAAATTAAAACATAACTGCAGTTAATATCATGGAATGCTGGAAATTAAAACATAACTACTGTTAATATCATGGAATGCTGGAAATTAAAACATAACTGTTAATATCATGGAATGCTGGAAATTAAAATCATCCACTTTCTCCAGAATATTATCATATACTTACTAAATTTACTGAAAATCCAACAAACCTTGTTAAATATAAGTTGTGGGAAAAACAAAGTCAGGTGGTCTGGCAATCAAGGGACATAACTCCTTGTACATGACATCAAGCTGTGCTTTTGTAGCATCTACAATAAAAAGAAAATGCAGTGGCATACAAACTTGAAAGTCTTTTTATTTTAAAAAAATGTTACTAATGAGCTGTTCTGTCAATCAACATGTGTTTTAAAGGTAAATTATAAACTTCAAAGAAATCAGCATTATTAGTATATGAACCTGATTTATTATTGTAAGAAGCTCTAGAATTCAAGTCACATACCTGCCGACCTCCAAGACACTGTTCCATGGCTTTTGTGACTCAAAATATATGTTTTGGAGTCCAGTTATAGGTGTCAGTGCATGTAAACCCAAATAAAGCAAAGCTGTACAATTAAAAATATATCTACTTGTATAAACCTATTAAAAATGAATGAAAATTAAATTTGAATTAAAAAAAACTATTCTGTTTTCTCTTAAGCATTTAATACACTTACAAACAAAAATAGTTGTTAGACTTGGTATTGTCAAATATGATCATGACTTACATACACATATATGTGCCTGTGTTCAAACAATCAACTACACAGACAAAAAAAAATACACCAAGTTTCTATTTTAAAGCTATAAAACAGTGGAACACATTCTTGGATGTAGTTCGACTTTTAAACTGCTTTCATTACATGTAGATCAGCATAAGGTATCAGGGTAATGCAAGTGTAATTTGTGTTTATGTTTGCATGTGTCACTTGTGTTCATCTTTGCATGTGTCACCTTTGCTCATCTTTGCATGTGTCATTTGTGTTCATCTTTGCATGTGTCACTTGTGTTCATCTTTGCATGTGTCACCTTTGCTCATCTTTGCATGTGTCATTTGTGTTCATCTTTGCATGTGTCATTTGTGTTCATCTTTGCATGTGTCACCTTTGCTCATCTTTGCATGTGTCATTTGTGTTCATCTTTGCATGTGTCATTTGTGTTCATCTTTGCATGTGTCATTTGTGTTCATCTTTGCATGTGTCACTTGTGTTCATCTTTGCATGTGTCACCTTTGCTCATCTTTGCATGTGTCATTTGTGTTCATCTTTGCATGTGTCATTTGTGTCCATCTTGGCACTAAATAGGGACCGACCATATAATTTTAGTGTTGTAGGTTGGGATTTAGTTTCAATGAATTATTATTAAGAAAAAAATTCTGGCTCTTATTTAAAGAGTAAAAAGAACCTATTACATCCATTACAGTGAGAGAAAAAAACCATTATTTTGAGGTAAAAGGAAAACAATATCCTGGTTAAAAAGAAAATCCTAGCCCCCTCTACCCCTGAAAATTAAATGGCTAGTCCCTTAGAGATTCCATAGTACTTTTGTTCAGACTTTATTTAAGATCTTGTTGAATGTTTCTTGGTTGAGACCACTTTTTAATTCATAACTGTATTATATTTAGACTCCTCTGGACAGGAAAAGCATCTTAAAAAAGTCTCTTACACTCCTTACCTGTCTCTTGTAAATATGAGTAGACAAGTGAAATTTTTTTAGCCCTGCAGGTGTTTAAAATTACAACTGACAATGATTAAACCACTAATTAAATACCTGAACTTTTATTTTTTCTTGTTATTGTTATAAGATTTTAATGGAAAAAAATTTAAGAAACCATCAGTTACCATATCCTTAAACTAATGAATATGTTGCCACTGGTGACGAGACATAAATTGACATAGTCAAATTATTAAGTTATGAAATAACATTCACAGGCTTGAGGACAGTTCAAAATGGCTACTATTTATATCCAAGGTCTTCTACTCACATGCAGTAGAAAGGGCTTAGGATATCTCAGTGCAACAGTGTTGATGCCACTCTGCAAACCTTCCAACACAAAAGACTGCAACCTAAGTAAAACAAATTGTGATGCCATAAAGCAACTGGCAAGCATTGTTTTAAAGTAAGCTGAATTATCATAAAGCTGTTACTGAGCACCGCCATACAATCCGGCACCACACCATTTTTATGCTTCCCCATAAAATAAAGTTCTGTGATGACTGCAGAGTCTTCCATTCTGTTAGTTATTTCTCAGTTTCACTTTAAAATTCAATAATGGAAAAAAGGTTTTGTTATTTTACTTATCTATATCTCCACACTAGTTAGTCTCAATTGGGAAATTTCTGGTCAAAATTGGAAAAACTGGTTACATTTTTGGGATTGAAAATGTAGCTGAAATTCTGCCATGAAAAATTAAGGCCTAGAGATGTTGTCATGTTATCATAGTGTTAAACTGTTTAGTTAAAGTAGACATCTTTATTGTACTAATTTTTTAACATAGAACTTTCAGGATTAAATTGGTGTTTCTTCAGTGTTTGTATTGGAGCCTATAGGACAAAATTTAAAAAATTCTAACTTGTTAGCACCTGCACCAGTTCTAGTGCTTTAAGCACCAATTTAATGTTGAACAGTGCCTTAGTGATCAGATCTGTTGACTCAAATTCTCCTATATTTTCCATCAAAACAGTGTTTGGTATTTTTAATCATTCTTAAATGAATAGGTTATAATTACAAAATAATGGAACAGTGTGATTTACAAAATATTGGCCATGAATGAGCATGTCTGGACTACTGAGAAAATAACAACAGGGAATGGCTGATATTTGGTGGGATGGACTTCCCAATCCTTTAACAGGCTAGTTTCAACAATTGGGTGGAGTTGGGTGGTAGTTTGTTGGGATTTTATTGATCACCCTTGCTGAACAGTGAATGGGGGCAAAAAAAAACAAACAAAGTAAACCCCATGTCATAAGTTCCTGAAGGGAAAAGTTAAAACTATCTTGAATGGGGAAAACCTTCATATCAATCTTGATATATCAGACCCTTGTCTCTGCCAATTATTATCACCCCTATCCCAAGCATGTTGAATTTCATTTGTATCTTTGAAATGGGCTGGAATATAACTAAATAAAATAAATGCTAATGCCACTAAACTGTCAAAAAATCATTTTTAATTCAAGACAGATTCCTGTGATTTGAGATAGAAGGGTAGGGTAGCTATTTACATATATACACTTTTTTTGTTTTACATTTGACATTTCTACAAAGCAATATCAAAACAGCCTCATAACAGACTGACTACTTAATGGGGGTGGGGTACTGGTTTGGCTGCCAAATAGCCTCAAAAAATATTTTGCCCTGATTTGTAGAACCAAAAAATCAGTTATACTCTATATCTATCATATTAGTTTTTAAAAAAATATCTTGAGGTAAGTAAACAAGAAATATCCTTGACTGAAAGAAAATCTCTGGACATCCACCTCCTTTAAATTAAATGGTCAGCCCCAAACTGGTCTTGCTTTCCTTTAATCAGAGTTGTCTTTAATAACAGATTATCAAAGGGGAGCCATGGTAGCTCAGCTGGTAGATCGTTGGACAACTGATGGGGTCACGAGTTTGAAAAACCACCCACAAATAGGTCAACTGACAACTACCTCAATGTGTCCTTCAGAAATGCATTTAGATCCCACTTCTTCTACACGATATTGCCAATAATATGCTAATAGTGCGATTAAAAAACAAAAACAAAAATCAGTTCCTTCCTTCAAGGTATGGTAAAGATAGCAATCATATTTTTACTGTTTGTTTTTATCATTACTGATACAATACAGTTTCAAGCTACCTTGTTATGTATGGTAATAAAATTAATGTATACATTTATCCTTTGCAGATGTGGTTGTTTTCTGCAAAAATAACGTTACCCACACCCCATCAGCAATTTATTTTTTCCTGTTCATGTTGCAACATTCATCCCCAAAATAAACATCTTCATTTGTCTGTACTTCTATCATTATTTTACCCCTTTTAAATATAGTTGCCGTTTGTTTTTCACTTTCACATGAACAAGGGTATTTATTATCTGTATTTTATTTAGTTATTTTGTTTATTTAATGTTTATTTTACCCATATTTACTATATTTACATATTTATCCGGCCCATATATAATTTATTATATACCATATAATTTTGTAACTTGTGCCTCAAAAGCAGTTTGGTTACATTCAGTTGGGACTACTTGAAGAATTAGCGCCAAACAACATTCCATTTGGGCCTACCTAATTTCTATTCATTAGCCTATATACACTGTACAAAAACTGCTCACTTCTGGAAGTAAAACAAAAAAATTGGTAGACGAGAGAATAACTTTATACTTACTATATGTAACAACAATTAAACAATTATATTTTATTTACTAATTTGTAATTTCTCATGTTTTGACCTTCACAAAAATACAATATTTATCATGCACAGGCACTTAATTGGTAAGTGTACACAGTAGTTTACCCCGAAATCAAGTGCCTGTGTTGTCATGATCTGAAAGAAATAAAACAAAGAAAAAAATGGCTTGTTAAGTGTTACGCTTAATACTGGAGTTCTACCCAAGTTCCCCAAACCTTGATCGACTTGTCCCTAATACTGAAATAAAATATAAAAGTTACCTTCGTCAAGAAAAGAAATAAAACATCCCAAAGTTGTTAAAACTTTGGAGTGTACGTCTTTGGTTTTCTTCTTTTGTAAAATATAAATAGACCAACTAGCTGGGGATTTTCCCCGGCAAGTTCTAAAAATAGAACTAGAATATATTGGGCTTCAACTTGGAATAGGCCATTTCTCAAGACATTAAGTGCAACAACTTGGAATTCCAAATTGTTACGCTCTTTCTCGAGAAATTGCAAGGTCGTTGGCTCCAACTTGGAATATCCATTTCTTGAGAATTGCTCGCTTGGAATTCCAAATGTATCGGTAGTTTTCAAAAATTTATATACTTATTTAAAATCTTTATATTTATTTAATCTTATTTTTCTTTTTCATGGCATTTTTTTTTAAATAATTGTACTTGAAATATGTTTCCAAAAAATATTTGTATTTGAAATATATGTTTGATAAACATTTGTACTTGAAATGTTTGTAAAAACATATAATACAATAATATATTTAAATTTTGATTGATTGATTGATTGATTTAACCACTAATATTATTTATTTGTATTATATTTGTAATAAGTTTTATTTTGTGTTGCTAAATAAGACTGAATCGAAACATTTTGTTTGAATGTTGTACAGAACTATTGGCAAAACAGATAGCAATGAGGAAACTTTTTATCTGATGGTAGGGAAATATTTCACAGTAATGAAGGTTACACCTATCTGTTCAATGACATCTTGGGAAATTTTCTGACTTTAGTCCTAAAAGAATAACTTGAATGTAGGAAAGATCTAATTGGACCATTGCAAAGTTTCACCAGTATGAAACCTACACAAACTGTTGCCTGATGCCCTAAAGAGATTCATTTCATGAAACATATATCTAGAATGTATTAAAGATCTAAAGGGATTGTTACTATCCCCCAAAGAGTTATATTTCACAGTCATGAAATATTTTTCCAAGTTGTTGCACAATGCCTGCATGCCATTTTGGAAATTTAATCATTTAAAGACCATTTTAAAGGTAAGAGAAGGTATTCAAGGGATTTGATGCAGAGAAAGAATGTATGGAAGATATCAAAATATCTAAAGGGATTTTCAAAATTACCCTGTAGAGTTATATTTCACTGTTATGTGCGTTATTCCAAGTTGTTGCATTATGCTTTCATGCCATAATGGAATTTAGTCCAAAAAAGACTGTTTTAAAGATAAGAGAGGTCTTGAGGGGAGTTCTTGCATAAAATGAATATTTGGAAGATATTAAACTTCTAAAGGTATTTTTACCATTAACCCCAGTTATGGGGGTTATTCTAAGTTGCTGCACAATGCACACATACCATGTCAGTAAATTTAATAATGTTAAAACCACTGTAAATATAGGAAAGGTCTTCAAGGGAGTTGCTGCAGAAAAGGAATATTTGGAAGATGTTGAAGGTCTAAGGATCTTGTTACTAGTGTCCCACAGAACTTGCTGGGTTTATTCTGAGTTGTCGCATGATGCTTACATACAACATTTCGGAATTTAGTCCTGTTAAGATTGATATAAAGGTAGGAAAGGTCTTGAGGGGAGATGTAGCACAAAATTAATATTTGGAATATTTTAAAAATCTCAAGAGACTATTACTGTTGCCCCATGGAGTTATATTTCACAGCCTAGGATGTTTATTCCAAGTTATTGCATTATGCATTAAAAATTTAGTTCTAAAAGGACTATTTTCAAGGTAGGAGAGACCTAGAGGGCAGATGATGCATAACATGAATAGTAGGAAGATATTAAATGTCTACAATGAATTTTACTATGGCCACATAGACTTGTATATCACACTTATGGGAGTTATTTAAGTGGATGTTGTATGATGCATACATGCCATTTTTTTAAAATACATGTAATCATTTAAAATCATATTGCAAAGTAGGAAAATTTTTCAAGGTAGCTGTTGTAGAAAAATATCTTAAAGATATTTCAGGTGTTGTTGTTATTACTCTATAGAGTTATATTTCTCTATGGAGATTATTCCAAGTTGCTGCATGCCATATTTTGGAATTTAGTCCTAGAAAGACTGAAAGGTAGGAAATGTCCTGAAGGGAGTTTTTGCATAAAATGAATATTTAGAAGATATTAAACATCTCATTACTATCACCCAGTAGGGTTATATTTCACATTTATGGGGGTTATTCCAAATTGTTGCATGATGCTTGCATGCCATTTTGGGGAATTAGCATTAGAAAGACTGCTTTAAATGGATGAAATGTCTTGAATGGAGTCTAGGATCAATAGAGCTAAAAAGTATGCATGTAGACATACCAAGAAATTGAAATAGAAATTTGTATTTTTTAGATATCTTCCTTACATGACTTTCCCCATTTGGAATTCAGTTATGTAAACATCTGTGGTTCTGAGTCAGGTCAATCTGGGGAAACCATTCAGAAATCCCTCAGGTAGTCAATTGGATCCAGGTCAATCTGGGGAAACCATTCAGAAATCCCACAGGCAGTCAATTCAATCCAGGTCAATCTGGGAAACTATTCAGAAATCTCCCAGGTAGTCAATTGAATCCAGATCAATCTGGTGAAAGCCATTCAGAAATCTCACAGGCAGTCAATTGAATCCTGGTCATTCTTGGGAAACCATTTATAAATCCCCCAGACAGTCAATTGAATCCAGGTCAATCTGGGGAAACCATTCAGAAATCCCACAGGCAGTCAATTGAATCCAGGTCAATCTGTGGAAACCGTTCAGAAATCCCCTAGGCAGTCAATTGAATCCAGATCAATCTGGTGAAAACCATTCATAAATCCCCCAGGTAGTCAATTGAATCCAGGTCAATCTGGGGAAACTATTCATAAATCCCACAGGTAGTCCTTTGAATCCAGGTCAATCTGGGGAAACCATTCAGAAATCCCCCAGGCAGTCAATTGAATCCAGGTCAATCTGGGGAAACCATTCAGATATCCCACAGGTAGTCAATTGAATCCAGGTCAATCTGGGGAAACCATTCAGAAATCCCCCAGGCAGTCAATTCAATCCAGGTCAATCTGGGGAAACCATTCAGAAATCACCCAGGTAGTCAATTGAATCCAGATCAATCTGGTGAAAACCATTCAGAAATCCCACAGGCAGTCAATTGAATCCAGGTCAATCTGGGGAAACCATTTATAAATCCCCCAGATAGTCAATTGAATCCAGGTCAATCTGTGGAAACTATTCAGAAATCTCCCAGGTAGTCAATTGAATCCAGATCAATCTGGCAAAAACCATTCATAAATCCCCCATGTAGTCAATTAAATCCAGGTCAATCTGGGGAAACTATTCATAAATCCCCAGGTAGTCCTTTGAATCCAGGTCAATCTGGGGAAACCATTCAGAAATCCTCCAGGCAGTCAATTGAATCCAGGTCAATCTGGGGAAACCATTCAGAAATACCCCAGGTAGTCAATTGAATCCAGATCAATCTGGTGAAAACCATTCATAAATCCCTCAGGCAGTCCTATGAATCCAAGTCATTCTGGGGAAACTATTCAGAAAACCCACAGACAGTCAATTTAATCCAGATCAATCTGGGAAACTATTCAGAAATCCCACAGGTACTCAATTGAATCCAGGACAATCTGGTGAAACCATTCAGAAATCCATCAGGCAGTCAATTGAATCCAGGTCAATCTGGGGAAACCATTCAGAAATCCCTCAGGTAGTCGATTGAATCCAGGTCAATCTGGGGAGACTATTCATAAATCCCCCAGGTAGTCCTCTGAATCCAGGTCAATCTAGGGAAACTATTCATAAATCCCCCAGGTAGTCATTTGAATCATGGTCTCCTTCAACAGCTACTGTCTAATTAAACACTCCATATTAGACTAAAAGTAAACATTATATATTAGACTATAATTGAAAAAATTATATAAACAACTAAAATTACAATTCTATGTTAGACTAAATTAAAAATTCTAAATTAAACTAAATTTTTTAAATTCAACTAATCACAGAAATTCTATGTTCTACTAAAATTAAAATATCTATATTGGACTAAATTAGAAATTCTATATTAGATTACTATTAAACATTCTATATTAGACCAAAAATAAAAATTCTCTATTAGACTAAATTTATATATGTTATTAGAATAAAATTTAAAAAATGTACATTAGACTAATTTTAAGAATTCTGTATCAGACTTAAATAAAAATTCTATATTAGGCTAATTATAAATGCTGTATTAGACTAAATTAAAAATATATATTAGACTAAAATTAAAACCCTGTAAATTAAGCATCCAATATTTTACTAATACATAAAAAAAATAATCTTAAATCATTGAAGATGAAAACTGTATATTAGACCAATTTAATAAATTCTATATCAGACTAAATTTAAAATAATATATTTAATAGACTAAAATTTTAAAATCTGTATTAGAAAACAATTAAAACTTGCTATATGATTAAAACAAAATTCCTTTATTAGGCTGAAATTACAAATTCTGTATTAGCCCAATTTATAAATTCTGTATCAGACTATCTATCTATCTATATATATATATATATATATATATATATATATATATATATATATATATATATATATATATATATATATATATATATATATATATATATATATATATAACTGCTATGGGGGTTATTCCGAGTTGTTGCATAATCCTTGCATGCCATTGGGAATTTAGTCTTAGAAAGACTGATTTAACTGTAGAAAATGTCTCAAAGGAAGTCTAGGATCAGCATAAAGTATGCATGTGGACATACAAAGAGATTCAAAAAGAAATTTATGCTTTTTTAGATATATTCCCTAAGATTTTACAACAAATGAGTAGTAAAAGGTATGGAACCTTTTGATACAAAGGGTTACAGCTGAGAATTGTACCAACAACCTGGAAAAGTCTATAAGTGTTGATCTGCTAACAGTCTTGATGAATCACAATGATGTAATCCAAAATGTCTATTTTAGATTCTTTTGTGTAGTTACACCAATAAATATTACATGCATTCTTTGATGATTTTTAGCTCAATATTTTCCCTCCTTGTTTCAGAGTTATGATACAATTCTTTATACATCTTATATCTTTAGGCTATTTCTAATGCATTTGATAATGAACTATTATAATGCAAATCTGGTTTCAGTTTTAGACATAATCCAGACTACATGTGTAGTTATCGAATACATAAAATCAATGTTTTCATTTATTTATTGTTATATTATTATGAGTTTTGTGTTTCAGCATACACTGTGAATCTATTATTGGTTTTCTGTATATTATATATACTACATCTGGTAAAGATAACAAGAATATATGATTTACTTGCAGTCCATACCTATTAAGGTACTATATCATCTTACAGCACATCTAGTCTAATTAACAAGGCATATTCTGTACTGCTGTAACAACACTTCAATCCAAGATGTGAAAAACACAGGTAAGAATGTCAGACAAGGACCAAACTGAGTCTCCATTATACAAATATATTTTTGGTTTGTTTAAAAACGTTTGTAAAAATGTTAGTGTATAAAACTCTGAAAGTGCTGATATGAGTTGTAGGATGGATATTTCTCATAACAAGTTTTATAAGCATTATTTAGTTGTAACCATTGTCCACTATCTGCATTTACAGGCTGAAGTTGTCATCTGTTATATCGAATATTTCTTACACTGTACAGTTTTTTGAAATGATTCAGTCTGTTGTAAATGAGCTATAAATTTATTATAATTTCTTCAGGAGAGCAGATGGAATATTAGTGAAGGTATTAAAATGATTTGCAATACCATCCGGACTAAGCAGTTGCTATAGCTACCATCAGAAGTCAATACAATACAATATTAAAATTCAACTGTTAATATAATTTGTCTTTCAGTCATTTTTATTCTCTTCATATGTGTTACAAACATAGGCCTTGTCTAACATTCCCGTGAACTTGATTTCTAACGTTGCTTTATACAGCAGCATAGTTTATTCATTATATTCATATCAAACAAAGCACTAGATAAATTCCTGAGTAATATATAAGCAAGATTATTATTTATCTGTGTAAATCAAAATGAATTTATTTTAAAAATTGTTTCCAAAATTTAACCAATATGAAAGTTTCAAACGTGTTTTAATCACATACTTCTGCTCCAAACTGAACCTCAAATCTAACTCTAAACAAGTATGGGACAAAATAAAATCTATCCAGGGGAAAGCTATTAACTTAACACCTAAGCTGAAAAATGCTACATCCAACCCTGACAAAAGCCGACCTACTTGCTAACCCTTTCTCGGCCATGAGCAGCAATACCAACCACACTAGGAACTTCCATGAACCCAGACAGAAAGCTGAAACCACACTTCCTAACCTCTTTAAAGACCTAGAGTTCAAGAACTCAGATTTAAATTCCGAAATCACTCTATACGAATGGAAAATAGCGCTAGGGTCTAAAAAAGAAACCTCACCTGGGAAGATCAAACTGGATATATCATATACAAAAATCTTCCAAACAACATTACAACAACCATTATAAAACTGCTCAACCAAATTTGGCAAAGTGGAAAACTACCACTCAGCTGGAAACAAGCAATTGTCATCCCAATCCCTAAACCAGGTATATAAAGACCCTAATAATATTAACTAATATCGTCCCATCTACCCTCATTACGTTAATTCCTTCCCCCAGGAACATTTAGCATCCCGCTTGTGCGGGAATAAACCAGTCGCACATGCCCTTTTGGGCGCACGCGACGTAAATCCAAGTAATCAATCAATCATATATATATATATATATATATATATATATATATATATATATATATATATATATATATATATATATATATATATATATATATATATATATATATCTTTGTCAGCAAAGATTCCATTCCCGCAGTGGGTTAATTCCCTTAGCAGGGATTCTCGTCGATTGCTCACAAATATTTCAGACCCGTAAGGAAATAAAATATATTGCAATAATCCAATTGCTCTTGCTAATACAATATTTAAATTACCTACACTGATGGCAGGTATTTAAACATTTTAAAGTTATCTCTTCTTTTAAAATAAACAATGGAAATTAAAAATATACTTCAACTGTAAAAAATACTAATTGTTACAGTAATTTCAGAGTTAATGACATATTGTGATTCTCCAATCGTAATGATAGTTTTTCACACCTTTCATTAAAAGTTTCCATTATACTCATTATTTAACAGTAATGCACCAACCTGAAGTTTCAAATATAATGGACATTCGAGGAGAAAATGATATTCATGTTGTAGAATTTAGCAAAATTTATATATTTCACTTTCCAAGGGAGTATTTCTTTTAGTCTATTCTATCAACGATATTCAATTTCTAGTCTACGTGCTTATACTCCTAATGCAATTTTATGCCCGGGGAGGGGGAGGCTTATATTTTAATAGTTGTAAGTGACCCTTAGGGATCATATATTGATCGATATCGACTCCCGTAGTTACATGTGGGGACATTATGGCATCATATTATATAGGGGTCCATAGGTTAATATGCGGAGGAAATTTGAGTGGGGTGTGTGTAATATAATATTTTAGTGGTACCTATAGGTTTGTACATGGACATAGAACACAATTAATTTTATTATATGTTCTCTACATTTGTTTCTCAGTACTGACCTTTCCACTGTGTGACAATCAATGCAAATCATATGTTAATCGAAAATACCTTCAAAGATGACTTCACGGTGAAATTCTTGCCAAAGGTTGACCTGCTCTTTTTTGAGATGCTGGACTGTCAACATAGCAGCATGTAAACAGAACACAGATTTCACTTCCGGATCATCACCAAGACCTTATTATTCACTATGCAGTGTGGCCGAAATACTCGCAGACAACAATACCCTGAGCTCATATTGTCAAGAATATACAGTTACCTTTAAATCCCTACCAAAAATGCATAAATAAAACTCTTCTATCACCACAAAATGAGAGAGGAAAAAATATTCTAAAAATAGACTAGAACTACATGGGTACTAAACTAGAAGTATTAATTGTAACCCGATTCCACATGGGAATGGCATTGTATGGTCAAAAGTGTTAATAGGCTCAAAAGTGTTTATCGGGTCAAACGGGAACGGAAATGTTAAAATGGTGAAGGTAAAAATGTGACGTAAAATGTTGACCTACTATTCAAACACACCTCATATACAATCCAAACTCATCCCTACCATCCAACGAAAAGGGCAGGAGTATATGTATGTTACAGCGCTTGACTTCTACTCACAGACTATAAAATACAAGTCCAGTTTTTGTTGTAAGAAATTGGGTTTATTGTGCACTCGGTTGGTAAATAATGATAAATGCATTTCTCCTGTTTTCTTACACCCTGCAACTACAATATAAAAAAAAATACATTTACTACAACTATACATAACAATACCGTCTTCAGTGCATTATTGTTCTGCATGTATATAGTGATTCTGTTTACAGTACATTCAATACGAATGACTTACTACCTCATATTTATTCATTATCCATATAGACAGATAGTGGACCAAATAAACCTAAACACAAAGTAATCAGTGTGTAAAGCAAACGCGTATTGTCGATCAAATTCCGCACAGTTGTATAATTTTGGCTTTGCCTACAGCTATTTGTGTGTAATTAGGATCACTTTGACCAGTTAAGAATTTTCCTACTCTGCAATCTTTCGGCCATGTACCTGTAGTTAAAGTGTACGCATTGGGTACTAATTAAATTTATCATCATTTCTATTTAAATATTCGTCGAATGGAAGGTGCCCATTCGACGCATGATTGCATGCACCGCATACTTCTTAATTTGCATGGCCTGGAGCGGAAAAGGAGGAGCAGTCAGAGTGGAGTCCCATAACTGTAGTGGAGTCATATTGAAACGACATGGATATACCATCATTCAAATTCTTTCTGGTTTATCTTATTCGGGCTGTTCCCTACAACCAATTGTGTGTAAACCACATATTGTAATTAGGATCAAGCTATCCAGATGACAATGTTCCTACTTTGACCGTTGTTTATATAATTTAGTGAACATTTAAATATTCCGAAAAGAAAATAAAACAAATCCGGGTAATGTGACCCATTTTTTTTATCTATTTTTTTTATCTTGATTAATTAATATTCGAGTAATTTTTTTCGAACAGTGGGCGAATGGATCATATTTTTACATTAGAGGAGTTATTATCGAAATATGTTTTCAAGTCAGAGTGAAAACCCTTAGACATTTGAGGCAATTCGTTGAACCCTTAAAACAGTTGAGGGGCAACCTCTGAAGACGGGATCAGATATGGCTTCTGGTGGTCGGGCGGCACAAATTTGTGTCTAATCCGTCTCTTGGAGCTATTTTGATTGATGGTTCTTCTGAGAACCGCATTGCTGACGATGCCAATGAATTAACGTTTGGTCAGCTGACCTTGGAAAACATGATCATCTAATCCAGAGGCAGTGGTGAAGGTTTTCACTTCTACTTGTCATATCGGATACTTGACTGTCGTTCCGCCCAAAGTTTGATGTCGTTTCCCACTTTAGGAAAGACTTCCACAGGGTACACATAAAC
Organism: Sinohyriopsis cumingii; assembly: GCA_028554795.2. Taxonomy (NCBI): domain Eukaryota; kingdom Metazoa; phylum Mollusca; class Bivalvia; order Unionida; family Unionidae; genus Sinohyriopsis; species Sinohyriopsis cumingii. Next base: position 68,263,644 of record CM068841.1, read on the forward strand.
TCTGGCCTCTTCGATGATGGTTTTGTCCTCGCTAGCACAGCCCATCAAATGAAACACAGTACTACTTCGATTCAGTGTCAAGAGTCCATCTACTCGGTTCAACATTACTTGTCTTGAAACCATATGTTCACATGTAAACGAACCATCAGTTCTAAACCGTGTCATTGTTTGATTATATTTCGACGGCCGTTAAATCCAACATTGTGGTCTGCATCATCATCTGCAATCAACTCTTTGTCGTTGAACATGTCAGGTTCCCATATCGAGGAAGCATTCAGACATATGCTCTTGGCTTCTTTTCCGTGCGTCAAAAGATTGTCCATGTACACTCGGTAAGGGTGAATATCCATGCTGCCGCTGGCTATTTTGTTATTCAAGTATAAATCTCCTTCGCTGTACAAAGGATGCGTGAAATTGTTGACAGGAACTACTCTTGCATCGGCTTCTGGAATGGTGCTGTCCCTTTGAAAACTTTGTCTTTCAGGTACAAATGGCTGCTATTAAGATCATGTAAAACTCGGTTTGTCCTTTGATCTCAGATTTAATTGAGGCTGAGATAGTAAAAGATGACAGAGGATGTATTTCTATTCATTGTGGTTCTCGCATCGTTATCATGGTCGGCAGCATGGCAGGGAGATCCATTCACAAAAATCTCGGTTCATCATTGTTTCCTTCAAACTAATAATCTAGCACGTCCAAATATCGGTACAGTTCTTCTTTTCTTATTATTTCTCTTAACGTTTGTATTTAATCTAAGGAGGTTTCAGGTCTATTTCTGCCTCGTCCTTCGTCTGGCGTAAAAGAAATAGTAATATCTTGGTAGAAGTGTGATGCGAATGTATAGGGGCGTCTCGCCGATCCAAAATGTATTTTCCATTTTGAAGCATCATATAATTTCCTGTTTTCATTAAGGTATCTTTGGGATTTTGTTTGTCGATGAGGGCGTCATGGGCGATTTTTTGCAGGGGAGGGCAGTCAGTCACGGCCAGGAGAGTTAGTTACGTAGTTAGTATATTAAGCAGTCTTTTAAAGCATGCAATCATCGAGTCACCATCCGTTTTAAGATAGGTGCTACCGTACGGAAAGCTGATATGAGCATATCTCCTAAACAAAGTCCTCGTTGTAAAGTGACATCTTGGTACACAGGACGCATTGGTTACAAATTCTCTATTGAATCGTTTTCGAAATTATAGTTTCACCATGACTTTTCTTTTCGAGAATAGTACATTTTGTCCCAAATCTGCTTTTGTCCTAATGCTGACACTGTCAAACTACGATTTACTGGCAGGAAGATAATGAGGACGTACAAATTTAAGGTGATTGTGATATGTGATTCTACCTTCCTCGTAAGCAGTGATGGTATAATCCGCCTTGAAAATGGATGACTGTGAGTAACGGAGCGGCTGTGTTTCCCACCACGTTGTACTCGACCGCATCGGAGTACACAGACAATAAATTGAATCCTTCACTGAATACCACAGGGCGACGAAATTACTTGTAGAATCGATTGTTGCTGCAAATGTCTTTCATGGATGCCAGAGCAGTGTATCCACCCAAAATAGAAAACAAATCGGAACAAAAAGTAATGGGGATTTTATTTTACCGTCAGAAAAATATATTTAACATGAAAATAAATCATATGGTATTCTACCAGTACACTTTTGCAAACTTTTTCCATGGCATTGGCAATCGTTGAAATTAGTGGCAATGGTTTCGACCTAATGTTGAACAGGAATTCTCATGGTATAGCTAGTCAGCTGAAGACTGGTGGGTTATGTTTTTGGATTCTTAAATGACGGGATACTTTTTGTCCAACTGTTCTTGAATTTGTTCATACAGGATATAAACGATAAAAGTATTTTGGCCTTCACTAGTATTCCGGGCTTGCTAGGATGAATGATGTCTATAAATAAAAAGTTACTGTCCAATGAGCTTCGTGATCCAGTTGTATGGTTTGAAGTATTTTGGCCGTGGAATGTTACAAGGTATTGTTGGGAAACACATCCATAGAACTGTCACTCGGTAGACTTAAATAAAACTGGTTATTCATAGTTCGATGTTTCTGGTTTCCAATGAGTCACTCGATGTTAAAGTAACACGATGTTCCTAATTTTCTGTTGTTGTTGTGACTCGAAGAGTGGTAACATGCGTTGACCTTAGTATATTTATAAGAAGGATTGGGAAAAAGAAAACCAATTCAACTGGTAGTTTAAAAAAATTTCAAAATTGTTTGTCTCCTCGTTACAAACTCAGATTAGCAATGGCTGTTCGAATGACACAATACACCACAAAAGATATTCTGTTAACTCGTTTCTTGCTTTTCTCTTTCATATTGTTATCTCTAAAAAAAATAAACCCAACCAATTCAGACATGTAGATTTTGTTAATTGTGATATTTTCAAAAATGTCAATCCCTTTATTCATACTATTAGAACTGCCTAGTTACATGTAGGGATAAAGCTGACACCTCCTCTACTGTATACGTTTTATGTTCCGTTATCAAATATACTGTTTCCTCCTTCTGCTCATATTTGGATTACCAGTCCCGTTGTTAGTTGAGTTGATAAAGATTACCTCATCATTTCTTTGAGTATCAATCCCTCTAATGTTCGACCTTGTTCCGACATTGTTACAACAAAAGCTTACCTTAAATGTTATTGGATACCTAGATGGACTGGATATACAATAATCTCTTCTGGTTTTGCAACATGTGCTTCATTACTTTTAATTCTTACAAGATTTTTCTTTGTTTCTATAATTTTCCAACTCTTAAAATATCCTTTGAAACAAATGATAGTTTGTAGGTCTTTTAGTGTGATATCTTTCACTTTTTAAGTGAAACACGTTTTATCTAATAGATTTGAAACTGGATCATTTATATACTGTGTATCACTTAAAACAGTCATATGGTAATGGGCTAATCTTATTAAACAGGCACTGCTTGGCGTGATTAGTAGACAAAAATACCTTGTTGATTACATTTTGTACGATCTAAGTAGATACACTATTCACTGATTGGTAGTTGTTCCCATGTTTGAGCTAGCCATTTGTTAGATTTTGTTTTGATCACGCACTTCTTTACTAATTTACTCGCTTTTTTTCCCTTGTTATCGGTCTTAAAACAATTTTGACCTTACACCTACAAATTCTAGGTGCACCGTTTTTGTTTTAAGTTTGAATAAACCCAACATTTTCCTGTTTCCTTGTGAGACATTGTGTATGCTGTCATTTTAGCAATAACTTCTTTCAAAGAAAGTAATATCGTCTTTTCTGTCATAATAAAAACTGTAAGTTTCAATAGACATACAGAACTAGGCGGTGTCTGACTTGAATAGTTTCCCTTTTTCTCTTGATGTAGCAAAATTCGTATATTAACGATATTCATAAGCATATCTGCCTCATGGTGTCTCAGTGCTAAACATCACTATAAAATGCGGACTTTTTCTTGTTTCAAGGACATATCAAAGAGCAGAAATAAACTTTAACATAAAACATGATCCACAGTTTTGCTAGTTTTAATTGAATTTCAGTTCAAAATATAGGATATCAATATAGAGAACATCCAAATTTGAGAAAAAGGGAGGATTAGACAATGTGTGAGTGTGTGTGATATGCAACAATAGCAACTATTGTATACTCCACTTTAATCTTTTCTTCAAGGAAAAAAAAATGTGTGTGTGTGTGTGAGAGAGAGAGAGACAGAGAGAGAGGTGATTTGTATTTTAACGTAGCTTGAACAAGTTTTCAGTCATATCGCTATGATGTCTGCAGTGTGGCAGTTTATAGTGATGTCTAGCACTGGGGCATCATGCCGCAGACATGTAACACATGCCCCACCCAGTCACATTATCCTGATAGCGCCAGGCCGACCAGTCCAAACACTAACCTCTTAATGCTAAGCGCCAAGCGAGGGAGCTGTTAGTACCATTTTTTAAAATAAGTCTTTGGTATGACTTGGCTGGGGATCGAACCCACGACCTCCCGCATCCGAGACGGTGTGAGAGAGAGAGAGAGAGATGGAGGGAGGGAGAACGAATACACTGGGACTATGTGCATGAGACGAATATGTCGATTTCTTAGGTAACCTGTATGCTTTTATCGCAGTCACAATATGTTGTCGTGTTTTTCGTTACACAATAAAACACGAAAGGTATCTCTCGCTCAGACATGTCCGCAAAAACAGTCTCTGGATCAGTAATCATCGATGAAATTGGCATACTTTACTTTTCACCAATTAGTTTTCAAAGTAATCATGGAAAACACATGTAGTTTTCTTCGATTACAGTAGACAGGGTGAACTAAGTGCAAGCTTTTATAATGCAGGTGTTTCATAAAGAAATAACAAAGGCGGATTTCAACCGTAATCACGAAGCGGGTTAGTAATATATATATATATATATATATATATATATATATATATATATATATATATATATATATATATATATATATATATATATATATTCCCTAGTGGTGGTGATGCTGGTGCCTATGATAATGGTTTAAAATCCTTTCTGAGCTGCAGCTTTCAGGGAATAGTTCAGATACAAAATGGCGCCATTGATGAAGTAGGTCGTTATGCAAACGACGCAGACGTCCTTGAGAACAAAGAAAAGGATGAAGGCCAAGTAGACGCAACCGACAATGCTGAGGGCAGATGAGTAATACAAAATGCTGGCTACAGTTGGATTGGTGCTGAAACCTGAAATGAAATTCGAAGAAAATGATTTTAATACGGCCAACATATTGAACTAACCAGTTGTAAAGAAATGTCACTTGTAAATGTTGATGCATATTTAAAGCTGAAACTCTTTTGGACCGTGGACATAAACGGTTAGCTATTAATGTGTCATATGTGCTTTGAAACATTTAAGAGCGAAGATGGGTGCTAATCGAAAAGTACTCAAGGAAAGTGAATAATCTATAAGAACTAAACATTTCTTACAGCTCACGTAAAACTTAAATTTTGTATAATTCATTTCCTTTTGGTACTGTCTGAGTTTGTGCAGAGAGCAATACAATTAAATTGTCTTGTTAATTCTCTGTATATAGTTATTATAGTATAGAAACTTCCCGTTAATGTCACTAGCTAAAAACGTTATAACCCGATGGCTTAGATGGCGGGAAAACTCACATTTAGTCATGTTTAAGTCTCCCAGAATTAACCGTTTTAAATACGGCATGATGAGACATAATCAGCGCGTCACCTACTAAATACATACATTGACAGGAAGAATGTTTTCAGTTCTTTTTATGGACGAATTTGTAATATTTTCTTAAGAATTTCTTGAAAGTGAAATAAAAACATTTTTTTGCAATTACTAAATAGTATTTATAATTAAAATCTGCGAATGGTCTACTAATATGGCTGTCGAAGATGTCATGTTTGTAGTCGTACATATTAAGAGCCAGCTGCCCAATCATAAAACCCGGAAGGTCAAAGTTATAGTTCCGTGTAAATGTCTTTAAGAACTGGATTTGCGGCTACACAACAGCCCATGCCCGAGGCACAGGAAGTTTTGAATTTAAAACATGTAAATACCTGTGCATTTATACACAAATTTTCTGTGTAACTGTCTTATTTATGTGTTCCTAACCTATAATCGTATTCTATGTGCATTTATCGTGCTCAACTGTAAACGAGATTCATTAGTCACGGAACATCCTAAGAATAAAAGAAAAAACTGTACTCAAAACGTCCGAATTTTGACTGTAGATATATTTACTATGAATAGAGATGGAAACACAAAAATAACACAGCTTCATAGGTTTGCTCTTTATAAATGTACAATGTTACGGTTAACGATAAATCAGTTTGTCGTTCCTAATTTTTGTGTTCCTGAGTTCAATCTTTGTACTTAAACAGGTTTAGCGACTAAGGGAACTAGAGTGGGTTTCATTATACCGTGGACATTAAATACATGTACAGAGCGGGCGAACTACTTGTGCAATTATGGTTTTTACCTTGTGTAAAAAGAGGGCAAGTCAAACTTTAAGGCAAACGTGAATTACTGTAAGTATTCAGCTTTTGTATGGCTTCAAAATACCTATATAAAGAAATGGTCTAACAGAAAACACATTTTCGTTTCTTGAACAATTAAGTTTAGGACGTGTTAAAAAAATCAAGACTTTTTATTATCGTCAGATTAGTAATGAGTTATAATAACAAAGACAATGTTGAAGATACTAATAAGGAGAAAAGAACTGTGACGTTAATGTGGTAGTGATATTGTTGTGTTGTTGTTATTGTTGTTGATGGTAGTGATTGTGGCCGAGACGATGATACTGGTGGTAGTTGTACTGGTAATTTGGTAATGATGGTGGTGGCAGTAACTAAGGTAATGACAAAGATGACAATAATAGACAACAATCATCATATAGAAAACGACTGTAACGACAACAAAACAATACTGTTGATATCCTTGACAACACTAGCGGTGACATTACCCAATATTATCTGAAACAGGTAGAAAAATAGCCCCAGAGTGCAGTTTCTGATATTCAAGGCGCTGTTCTTTCCGAACAAGATCGAGACGAGGCCGAAACCACGAGCATACCTGTACAAAACATAAAATACACGTAAATGAGTATAAACATAAACATGTAAACAAGAAACACATAAAACACATACAAATGAGCACACGCATAAAACACATGTACATGAGCACACACATAAAACACATGTAAAATACGAACATAAAACACTGGTAAACGAGTACACACATAAAACACATGCAAATGAATATAAACATAAAACACATGTAAACGAGTGCACACATAAAACACATACAAATGAATATGAACATAAAACACATGTAAATGAGTACACAGAAAAATACATGTAAAATATGAACATAAAACACTTGTAAACGAGTACACACATATAACACATGCAAATGAATATAAATGTAAAACACGTGTAAACGAGTACACACATAAAACACATGCAAATGAATATGAACCTAAAATACTTGTAAAAGAGTACAGGGGTCGTCCATTAATTATGTCAACAAAATAGGGGGGAGGGCGTTCGAAGAAGTTTGACAATTGTTGACATGGGGGAGGGGGGAGTTCAAGATAAATTGACGTCAACAGTGTTATTTTTTACAATAAATTTAATAAATCAAAAAATAGGAAATTAGTCGGTGCGTTGGTATGGCACACACTCACTCGCCCGTCAACAGCCCACCAGTTTAACCCTAAACCGGTTGAGCTCTTGCCAAGGAAGTCATAGTCTTGCATCATCATATTTTGTTTTTTTTTCAATGTAGATTGTAGACTGTAGACAGATTTTTAAAGGAAGCTGTTACTAAATTCAAAGACTGCACTGAGCCATAGACATCTAAATAGTATAGCTATCCATGGACTTCTATTAAATAGCATCTATGTTATATGTATAGATGCTATATATACTGAAGTCTATGAGCTATCCCTCCAAGGATGGATAACTGAGCCTAGGAAACTTGAGAGCTTTGACTATTATACAGTCATCTTTAACATAATACATAAAATAAATTATGTAGCCTACACAAGCATACAACTTCTTCAACCAGATGCAGTAACCTTAATGCCTTACAAATATTGTACACTTTGATAACAACCGCAAAGAATTCGGCCAATACGAGTGGCTGCCAAAAGACAGAGAGCTGATGGCAATTATTGCTCACGGAGAGATGTTAAGCGCAGAATGGTTAGATGAAGATGCTGTTGACTTGTCGGGTGTATCGGTTCCACAAGAAATTAATGAATCAGCCACTATGCCCATTATAACAATTAAGGAACATTTGGCTTCCCCATGGGAAGATGATACAAGCTAGAATATAAACTCTCGATTTTTTCATGAATTCAAAGTGTTATAGTCAATTTGAAATCTGTTAAACAAGTAAAAAAAAATGTATTAAAATTTATTTGTAGACCTTTTAATTTCCATAATTCTTTTTTTAGCATAAAAGCCAGCCGTATAAAATATTGTTAGTTTGTGGCGGGGGGGGGGGGGGGGGGGCGGCGTAAAATTTTATCAGGCGGGTCACTGAAAGTTTGACAGTTGTTGACAAGGGGGGGGGGAGGGGGGTAAAAAATTGCCTAAAAATTGTTGACATAATTAATGGACGTCCCCACACCCGTACAACACATATAAATGAGTATAAACATAGAACACATGTAAATGAGTAAACACAGAAAACACACATAAAAGAGTATAAACATAATCGGAACTTGCATAATTAAACAATTAATGACTAACATTCAGTCAAAGCCAAAAAGGTATATTCAGTTCGCCTCGCGAATCAGATGTGTTAAAACTCTTAACAGCTTATATATACTGTATACCTTCAACAGCCCTGATTATACTGCTAGGCATGTGCTACTCTCCATGTCTCTTAAATTACGGTTACCTAGTCTTGCGATATTAACAAGTCTTGCCAGCTAACCTTACTGTCTGCCGTATACACGGTAAACAATCTGCCACTTAACTAATAAAGGCTACATGGCTGCACCCAAGTCCAACATTCCTACCTATGGAACTGTCTCCCGTCTTAACATTTCTGAATGAAGCATCACACACACACACACACACACACACACACACACACACACAGATATATATTTATAACAGGCTTTACCCATGTATATATTCAACGACTGTTTTCATGAATTAGTATTATCAGTAGTAGTAGTAGTAATAGAATGGTAGTAGTGTTGCTGTTCATATTGTTGTATCTTTTCCAGTGTCCCGCTCGGACTGTCGCATGACACAAATAGTATAAACTGATGTTTCGGGGACAAAACGACACTTGGGAGACAATGGTAAACAAACATTAAGGAGCACTTGGGGACGAAGAAAAAATTTATATTGGAAAAGAAAATTTAACATTAAGGGGCGCATGTATTTACCGGCACCCACATTTACGGATCAGCCCCTATACTGACAAGTACCCACATCCACCTACCAACACAACACATTTACCCACAGATAAGGGTAGGACGTTAAACGAGGAGGGGTAGGGGTTAAATTGATAATAACTCCTTATAATCAAAATTAAAAAGACCTAAACACCCTTATAACCCCTTTTAACCCTAGAAGTGAGGTGAAACGAGAGAATTTTTTTTTTTACATGCGTACACAGACGTACATCTAATCATTATATGTGAAGTGATATCGTTAGAAAAGAGAAAAAATATGAATGTTTACATATTCACATAAATATACAATTCCTGCTTATATATTTTCACACGTGCGGTGTAAGATTGACGTAAACCAATGATTGCACGCTCACTTATACCTATATAAAGATGGAGCGTAAAGAGAGATAAGGGTAACAGCACTCACACATTTACACAAACATATCCACCATACTGATATGATATAACACAAGACAGGAGGGTAGAAGGGATTTTAAGATTTTGTTGTGAAAGACATACAAAGCATACAAATATATGTACACAAAAATGTATTTTTGGAATAATATTAGCAGTATCTATGTTTCTAAGAGAGAAAGGCTCTGGAATGGGCCGTTGGGGGTTTCCAACAAATGGTTAACACAGACTACACTTCTTCACATTCCTCTCTATCTCAATCATCTTCTTACTGCCAGTCCATAAGCTAATACTTGCTACAGTCACCCCTGTCTTTCTACTCAGACTCTTAGCCATATTCGTGATCCTGATGATAGATCACGTCGACTTCACACACACCAAGAATTCAGGATTGGACAGCGTGGTTGAAATAATCTTGGAATACACGCTCGAACAATCTTGGAGGGTCGCCTTGGGAATGACACAGTAAACATACTCAACTGAACATATGGTCTTCGTGCTTACTGAAATTGATTTAGAGGTTCCAAAAATCAGAATGCGAATGAAATAATTCGGTCTATTCGTGTTGAATATCACCCAATCATAATGCAGCCGACGCGTGACGTCACTGTCTACACACACATACACACACACACGCACATGCCTATGAGCGTTTCTATGATTCACAAGAGTGGAGGAGTGTGTGTGTGTGTGTGATTTGGATTTTTAACGTAGCTTTAACAATTTTTCAGTCATATTGCTACGATTTCTGCAGTGTGGCAGTTTATAGTGATGTCTAGCACTGGGGCACCATGCCAGAAACCCCGCCCTCCCCCCCCCCCCCCCATCCGGTCCTGACTGGATTAGCTTGAAAAGTTGGGAAACTCTTTTGTATCTGCGCCGTTATTAATTACTGTGCCCACGCAGACACAAAATTGACAATGACAGATTTTGTGCACTTCAAAAAGAGTAAATATTCCTAAACATGATGAATAAAAAAGAGACACAAGAGATTGAAAGCCTGGTAAGATAGCATTTTTTGGCCGTCAAAAAGAAAGTTTTCTCCACACACACACACACACACACACACACACACACACACATATATATATATATATATATATATATATATATATATATATATATATATATATATATATATATATATATATATATATATATATATATATATATAAAGAGGGATATGCATCTTTAAGAAAAACATTTGAATGATTGTGAGTTTATATACGCAGATTTTGGTCCTTTATTTTGTTTATATGTGCATTTAAGCATGAACCGTTTGTCATGCCAAACATGCAGTCTAATTCCGTAACAAATTCTGTACAGTATTCAAATTTCAATTGTCTTAATTTCAGCTTGCAATCAACACTTTCTCCGTTGCTTTGAAACACGCTTATGATTGTAACGAGAGTTAAAATCGATGCTTAAAAGATTTTATTTTTATATTTAATCAAGCACTCTTTTCCCTACAATCTCGTACCGTTTGTCGTTGAATGTAACGGGTACAGTACTGGTGACACTGAATACTGAATAGATAATACAGCTCGTCTAAAGTCATCCAGGGATCGACCATTAATGTGGTTGCCTTGGGCGAAAGGAGAGGGGGCTGAGTAGTATTTTCTTTCCGACCAAAATATGTTTCTCGTTTACTTGAAGATACTTAAAAAAGAATAAAAATATAATATTATGGATATAATAATTAATTTTAAACCTGAACAAGTATCTCTTTTAAGCTATTTTGGAGCTGCCATTTTTATTTTATTTTAAATCCCAGACCAATATAGAAAATTAAAATAGTTAGTCCCTCAATTTGCACGATTCATGTAGAATTATTTTCTTTTTTTTTTTTAAATTTACTTGAAGCTGAATGTTTTTGGTTTGGCCCTCTTATTCAAGCGTTATTTATAGCATCTCCTCTTGTACTGCATAAATATGTACTTAAATTACTGACATATTATGAGAAGAAGAAGAAGAAGAAGACTGAAATAGAACTCAGTATGGGATTAGAAGTCTGACTAATGGCAGATACTTTCCTTGGATGGGAAAAGAAAGTGGTTTCAAAGTGATGTCGACAGCGATATAAATTTTCTGATATATTTCAGTGTCTCAATATGAATTTATAGCATCATCCACCTTGTTCATTTACGAGGTCATAATTAATTTATTATTTAAATTGACTAAAGACTAAAAACAGAAATCTAAGTATATGCTAGTTATACATTAAGATTACATAATAACCAGTCTATTGTGCGTGCACTGCTTGATATATCGAATGTACTCGTTGTTTTGGCGCAGCCAACTCACCAAACCGTCAGCCACATGCCAAAACATCTCGTCATATATATATATATATATATATATATATATATATATATAGAGAGAGAGAGAGAGAGAGAGAGAGAGAGAGAGAGAGAGAGAGAGAAAACAAATGTATTACTTACTCTGAAGTAAGAACTCTGGAACATGACATATGCTCATTTATATCACAGTAGGCTTTGTACATGGGATTATGCTCTTTCTTCCATTCTATATTCAATGTGTAAAGCGATACTAAGACTCCAAACATATTAAACAACATTCTGTCCACAGTGTTGTTAATAAAAATGTATCCAGTCTCATCATCCATATCTTCTCTTGTGTTTGAAAGCTCGTCTTGAAGAAGCTTCTATGAAAACAAATTCTCAATAAATTGTCAGCAGCTCCGAGTCTCGATATAATGAAATTGATTTTATGAGGATATAGGAAATCTGATCTTGGACTTGAAAGATTACGTCCGATATTAACCTGGCTGTGTCGACCAAGTCTGCAGTAGTAGGTATTCATAAGCGTTTCGGATCTAAATTGATCTGCGTTTTAGGGCTTCCTCTTTTGTAGCTGACGTGGCTCTTCCTGGTAAGAATAAACAGAATAAACCGTACTAAAAATATTATCCAGTATAAAGAATGACCAGTGAACAAGAATTCCATCCTGAACAGGGAGACATCTCTGTATCATATACATCCCGATGTGTGTGTGTGTGTGTGTGTGTGTGTGTGTGTGTGTGTGTCTTCTAATGATAGTAAGCATATTACGCGTCATTAGCCTATAATGTGCAGTAATCACATGCGCCTGCAGGTGAATCTTAATATATCAGAATACAAGAATTGCATACACTAGGGTGTCTACGGATTCGTATATTGCACATACGCGTGACTTAAAAGGCGTTGTAAAGCGGCCGGGGGTGGGGGATAGGTAATATATGCGTCTCCAACTTTCTTCCAGTTTTGTAAAGAAATGCAGTGGCGTCACTTGGGTTGGTGTCACCCAGTGCGGTAGCTCATGGTGTCACCCCCATGGTCCTCCTTCCGTAACAGACCATACAGAATCCTTAGTAATGTCATTTTGGTGTCACCCCCTCTGATGGTGTCACCCGGTGCAGTCCGCACCCCCCGCATCCCCTAGCGACGCCACTGCTGTGCCTGCTAGTCATGTATTTAACTATGATCGGTTATCCGCTTATGAAATCCGACTAGACCGAGCAGTGTGTGCTCTGTAAAATGTGCAATTTTTCATTTTGGTGTCACCCCTCTGAGATGGTGTCACCCGGTGCGGTCCGCACCCCCCTAGCGACGCCACTGAAGAAATGCACTTTAGAAAAACGTAAAACGACTGTGCGAATTAAAGTATGTGACATCGGCTGGGGAGGAGGGGTGACGATGCCTTGAATCTCCCCCAAATTTGATATTGATGTATTAATTTTTTAAATGTTAATTGTATGTTCTACTTTGAATTAAGATTTTACTTTCTTCTGGATCTTTTGAAGCAACCGAATTGTGTTTAGAGTAGGACAGGGGTGAGGGTTTGGTTTTAACGGCACTTGTAACAGATTCTTGACTATATCATGCCGAGGTAATGGAAGGTAAGTGCTGATCCAAGCTGGCTAGGGCGGGTAACGAACCTGCGACGCATGATAGATTGACGTATCATTTGATAAAACTGCATAATATCTACAATGATACGCACAAAGAAGAGAGAAAGAGAGACGCGAATAAATACTTCACACGTGAAGACAATCAAGCAATTACTTATATAGATAAGGAAACAGACATACATATAGACAGATAGATATAAAGACAGTGAGTCAGATAGGTAAATAAACTTCTCATGGACTTCCTGTTCCCTGCTGCAAGTTGTGGTCAATTTAGATAAGTTCATATACAATCATCGATAGCGTGCACTGCGTATTTTAGATGACCTGTCATCCACTGTTGTAAGGCCGCCTAAGAAAGGTCATCTTCTGTAACTTGACCATTTCACATTGTACAACCGGTTAAGAGAGACAGTCCTCATCAAGCCATTTCATCTGTTCTATCTATTGACTGTTGTACGAGATTTACCCATTTGCGAAAGTTATCCCCACGTCATGGCCATTTTGCATGCATATATGTTATCTGCTGCAGAGAATGACTTGTCTTTTGAGGTGATCCTTTACAGTGTCACCATTTTGATCATGACGATGACGACGACAATAATAATAATAATAATAATAATAATAATTAGAGACCAACAATTTAATGCTCTGGGGCTGGACCTGACCCTTCTTTTAATTAAAAAAAATCCGTCGGTCAATAGCTGAAAATACATCTTGCGCCGATTTATAGCAAAACAAAATTACAGTATGTTATTCCTTGACATTATTCGGGAAAAAAATATTTTGAGACCAAGGCAAATAAAAAAAGCAAGCTCAAAAGAAAATCGCAGACCCCCCCCCTTCCGAACTTACTTAATCGCAGACGAATTGGCTCTGTGTATGTTAATGATTGTATAAGTTGTAATCTAGAAACTGTAAATAAAGTGGGATGGTTACGCTCACTTTGTGAAAAGCATTGTTTTAACATCAGAGAACTTATGGATAAAAATAGGAAGTGTTGACACTGAAGCCTACAATTTACTAGCTAGACTATTCATATAACAGATAGGGAAACTTTGAGTGTGATGCCAAAAGTCATGCAAGATATTTATCACAGAGACCATATAAACAAAAACAAAAACTTACTCAGCAGACGAGAAAGTATTTAGTGATCTTCAGACAAAAAACAACGGCTCTCCTGAATAACCCTAGGATGATTCTCAGTCTTACAAAGAAATGCATGTACTCCACATATTAGCATATGCTAGTTAAATAACTGTAAAATGACTTCTTTTTAAAATCCGATTGTTTTTTCCCACAAGTCGCAATTGGAACGAATATCATCATCCCATTTGCTAACCACATTTCCATTTACGTGTGTGTGTGTGATTTGGATTTTTAACGTAGCTTTAACAATTTTTCAGTCATATCGCTAAGGTATCTGCAGTGCGACAGTTGATACTGATGTCTAGCACTGGGGCATCATGCCACAGAAATGTATCATTATGTCCCGCCCACTCGCATTATCTTAACACCAGGCCGACCAGTCCTAACACTAACCTCTTAATGCTGAGCGTCCTAGCGAGGAAGCAGTTAGTAACATTTACTATAAGTCTTTGTTATGACTCGGCCATGGTTCGAACCCGTGACCTCCAGCATCCGAGGCGGACGCTCTAAATACTAGGCCACTTGAGCGGTTGCGTATATGTATGTGTGTGCGTGTGTGTGTGTGTGTGTGTGTGAGAGAGAGAGAGAGAGAGAGTGTGTGTGAGCGTGTGTTTGGATTTTTAACGTAGCTTCACAAAAAAATCAGTTATAGTGCTACGATGTCTGCATTGTAGCGGTTGTTAGTAGTAGCATCAGCAACAGTAGTAGTAGTAGTGGTAGTAGTAGTAGTAAAGCAGACGTGGATTGATACTAGCTATGTAAATAGTTATGCAACAATTGATGCGGAATAGACATTGATAAATATTCATTCTGTTAACATTCATATATGGATACACAGGGCTAGTTTATTTCACCCAGTAGGAGAAATAGGCGGCCGCCTAGGGCGTCAAATTGGGTGGGGCCCCCACCCCCCACCCCCACGAAGTGCATTGTCAGGTTATTCCCTTATTATCATTAAATATGTAGGTTGAATAATGAAGTAAATAAATTATCAAATATAACGTGTACTAATACTAATTAACAGAGCCTGCTGTGTGGCGCGACCGAGTACCCGGCGGTATAACTGGGTGGGCAGACTGGGCTCATTAGCCTTGGCAGGCAACCAGTCTAAGAGAAGGGAAACTCTGACCTCAAACCCGGGCAGATGAAGCTCGTTAGCCTTGTCAGGCAGTTCATCTAGGAGAAGGAAACTCTGATTCAAAACCAACCAAGTCCCATCCATTGGATTATGGCTCCACTGCCTTGTGGATATCTTCGGGAAAAGGAAAGGCTACGGGCGTAAACCCAGACAGAAAATCAGGAGCGGAGCCCCTAAGGCGGCTGGGGGTCGACTACGACCTCCTTCCGGCAGCTCCTGCATCCAAACTGGTGCCAAATGTCATGCTCAGCATTCCTTTGGACCCCACCAGCAAGAACGAGAGGGGGATCCTGACGTCTGGGCAGCCCAGGATCTCCATACTCCACGCCCAGGTTTGCGCCCTGGAGAGGACACTCCAGTCTCGCTACTGAGTGAGGAAACAACACGGAAGCTGACAGTTTACGGGTTATAAGTCCCACCCGATTGGCGTAGGGAAGCGGCGCCACGGGTCAGCTTTGACGGTGGGAGGGATCATCGTGTCCCACTGGCCAACTATCGCCCGATTCAAGCCGGGCAGCCCCCGGTCAATAAGGTGTTGACCCGCCATCGTCTGCCTGCTCCAGTGGGTGTCTGGAGCTCAGTGTGTTGTTCAGTATGACAAGCAGACGGTAATTCCACACCAGACAAAAGAAACAAGAAACCAATAAAGAAGACTCCAGCTCTTCGATTTGCAAGCTGGAATGTGCGCACCATGTGTACAGGCATCTCCGACGACCTCAGAGAAGTGGACGACACCAGAAAGACGGCCATCATCGATAGAGAACTCACCAGACTAAATATCAGCATAGCTGCCCTCCAGGAAACCAGGCTCGCCTCTAGTGGCTCCCTCAGAGAGGAAAATTACACCTTCTTCTGGAAGGGTCGAGAACCTGAGGAGCCCCGTCAGCACGGAGTGGGCTTTGCCATCAAAAACAATCTCCTGGCCTCGGTTGAACCTCCCACAGGGGGCACTGAGCGTCTCTTGTCCATCCGCCTCACCACTGCTTCAGGTCCTGTCAACATCATCAGTGTCTACGCCCCAACCCTCACATCGTCAGAAGACGCAAAGGATCAGTTCTATGGGCAGCTGGACGAACAGATCAAAGGATGCCCCAAAAATGAACTACTATTCCACCTCGGCGACTTTAATGCCAGAGTAGGTGCGGACCACGAATCATGGCCTACCTGCCTCGGATATCATGGCACTGGAAAGACCAACGAAAACGGCCAGAGACTGCTGGAGCTATGCACCTACCATGGCCTGTGCATCACAAACACCTTCTACAAGTGTAAGCCACAACACAAAGTGTCATGGAAACACCCAGATCTCATCACTGGCACCAACTCGACTTGGTCATCACCAGGCGCTCTGCCCTTAACAGCGTCCTATCCACCAGAACCTACCACAGTGCAGACTGTGACTACGACCATGCCCTTGTGAGCAGCAGAGTGCGACTACAGCCACACAAGCTACACCGCTCAAAACCAAAAGGACGTCCTCGCATAAACACTGCGCAGATGTCAGTCCCTGCCAAGGTGGAGGAGTATGTGTCTGCCCTGAACAAGGCTCTCCAGGACCTGCCTGAGTACGACGCTACAGCCAAGTGGAACGCCATGAAGGGTGCCATCTACAGTACAGCTATGTCAATGTTTGGCAAGAAGGAACGACCCAGCCAGGACTGGTTCAATGCACACCTATCAAGGATGGAACCACAAATCGAGGAGAAACGAAAAGCTTTCATAGCTTACAAAAAATGCCCTAATGAACGGACGCTTGCTGATCTCAGAAGTGCCCGAAGTAACACCCAACGCATCGCTAGACAGTGTGCAAACGAATACTGGCAACAACTGTGTGAAGGGATCCAGCGCAGTGCCGAGTCCGGACACATCCAAGGTATGTACAGTGGCATCAAGAAGGCTCTAGGCCCTACAGTGAAAGGGGTCGCTCCCCTGAAATCCCTGACGGGAGAGAAGATCACAGACCGTGGGCAACAGATGGCCAGATGGGTGGAGCACTACTCAGAACTATACTCCCGAGAAACGTAGGTCACCGATGCAGCCCTCAGCAGCATAAAGAATCTGCCCACCATGGAAGAGCTCGACAAAGTGCCAACCTTAGAGGAGCTCAGCAAAGCAATCGACTGCCTTCCAAACGACAAAGCACCAGGTAGTGACAGCATCCCGCCCGAAGCTATCAAACGTGGAAAACCAGCATTGATTAAACCACTGCACGAGCTACTTTGCCGCTGCTGGGAGGAAGGAGTAGTCCCCCAAGACATGCGTGACGCCACAATTGTGACCCTTTACAAAAACAAGGGCGACCGCAGTGACTGTAATAATTACAGAGGGATCTCGCTCTTGAGTATTGTTGGTAAAGTGTGCGCTCGCATCATACTCAACAGGCTGCAGTTGCTGGCAGACCGTGTGAACCCGGAATCACAGTGCGGCTTCAGAGCAGGCAGGTAACAACAGACATGATCTTCTCCCTACGACAACTCCAAGAGAAGAGCAGAGAGCAAGGTCAACCACTCTACATGATGTTCATCGACCTCACCAAGGCCTTTGACTTGGTCAGCAGGAAGGGCCTTTTTGAACTTCTGAGTAAGATCGGTTGCCCCCCAAAACTCCTCAGCATGATAATCTCTTTCCATGCAGATATGAAGGGAACAGTCATGTATGATGGATCCTCCTCAACCCCCTTCCCAATTAACAGTGGTGTGAAGCAGGGCTGCGTGCTGGCACCAACACTTTTTGGGATCTTCTTCTCCCTGCTCCTGTCTTACGCCTTCGACACGTCCACGGATGGCATATATCTACACACCAGGTCCGACAGGAGGCTGTTCAACCTGGCACGACTGCGCTCAAAGACCAAAGTGAAATCTGTGCTCATCAGGGAGATGCTTTTTGCAGATGACGCAGCTCTTGTGGCCCACACCGAGGAAGCCCTCCAGAGACTGGGAGACCGTTTTGCTGTTGCCTGCATGCAGTTTGGTCTCACCATCAGCTTGGAAAAAACAAATGTTAGCGTGCAAGATACCACCATTGCCTCTTCAATCAAAATCAACGGTGTCACCCTGGAAGCAGTCAACAACTTTACCTACCTAGGGTCAACCATCAGCAACACTCTCTCGATTGATATGGAGCTGGACAGAAGGCTTGGAAAGGCAAACACCATCATGGCTCGTTTAATGAAGAGGGTGTGGGAAAACAACGCGCTGACAGATCACACCAAGGTCTGAGTCTACCAGGCTTGCGTTCTCAGCACCCTTCTATATGGAAGTGAGACTTGGAGTACCTACATGAGGCAAGAACGCCGGCTCAACTCCTTCCATATACGGTGCCTAAAACGCATCCTGAAAATCAGCTGGCAAGACCGTGTTCCACACAGCGAGATCCTGCAGCGTGCAAGTACCCCCAGCATGTACTTCCTGCTATTTAAACGCCGCCTTCGATGGCTGGGTCACGTCCGACGCATGGAGGATGGAAGGCTGCCAAAGGACATCCTACATGGACAGCTGGCCACTGGTATGAGAAGAGTTGGACGCCCCTCACTCCGTTTCAAAGATGTGTGCAAGAGGGACATGAAGGCATGCAACATTTCACCCGATGGCTGGGAAGAGCTGGCCGAGGACCGAGGCACCTGGAGACTGATGGTAAACAATGGCATATCAGTCGCTGATGCGAGGAGAGGCCAGTTGGCGGCAGAGAAACGTAAGAGAAAGAAGAACGCAGCAGCAACCACAGTAACGCAGACTTCCCAGTATGTCTGCACCAACTGCAATAGGGACTGTCACTCACGTATAGGCCTGCACAGCCACAGCAGATGATGCCAACAGAGACAGAAAACACCCCAAGGGCGCTATTCGCATGGTCTTTCGAGACTGAGTCGCCAATGATGATGATGATGAATACTAATTAACAGTTTATACTAAGCAATCCCCGTAGGGGCCGCAAGGTGGAAGGTTCGCCTAGGGCGTCAGCAGCCTTGTACCGGCCCTGTGGATACATATGAATTAGTAGTACATGTCTGTCACCATGTCAAAGGTTGATGTTGTCAATATATCACTATGGAAAACCAAATAACCTTCACCATGTCCGTTTTGACCAGAAATCAAAAACAATCTACAGGATAGATACAATCAGGGCCGGACCGACCATATAGGAGACTGGGCGGTCCCCTAGGGCGCCAAAAATAAACGGAAGTGATTTTTTATTGAGGGGGGGGGGGGTCATGGTTCGCCTAAGGCGCCAAAATCCTTTTGGCCGGCCCTCGATACGACTCGTACAAATGTAAGGCTGCAGAGGATAACCTCTCAAACATGTCATAAAGTACGAGTGTGGGTGGGAATGAGGCGATGGATAGAAAATGTCTTGAGAATACAATTTCTCCAAAGCTATACTTTACACCAAGGGGCAAAAGTAACGTAACAGGTTTATACTGCAGGTATAGACTCTCTAAACAAGCCAGACATGACAGAGGCGCTTATATAAACATCTACTAAACGACCATGCTTTAAAGAATTACTAATCCAAAAGGGACATACTTCACAGCAGAGGCTGGATTTGAAGTGTGAAACAGGATATAAACTGCAGCCATCGGTATTTAAAGATATACTCATTTGTCAGGCCGTAAAGTAGGACTTAAATAAACATGTCGCTTTGAGTAGGGGACTTGTACAATTGACCAGTTTCATAGAAGGCAGCCTATTTAAACAGTCGAATCTCGAAAGCACATGATAGGTTGGACGTGTGAGAAACACTACAAGAAGATGATCTAAAACAGCCAGACTGTGTTGCAGCGGGTGCATCGGGCACGTGAAATTGTCACGCTGAAGAAAGTAGATAGAAAAAGCCACGCGAGAGAGCAATGGTTCCGAACTTTTTTTGGGTCACGACCATAAAAATCAGTTTTTCTGAGCCTCTCGACCCCAGTTCCACATTTTGATAAGTTTGGGCACCTTAAAGAAATAAAATCCTGGATACCCTCCGCGATCCTCCAAGAACGTCTTCGCGACATTGATTAGGGTCGCGACCAGTGAGTTGGAAACCACTGGCATAGAGAATGACCCTCATTAACGGAAGAGCTTTGCGACATTGTGCAGTGATGGGCAGATGCGGGACACGAAATGGTCACATTGTCGGAGACAGACAATATTTATGGAAAAATATTGTATTGGGTGATACCCCAAAGCTGCCTACATCTACAACTGTCCTTAAATATTACGTTCGAAATGGCCACAAAGGACGGGATGACATCTCTAAATTTGCCGTATTCTCAAGCAATGAGTAGATAGGACATTTGAAATGGTTACACTACAGAGAATATCTTTATGAACTGGAACATCTCTATCTACAGATTGGACGTGTGAACTGGTTAAGTTCTAGAACCTAGAGGGTCGACAGTACATGTAAAATGGTCACTCTGTAAAGGTTGACGTCTCTAAACTGACCATATTCTACAGCGGAGGAAGGATAGGATATGTAATAGTAACTACGCAGATTGTGGATTGGGCTAGTGAAGTAATTACATCAAGTGGCGAAGACACCTCCAAAGCATGGGCGCCCAGTGGGTGCCCACCCACCGCCTTCCCGGATTTCACCTCTAAACATGTTTTGGCATACATCCGTAACATTTAGTAGTTGACCACTAAATGTTTGCCCTTCCCCCTCTGGAAGTTTTTTTTAGGGCGCCCTTGCGGCCAAGCAACACCCGTAACTATGGTGTGGGGTGTGGGGAACGCACCAAACAACTGGTTTTCAATTGGGTGGGGGCTTCAGAATAAAATATTGCGGGGAGGGAGCAGAATTTCTTGCTAAGCCACTGGTCAGAAAGCGGACATAATTCACAACATGTATATATGCTATGGTCACGCTGTGGTAGATAGCCTCTATCAGCTGGTCATACTCAGTATTGTAGAGTAGTTATGATATGTTAAACTACAATGCTCTAGTGGACGATATTCCTAAATTAGTCTTGCTCTTCAACGGAGAGTAGAAAATGTATGTGAAATGGGCACGTTATAGCAGTGGATAAATGGAACATGAGAAATTGTCACGCAGCAGACGGTAATCTCTCTAAATAAGGCCATATCTTCCATTTAAGTTTAGTAGGTCAAATAAATTGTTCTTGCAATTATCATAAATAATGTCCTCTTGTGTTAGTTTCTTCGATTTAAATGTCATTATGTAGATTACCTTAGCATACATCAAGTTAGTTTAGTAATTATCACTAGTAGTAATTCTAAGTAGAAAATCAACGGTAGTAGCTGCAATAACAGTAATCATGTTTTTAAGTCAAAAATGTTGGTCGAACAAGAACAGCTATCAAACTTTGTCCTACACCAGCTGTGTCGCAGCTACCTTTACACAAATACCCAGCTCAGTGTGTGTGTGTGTGTGTTGAATACAAACATAAATATAAATTATGGTCCCCTACCAGTTGTTGTGCATGTAGAATGCAACACTATCCAGTTTATTTGCATATTTTCCAACTTTTCGGGCGGGGTGGGTGGGCTTCAGGCCCCTGACCAGCAAGCGAAATAACCCATCTCTCTCTCTCTCACACACACACACACACACGCACACGCACACATATCGGCGTGTCACTTAGAGCCTCGAACTTGGCAAACATTTAAAAATGATACAGTTACACCCATAGCAAGTCAATACAAAATGCACTTGGCCAGGTTTTTCCTGTACATAGAGTTATTTTGAACTTGTTCTCGGGAACTATTGAAGGGGTAATTAATCTGTTGTAAATCTCTGATCGCGTTGTTATTTCCTGAACTTAAGCTGCTGTGGTTGATAAAATAGCTTGTTGAGAGCTAATACTTTTATGTTAAGCAAACTACTGACGTTAAATAAAATATATTTTGTGTTTTCTTACCCATATATTCTTATGGGTGCGTGTTGTCCGCTACGTGAGCGGTCTTCGGAAGATCGTATTAATAAAGTGCGCAATAAATGACGTTAAGTCTGAATAGCATACCACTGTACAATAATGATAGACTGTGTTCCTGAACATCGCTAGGGAAATTGTATAGACGAATGTTGAGTTTTACCGTTGGAGTAAGTCTTGACCAATTATGCGTGTTTTATATGTTCATTATAGCCACAGTTGTTATACCGAATTGTTTGGGATTAAAATCAAATCTCGTTTCTAGTTTTTGGTAGAGAAACGCTCAGATCCCAGATTACTATTGTTACGGGTGGGTGGGAAGCTCGGTGTTGGATAGTTGTACAGAATTAATAGAAATCGAAAGTAACCCCTTTTCGAAGGTTTTAGCTCAGCTTGGTAATCTTGACAGTAATGAATTAAAAGGAGACTTTGTACCCCTTTGAATGTTTTAGAATCAGCTGTTTCAGATTAGCTATGAACATAAACGACAGGCTAGATACCACAGGGACCTTCAAATAACTGTTTATTTACATACATTAGAGGGTATTCTTCCTCTCGGTTAATTTGAGGTGATTCTTCACTCAGACCAAGGACTTTACTCTTAAACGTGTAGTCATATAATTCAGACCATGTTGGTATTTTACGATGCAGAGATTTAACAAACGTTCTGCATCAGTATTAAAACAGATTACTAATTTTGCCTAAATCTGGTAGGCAGAAGGAGAAAAACTTTCATCACAATGAATATGGTGGTTATCCGCAAAGGAAATTAAAACAGTGGTACATACTACAACGTCTAGAAAACAATCATTTCAACACAGATGGTAACCTCACCTCAAATTGATAATTGATTTTCTTCAGGATAATCTAGAAGGACTTCAGAAGCTCGGTATTTCATTACAGATGAACGAGATGTCACAAACAAATATAAGTTAATTTATTGCATCTCTCTCACTCTCTTTATGTCTGTCTGTTTGTCTCTCTAGATAGATAGATAGATATAGACACACACACACACACACACACACACACACACACATATATATATATATATATATATATATATATATATATATATATATATATATATATATATTGACCAGCTGAACACTGTGAATGGAGCGGGATGACGAGCTCAACATGACGTTTACAGATTCAGACTCGTGTACATCCTACGAGGTTTCCAGCAAAACATATCCAAGATTTCGTTACGTACAAGACAGATTGCAAAGCTTTTATCCAAGATTCTTGAAAACTGTTGGTAAGTAATCTCATAAATTTTGACAAGTTTGTCAGAACTATAAGTTGGTTTACATCATAGAAGCAATGGACACTGCCTTTCATTGCCTTTAGTTTCATTCAAAGATCTTGTTATGGTGCATTACTGTTTACTTATATAGATCTTAATATTCAACGTCTTCTAAACAATCTAGCTCCATAGGCAATCAAATCTCTCTCTCTCTCCAAAGATATATAGGACAGCGCTGCATTCAAGGTTATCAGTTTTCGTCTTCAACCGAAGCGATATCAGTCTGCCCAATCTAACTTAAGAATCGTGAAAGATAGCGAATTTATATCATAGACACTTTCTATTATTATAACACTATATATATATATATATATATATATATATATATATATATATATATATATATATATATATATATATATATATAAACTTATTATCACCTAACCAGCCAAGTAAAAGTAGACTGTTCGAC
Organism: Sinohyriopsis cumingii; assembly: GCA_028554795.2. Taxonomy (NCBI): domain Eukaryota; kingdom Metazoa; phylum Mollusca; class Bivalvia; order Unionida; family Unionidae; genus Sinohyriopsis; species Sinohyriopsis cumingii. Next base: position 68,287,751 of record CM068841.1, read on the forward strand.
TGCATAACAAGTCAACGGCTAACACGGATGAGTACTGGAAGACGTTTTAGGTTGTTTTATTACGTTAACTACCCATAGAATAGACATTCCCATTTACTTTACGTTTGTCCATTGCAGTGACGGCTGCTAACAGTTAGTTGCTCATTTGTCCCGGGGGTTGAATGTGAAGGATAAGTAAGATAAAATTTGAAAAGAACACGACATAAATATGTTATGTTGCTGTGACTATTTTCCTAGGAAGGAACAAAGTTTTTCAAAACACTTTTTTCTCATCAGTAACACTGCCATTTTATACTGTTACAATATCTGATCTTTCCTCGATAGCCGCCATGAAAGAGAAAACAGATATGTTACAAACATATTTACTAGTTAGCAAAGAGAAAGTACAATGGAAAACTGGGTCTAAAAACATCAGAAGGGAGTCAGATATCCACTAACCTCTCTCCATCTTAGAGGTCCCGAGTCGAGTGGTGTAAAGCGCTCACCGTTACGGATCATTGCCATCTCACCTCTGTCTGCATAAGTTTTAATCTCCTGTTCGACCATGGGTATGTGAGAAAGCTTGCCAGAAGCTTATCGTTGGTCGATGTTTTTTTCCCCGGGGCTTTTCCCGGGTCCTTCCTCCACCATTAATACTATCCGCCTATCTCGTGCTGAAAAATGGCGTTTCAACCCTACTACAACACCAACAGTCTCTCCAGCTTATGGTTCCTCGTTGGCACTGGTTACATCGTTGACTCGTGGCCTACAGAAAGCACGACCGGTACCTACATAGTAGCTCGAATCAGCTACCAGGTTTTGTCCTTTACTCCAGTTAACTCGGCACTAAACAATTAATGCATGATGTGCTGCAGAATCACCGAAGACCAAATCTCATCTAGTTACTTCTCATCCTTTTCGTTATCACGAGGATCATCAGTGACGTTGGATTCTTCGTTAAAAGATGTATTATATATCTCTTTAAAAGATAACAGTGAATATTTTCCAACAATTTAGGTATGTGCAACAGAAAATTATTTAACAGATTGTTCTGTGGTCACTAGCCTGGTACTCCGATCCTCTGTGAATTTGCACTGCTGGTGATAGTAAATTCGTCAGGGTAGTCTTTATTTAGTTTTAATTGATTGTTACTTCAAAACTGTTCTCACAGATGCATTAAAAAAAAATTCTCCTTTTGTTTTAAAACAGCAAGAGTTATATGTGATAGCATAAAACCTAAATCCAAATCAAGACTCACTGTTATGCAAAATTTCTTTAAAATATTTAATTTTTGTGTTTTGGAATACTCGATTGATTTTTGGAAAGAGTAACGCGTTTTAAGGATGTGGATATATGTGATTGGAATGAAAGAGTTACGATAATGTATTGCTTTGTTGCTTAGAGCTTTATACCCGAGAAATGATTCATCATGGTTTGAACTATATTTAAAAATGAACAGTCTGAGGATTTTCGTATAAAATGTCTGATCGAAAGGGCTCTAGCCATTTTTTCACCAAGTTTTAATGCATCTTAAAATGTAATATGAATAATGTCCCCAAACATCAGATGGAGTAAAATGTAACTCTCATAAAATAAATATTTGTATAAGTGATGTCGAAAAGGGTTAGTTATTTTTGTTTGTAAAATAAATCTTGTTTCATATGAAGCTGACATTGTTTTCCACAAGATGTGAAGAATGTCAGCGTTAATTCTAAAAGTTTCAAATGAATCACATATTCAAATTTGTCTTTGCATTATGCACAGAAATGTCTCGTTGCAGTCTACGTTGCTTCTATACAGTACAAATGAGCAAATGCTTTGATTTTTGGATGGAATTAATACAGAAAGGAGCTCAGTAATAAAATGCAACAAAAAAAAAATATCGTTGAACACAACACTGTTGGATAAGGCATGATGTACGTTGCATTCTGGTGCATGTCTGAATCCCTATCAGTCACACTCATACTTGCTAAACGAAACAAGAAATATTTTTAGCATATGAATGGAATGTGCTTTTCATTTAACTAAAATGATGTAATAACTTCACAGAAGAAAAAAATGCATATTAATATTTATAGACATAACCAGCGGTAAACTTGTCGATTTTATGCAATGTTTATAATACGTACATCATTTCTGCTCCTTGGTATAGACTTTTCCAGTGGACTTTTCTTCCATATTTATCTATGCCCAGTTTACTGCGTGTCCTTACACGCGTTCGCTATTAAGGCATTTATTACAGGTCCTGGATTCTGTGTATGCCTTACACGACAAAGACTGAATAAAAAGATGCACAGTAAACATTCCATATTCCTTAATCTATATAAATCAAATGTCCAAATTGCTCCCCCAAACCCTAATGTGAACAGTTACATAAGATTATAAGTTTTACACACAAAAAAACACTTCATTGAGGACAGTTGTGTTAAATAGAAAAATATATATTACTGTCCATTTAAATTAAATGAAAATTTAGCAATTACTATACTTTCTTTTAAATGAAGTACCAAGTTCTAACTAAAAGAAGTTTTCAGAGAGGAATTCTGAAATTTGAAAAATTATCTGTCAAAGCAATGGCGCTCAGAATGCCAAAGTAATTGGAAAATCACACATTTTATACATTTTAGGGTTTCATTGTTTATCTCCTTGATATGCAATCACAAACTCTGTATGTGAGTGTGTTTGTGTACGTGTGTATGTTTGTGTGTGTATGTGTGTTTGTGTATGTGTGTGTGTGTTTGTGTGTATGTCTGTGTGTGTGTTTACGATACAGTGGAAGGTATGATTACTTTCCTACTTTACTTGAAAATTTATAAAAGTATTTTCTATAATATAATATTTTTGATAAATAGTCTTTGAAATGTCGGCTTATTTTATATTTCCGTTTTTGTAATGTCGGTCGTTTATTTGAAGAAGTAGCATATTTCTTTTATTAATTTTTCTATAAGTAAATACGTAAAATAATGACCTTTATTTATTACAAATTTAATACATAAAGTATATTAAAAAGCATCACACAGATTTTGGGTCTTAAGTGTTTTACCTACGCAATTCCGCAATCCCCCCTCCTCCGCTTTTTAATTAAGTTTATAATAAACATTTTTCCATTATGTAAACGGCGTGGTTCATGTTGAAAATGATCAAGCTTACCACAATTCAGTAAAGATAAAAGTGAGAGTATTTATTTGTTTATATATTTACTTATGCAGACAAGTAACTGTTGTGACGTTGCAAATACATTTTCAGTAAATTGAAGTCCTGATAGGCAATATCGCTTATAGCTTTTAAGTCCTCATGCCATTTAGAAATTTAACATTTATCCAGGTCGTGAATGTAATTTTATTGATTTATCCATTAATTAATGCAATTGTTTGTTGAAATTAATATTTAATTAATTCATGTATGCCTTTATTTACCGATTTAACTAATTAAATTATGTAGAAAGAAATTTTTAAAAATTAGTTAAATGATTAAAACTTTAGAACTACGAAATAAATAACTGAGGACAGTGAAAATGTATTCCATAAATTACAGTCTGTGGTATAACGAGGAACAATTTGGACGAAATTGTGCACAAGAAGGCCACAATTTTATAACGAAGTTTTAAACCTGTTAAGCTAAACATTTGTGCCAATAGATAATATTTAGATTACATGTGTACAAATATTGTTTCCACAGTACGGAGCACTGGGCGATGTCAGTACCATAATGGCGAAATGTCACTTGTTACCAATATGTCGGCGCCCATAAGAACATAAAGGTTTATATCAAAGGATAAAATCCTGATTTGTTCTACAAAACATATTTCTGTTTCCTTTTCAGCAAATAAGACCAACACACACACACACACACACACACACACACATAAAGATAAACAAGGATACTACAAATGAAACATATTGTTAGTAAGCAAACTGTGACTTATGACGTTATCCTTACTAAAATTAGCAACAGTTTGGCCAGTGTTTAAAAGCTACTATTGGCGTTGCAGCAATGCATCAACGTTGGGCCAGTGCTAGTAAATCCAAAGCGTGGCAAGAGCCAACACGACGATTGAATGCCAACGTTTGACTAACGTGTTATTTTGGCTTGGGTCAGAAAAAGATCAGCTGTTTACATGTATTGTTTGTGCAGTAATATCATGATATCATGTGGTTTGGTCTGTTTCGGCTGCAGAACTGAGGTCAGTGTCATTGGAAAGACGTAAATATAGCATGACTAAATACAATGACGGGTTTATTGTCCTTTCCTTGTTTTATAGAACAGAAATTCCAAATCGGAAACATCTCACCAAAGTTTCGAGTCCATAAAATTTTACGTTTCAGCTAAAAAAATCGCCACATATTTTCTTGATAGTTGAAAAAATTCTCCTTAATTCGTTGAAAAGACAGCAAAACATCTTGTTACAAAATGACACATTTCAGGTAGACTCTGAGCATGAAACCGGTCAGGTAAGCCATTTGTAATCCTCTTAATGCTTAGTTCTATACTAGATATCATGGCACTAGACAACAGAAACCCACACGATGTTAAACGTTATTATTATTATCACTGACCGCTAATAAGGGGCGGTCTTACAATACAGCGTGAATGGTATTCTTCTTGATAATTATGTGTCGACAGCATTAGTTTAAGTTTCTGAAAATTAAATTATATGGAATTTGTGTCTTTTAGAGAAACTTCCAAAGGTTTTGAAATGGATGGATCTTGTCAAAAACATTGGCGAAAGTGTGCAACCTCTGGTGGAAAACAAGCCGGAAGTAATTCTCTTTGGTCCAAATCACACGCTGATCCAAAAAGATTCAATATTGGCCAACAAAAGTGGATTAGAAGAGATGGATTGCACTATAACCACCATCCCCAGGACGGAGTTGCTTAAAAAGGTGTCTACGTCCAAACCTCAAGTTCTTGTCTATACGTGTGCAGCTGATCAGGTAAACTGTTAATTTATCTCTGTTACAGCACAAATTAAATATGCACATACAATCTGCTTGAAGGCTTAGTTGCTTCTATGACGTCATTCAGATGGAGGAAGCCGGAAACTCGGATGCACGTGACGGAACCCACGTCCAAACCTTTATCGCAGAAGTGACAAGCCAGATTTTGGGCCACTGTGAATATTCGAGCCTCCAAGCCCAATTCGGTAGAATATGGATAATAAAACAGAGCCATCTGAGGAGAAGCTTGGAAATAATAATGCAATAGAGTATTAAAAATAATATTGCAATAGAGTATTCAAAATGTCACCAAAGTATTACAAAACTAAGTATCATTGTAGCATTATACAAAAGAAAAACAAATTAGTTTGATTTCTGGAAAAGATATTTTTTTATACACTTTGGAAATAAAAGCCGCACTTGAAAATGTAATTTACGATTACTCAGATAAACATATGTATAAAATATAAGATATTGAAACTCATATCAATGCGTATTCATTGTCACTAAAGCTTAGCCATCGTTTTAAGGATTCCTTAAATCTTAAGAAAGCCACTTTCATAAAGTTGCTCACGTAGATACAGCAATAAGCTCTTTTCACTGAATTGATAATGGTATCTATTTTATATTTTTCTGTTTCAAGCAACAAAGAAAACAACATATTTCTTCAATGTGGACCAAATAATTTGCAACATCTTAATAAAGTCTGACAAAGTCGATGGCTAATTATGATCGAAGTGAGATATTGATGATTACCGCAAGGAAATAATTGCGTCATAACGGGGTGGCTGTTTGTTTTTCTTCCTTCTTTGTTCAGACATCATTCTTGATCATTCTTATTATCAAGTCATCTCTGATCTAATGGGTTGGACATTTTGCATGGATCTTTTAGATGCCCATCTCTTATTAAATGTACATGGATTGCAGATATTGTCTTAGAGTTTCCTTTACCTACATCCAATGTGGATTCTGCCCCTTCTCCTCATTATCACCATTGCAGTCCTGGCATTTTGTAACGTACACAGTTCCAAAGATCTCAGTCTTTTCTTAAGTTTAATTGACATTCTTAAATTGGAATTTAGGTTTGTGGTCTGTTTTATGGCATATACTTAATCCTTGTTCTTCGATTTCCTGTTATTATGTAATATCGTATCCTATTTAATGCCTTTAGATTTATTGGACACTTTGAAAACAAACATTCATTATCTCGTTCGACATGATGAACTGTTCTCACCATCTGTCTATTAGCATTCATTATCATAATCTTAAACATTCATTTGCTCAAAAACCTTGTTTTGTGGTCATGTGATGAGTTCAAGACGCGTGAGCCAAATAACGTGCATTTTTCAGTCGATAATAAGGTATACACTTATATACACCAATAGAAACTGATTAGAAATTCAAATTTAAATAAAGTAAAATAAAACGTTTTCTTTGAAGCATTTCATACACCACTCATCCTCCCCCCTCATTTTTTTAAAAAATCAAACTTCAAATAACGCGTTGCTCCACCTGGTGTATTTTAGCTATACAAACGAGATTCGTCATATAGTAGTGATGAAAGGAATACTAAACACAAAATTAACATAGCTCTTCTTAGTCCATTGTGTAATCTGTGGAAAGATCTCTCTCTCTCTCTCTCTCTCTCTCTCTCTCAGTGAGACTTACTGTAAATCGTGCTTTTGAGAAGAAGACCGTGTCAGGGAGTTGGGAAACAAAATTCGTGACACACTGGGATTAGTCCATGGTAAAATAAATGGCATAACACGTTTGAAAATAGCGTGAATACAGTGTTTGTTCAATATGTGTATCATCTTCTGATGACCATAATTTGTACTGGCAGCAGTCCAGTTAAACTGCAGTAGTCGCTTTCAAAAACTTTTGTCATACGCCATGCAGCTGTATTTTAGACATGGCATATAGAATGCAGCTGTAATTCAGATAGTCGTACATAAAATCACTGGAATATACAGATGTATCCGTATATGATTATACTATTTATCGAGCTTCTCTGCGATCCATACAGAAACTGTAAGATATGTACGTTTCACATGATTCTGTCCTACATGGAATTTAGCTAAATGACAAAAGGCGATAACTCTAACAAACTTTGTGAGAGTACAATGATTTGTCCATATGCAACTCTAGAAGATGCCTATACGATATACAAAGTTACTTGGGGACCCATTGTAAACTGTGAGACTAGGTGCGTCCACAAAACTCTGTCACAGAGTACACTCAGTTCCATATGAACAATAAATCCAACAAAATCGTGTAAGCACTGTCATTTGTCCATATAAGTATATTTATCCGACCATCCTGTATCAAGGTCATGTTCTTCCATACAAATCATTCAGTTGCAGAATAAACAAAGCAGTAATTCTAACAGCGATTGTCGGAATGAGGTAAATTTTCTTTGATACACTTCTTCGAATGATGATCATGTCTCATTACAGTCTGACAACTGTTTTTTGTTGCATTTACACGATTCCCTCAAACACTGAATCAAGCTCAGAGCCAAAAAGAGCGATAACTCAAACAAAAATCACGTGAGCACACCACACTACTTTAAGTTAATATGCATATTTTCATATGATGATCATAACATTTCCCAAATTTCATGGCGATCCATTGAAATCTGTTGACTTGTTGTATTCACAGGATTCTGTCATGCACTTCGCTGCATTCAGCTGAAAGTTATAAGGGGCAATCACTTTTACCAACATTGTTTGAGAAAAATATATTGTCATTATGAACGTTGCAATGTGTAAACCATAAATGTATGTACCAAGTTTCATGGCAATTCATCAAAAACTGCCAGTCTAGTCGCGTTAACAAAATTGTGTTATAAAAGCGATTTGTAGAGAAGTGATGACCATATTATTTACCAAGTTGAATTGTAATCAATAAAAAATCTCAAAGACTATTGACACTATTAAGATTGTGCTATACAGTGATATATAGAGAATGCGATAAAAATGCAATAAATGTAAATAAAAAAGACCAAAAAAATATGGAGCAAAGTGATGCGTAATACCATAATATGTACAAAGTTTCATGACAATGCATAAAAAAACTGCCTTAGTAGATCTTTTAACAAGAGTGTGTACCGGACGGCAAACATACACGATTATTACTATGTACTGCAGTATCTGTAACTGTTTCAGCACCTGCGCATGGTGCAGACACACACAGATGTGTCCATAAGTCCGGCAAATATACGTCAAAGTACAGAGTCAGCGGTCAAGTTTCTCAGATAGGGTACTAAATGTTAAAATGGGATGAGAATCATCAACAATAGTTTCCAAAATCTACCGTGTAGCCAGTCACTGTATGATGAATCTCAATTTTTCAGATGAAGAAGGTGTCACTGCACCTCGAGAGAGAACTCTCTGCATGTGGACTTGATAATGTGCTCTTGTTGCCAGATTTCATAGGTCCCAATAAAGAAGAGGCCCAGATTATGTTGGAAGAGGTGTTCCAGTCCATGTCAGATACAGCCAGGGATCTGTGGATAAATAAAGTTATTGTCAACATAACAGACCAGTCTCTCAGCTCAGGGATTAGCAACATTCTTGAGATGCGCATGGTTAGAGAATTCCAGAGAATAGACCGCTGCATAGGTGAACTTTTGTCAATCCGACGACAGTTCCAAGTTGTGGTTTTTGAAGAGGACTATTTGGAGTCATCTTTGATTAAAGGTATTCTCCAGAACAAAAAGCTTGTTCACGATTTGATGGATTCTGCTAATAATGCAGAGGTCTCTGATTATTTCATGTTCATTCAAAAGCAGATCATTTATTTTATAGAAAGGGCTGTTGCGACACAGTTCTCTTTGGAGTTTAAAATTGCTACTGGCAATGTTCATACAATACTTGAAGATTTTAACTTTCGAAAAAAATGCAAGAGCCAAATTTCGGATGCTACCACTCTTAGCATTGAAAGTGAGGTATCTGAGATTTACATGGAAAGTCAGACCTTTCAAGATGACTCGTCGAAGGAAACTGATGAAGAACGGACAGAGAAAATGGAAACGGGTAAGGCACATTACTTTGCCATAAGCAGTTCATTAAATATGCATTCGTATTTTCAGTACTTATTGGAAAATGATGATCATTCTTGAGAAGAAGAAAAAAAAAAACAAGCTAGATTTAGCTACTTTACAAATAAAGTACAAACTATATTGAGCAAAGTGCCTGACAAAACGCAAAACGGTGAAATAAAGTGATTATCCATCTTCTTCAAAGCAAACTTACTTTGGTAAAAAAAAATCCACGTAGAATTAGCTCAACATTGAATAGGAAAATTATGGAATTGCTGTCAGTGGTATTTAGATAATACTTTAAAAATCGATTTAGTTTTCTAAACTGCATTTGATTTTACAAAGTATTGATTTTATGGGTTTTATTAAGTTCTGTTTGTATAACAGTATATATATTTGAACTGTATTTTAATTTCTTATAAAAGAAGAGACTTCCTGGTCCTAGTTGAAAATATGATCGATACACATATAGCGCTGGCTAACATTTTAATATTTTTTATTATAAGTTTATTTTCTTTTAGACGAAAAGCCGCAGACTTCCAAAAGGAAACGCAGATATAAAAGAAACCTGCGTGTTAGTGTAGAGAGAGTCAAAATGTTAATAAAGGATCTACAGGCAGTTCTCAAGAATGCAGAGTTGTTAATCCACAGTGTCTCTGAGACTCTGACTATTTTAAGTCAGATGCAGTTCGAGGTGAAGGGAGTTCTAAGTAACACCATCATTTATTCGGAGGAAGAGCGCAATATTTGGACAATAAGAGAACATGGAAAGGTAGAAGGGATGATAACTGATGAACAGAAGACAGAAGACTCTTTTGAATTCTGGATTGACAAATTAATGAGGTGAGTACGTCAGTATTTAAATCTTTCACCATCATTCATATATGATTAGCTGATATGCAGTTAAGGACACTTCTAGTTTCCAGGCAGGCATAATTCTCCGATGAACTCGTGTGCTATAATTATAATAGGTATTATCTTGGATCTAAGACCCACGAATCTCGGACGACATTTTCACTAAATATAGAATAGTCACAACTTTCCTTAAGTTAAGTGGGTTAGTTTTCTTTTGAGTTAGGGATCACCAGTGATAAAGAACTCACTGCTTGTATACCATGCAAGTGATATAATGGACAGAGTCATTCGAGGTATTATGTGACCTTAACGTCTAATGCATCATGTTGGTTTTCTTTAAAATTTCGATTCTTTATTAATAATATACGTTAATCTCAAATCTCTAAGGGCTTCATCCAACAGAAAGAAAATCTCAGAGTAAATTGGTAATTAATATAAGATTTTTTGTCGGGGTTTAGGAAGTGAAAATATGCGCATATAAGACGTCGTCAGGCACCACAATTTATAACAATCAATCACATATCGTTTCAGTCTTTATGAGGTGCAAGGTTGTGGAGACTACTTTGGAAAGCTTGTGGTATTCATATCAGATCCAAGCAGTGCAGCAGAAAAGCGAGACGTGCTTGCGAATATTGGCAAACGTCTGGCAGGATGTCCATACGATTACGATGTCCAAATTGTAACCATGCCTTTCAAAACAGAAACGTTCGCAGATCCGGACCAACAGGATAGAAATAGAAATCGGATGGCAGCCTTCGCTTTCAAGGCTGGACAGAAAGTATGTTTTCAAGGTAAATGTGGAACGCTAGGCTTGTTTGTCAACGACACATCAAATCAGTCAGTTTATTTGGTCACAAACGGACACGTGGTGTCTTTTACAGGAATTCAACAGGTCCACGTAATAGATGAGGATGCTTCTACTACGGAGATTGGCAGGCACACTTGGAATTATCAAAACGGCTTGGTAGACATTGGTGCTGTTAAAGTGCAAGGAAGTCTTGTTCAACGGTGTGATCTTACGTTTGAAGATCAGTATGGAAACCAATGCCCGTACATGGTGTTGGACACCAGCAGATTTCCACGTGGAAAGCTTGTTGGAAAGCTCGTCTTAAAGAGAGGTGCGCAAACTGGACTTACTTTTGGCGTGATTTCCTCTAACAGCATGACGTTTAGAGAAGATGGAATTATCAGGAGATACAATAATATTATTAGCCCTCTTCGTGACCCCGATGTGGATGCAGTGTTTGCTAAAGAAGGGGATAGTGGGTCTGTAATATCCCTTTGTACAATCGATACGAATCCCATTTCCATAATTGCTATGTTGATTGGAGGGAAGTTAGAATCGAGACCAGCAAATGCTAGAACTCGGGACCCTCGGCTCAACATGGCGGGGACTGAAAGACTTTATCTCACTTTTTCTCTGATGGCTGGAATTGATGCCTTAAATAGAACTTACGAACTCAACCTAGACATTGACTCATAGTGATATGGAATGCACTTCTGTAAGTGCTTCAATGATGGGAGCTCTCTCTCTCTCTCTCTCTCTCTCTCTGACATATCCCTTTATTTAGACGGGGATGATACGTTTTCTCATAACTGAACTACACGGTCATGTTCATATTGGAAAGCTCATGTCCAGGGCTGATTAGCCTTGAAGGTATTCTGATTTGGGATGCACTTGCTGTACGTTGATCTGTGTATGAAAGTTAGAAACAATAGAAGAAAAGGTGGTACAGCCAGTTGGTTGAAAGAAATGTTTTACTTCCTAGATTTGTGATTTAGACTCTTTTTTAATCCAATATTTGCCTTAGTTCATTGACAATTTGTGATGAGCGCAAGACGGATACTTCTACATATTTGTACTGGGTTGCGCCCATTTTTCAAAGAGCACACATCGTTACATATTTCTAACCAGATTTTGAAGAAACTTTAAAGTGTGTGACTGTTTAGTTTTGTAATTATTTTTCTCATGTTATTGTTCCTGCAGCTGAACGTTTTCTGTGTTTTGTTTGTTAGTTCTTTTTAGAACACAAGATTTTAGAAAATTCCTTAAATGAAATTTAAGAGGGAAAAGTGTAATTGATCGCAAGATAGGGATTTTTAGACCCTTTCCGACCGGCATATTTAGTAATGATTTTAGCTGTACTGGTCATAGAACAGAAGAGTTTATTAGATGGTCTTTTTGTCCGTCGTTTTCATCTGTCTATCCGTTAGAAAAGGTTTGTTGTCACTACTCCTTCTTTGCTACTTGGAGGATTGTCATGAAACTTTATAAACACATTTATCCCAAGGTTTAGCTGCTCCTAAATAAATGTAGTGCTGGCCATATATAAAATATGGTCACCACAGTGGTCATTTTGAAAACCTTTGTATTGCCACTCCACCTGAATGGATGGTCAAATCAACATGAGGTTTTCCTTACAGACTTTCTTATGATGTCTAATATGCCATAATGGTGCTGTTCTGAATCCAATATGGTTACCACAGTAGCCAGCAGAAAATAGTTGCTATTGCTACTCCTCTCGAACGGAAATCATATCAGTATGTGGTTTTTATGTGCAGACTTATTATAATTTCTAGCTGGTCTTAATAACGTGTTCCAGTAGTGGCGGCCACCTTGAAAATGTAGTTATCACCAGTCAAGGTCATATCAACCATAAGTATTCAGTAGAAGACTTTTGAAAATGTCTAGTTAATACTAAATTAAAATAGCGTTGATCTGCCATACAGCATAGCCACCAAGGCAGCGATACTGAAAATTAGACACCAGTATGACAAACATGGCAACTGTCTTGAAAAGCATGTTATTGCCACTCTTCCTAAACGGAAAGTAATATCAACATCTGGTTTTCACAACGACTAATTATGGTAATTAGTTTGTCCCGAGTACAAACGGTGCCGATCTGACCTCGAAATATACGGTTACCATAATGAACAGATTGAAATTTTCTCACTAATTCACCTGAAAAGATGGTCACATCACCAAACGTCTTTCAATAGTGTCTTGTTTGGGCTAAATGAAAATACTTTCGATGTTTCATCCAATATCATATATGGCTGCCACGCTAATTTGAAAATTTTATTGCTCAAGAATATTTAAGATAGTTTCAGCACTCATTTAAAAACAAGAAGTTATCTTATCTTGAATTCCTGCGAATTCTTGTCTGAAATTAAAGCGTCAATACCTTCGATTGTTTATCTTGCATTTTAATATTTAATAGAAAAGACTAATCAGAAAGTGTTTCTTTGGGAAAGAGTGATAAAGTTTAGTCTAATGCCACTCAGAATGTTACAGCCAAATCCAATTTTTATAGACATTCGCAAAAATAGTATTTTATGCCCAAAACTGCAACACCAGCCAGTCGTTGGTGGTGGTCCGGTTCATTATCATCTCTACGAGATGGTGGTTTCAAGTATCATGGTGGTCTTCGTAAGTTTGCGCCTGTTTTTTTAGATATAACGATAATGTACCTAAACAGAAACACTTAAAAGGGAACGGATTAACCTTGTCTTTTTCTGGATTGGGTTGCTCATTATCGATATCTGATTTCTGCTCGCAATTGATAACAAAACTCAACACCCGATAGAGCATTTATTACTCTTAACTGGCTGCCGCGGGAGACGAACTTGTCTCTGTTCGCTGCATTACGATATTGTTATCACGTCTTTTGCTATTCACACATTTTTTTACACGGTTATGTGACCTCTTTCCACCAGCTCGACCAGAGTTCATGATTAATATATGTTTCATACTCTTTTCTAGCCAACAACTGGTTTTGAACCTCGACCTTTAAAGAGACGACCTACGTAGCATCAACAAGTCTTGCCTAACGAGAAATGTACGACCACTAAGAACAGTCGTCAATGTTATAGCTTAAACCACGTTTTCAAACGTTTTTGAACAAAAACAAAACCCTCAATATTACATAAGTTCGTACTGATTTGAGGACTTTTTAAGTAGGCCACACAGTTCTCTTGTTGTTCACTGTTTTTTATGGTAACCTACAGACGAATATTTCTTTAATTTAAATCCAAACTGCTATGCTTCGATTTCGCTGCATCGCTGTAGACGGTACATAAACTGACTATCTAAAAATGTTGACGCGCTAGACGTTTATGAACAAATTCTGATGAAACTTGCTTGTTAGTTTTATATCGACACGATCTCGACTGATTGTGATAACCAGTGTAATCCCCTCATATTTGTGACGTGATCTGATTAGTTGTCGTGAATGCACTCGAGACCTTATCTACTAACCAATTTTAATTAAACTTTCTATCTTATATTAAAATTTTCTTGCACGATTTCAAATCCGCAGATTAATGCTGTGATCGGGGTTCCGAACGTTCTTATGGAGACATTAAAGAATATATTTATGGAAAGCTTTTGGTTAAATGTACGCTGTAGTTTGATATCTGCACGGTCTCAGAAGAGTCATTGACCAATGAAATCCTTGCATAATAATAATAAAGAGCCTATATGGATTGCGATTTGCAGACCACCTGTGTGCAGTAGAAGATATTTTAATGAACAAATTTTGATTAAACTTAATACTTTATATGAATCTTGGAACGGTTTGATATCCTACAAATCTTTCTATATTAAAGAAGTAACATTGGCTGTAATTTTGATTTTTGAAATTTGTATTTTCGTTGTTGTTGTTGTTGTTGATGATGATGATGATGATGATGATATACCATTCTGTAAGTAAAACATCTTTGATTTGGATTTTGTTTGACAATGGTCTGCCATACCAGATAATGTATACGTATGCACTCAATAGATAGAGTTCGCTTGATTAATACATTTGTGAGCTTTGAACCCATTAAATAGGCCTTCAATATCTCCGTTTGTCCGCCACAGAAGGCTAGCCATTTTCTTGATATTGGCTCAGTATTGTGTGTTGCAAAAGGCATGTCCGTTTTTTACCCTTTTATAATTGTCAGGTCTGTCAAACTCGATTAGCTGTGTGTGTCTGTGTGTGTGTGTGTGTGATAGAGAAAAACATCTACGTGTCTATATGAAAATTTTCAGTACGTGAGCCTGTCGCCTTTAGTCAGACGTTATCTGAGACAAGGTTTATAGAATAACAAACATGATGTAAAAAATGAAGCAACTCTAATCCACAAATTTCATTTATTCATGATGTAAACGAGCTTGAAAATAACATTTGTCAAGTGCTGTAAAGGACACATGACAAGACAAGTTAACCATGTCAAAAGACACATTCTCTCTTTCGCCAGTTCCTCGGATTTATCAAATGGGATCATACAACATCTTAAATCATTGACCACACACACACACGCACACACACACCTGGTAAAAAAACAGTATTAATAGTACTTGTATATTCTTGTGTATAAATGAACTTGTCTATTTCTACATTATATTTTTTTATTTTGGTTTCATTAGTCGCATATATTTACAAGATTTCGATTGAAAAAGTGGATCTCGCATGAAATTTGTATGAATTATGCGTGAAGATGTGAAGAAGAATTTACTTATTGCTTTTAAAAACTGTAGAATTCTTATGAATACATATTGCTTGTTTTTTCTTAATAAATATAGTATGCAAACTGTTTGTAAACACAGTACATGCACTTCCTGACCATTATCTGCAACATATCTGCGGCATGATGCCCCAGTGATAGACATCATTATAAACTGCCACATCGCAGACATCGTAGTGATATGACCGAAAAGTTGTTAAAGCTATGTTAAAATTAAAAATCATCACATCCTGACCATCGTCACAGTGACCTTGCGTCGATACGACGCCACCGATTGACAAACGGAGACAATTCAATTCGTTTTTAGGAAGAGGCAGTATGGAACAGATCCTGTTTTAAATTTCAGCCAATATCATGGTTATTTGATTGGACACAACTTTACAAATTGCTACAGTAGCTTAGAATGTAATCAGGATTAATATAGTCACAACAAGCTTGAAGGACGGATCTTAAATTTATTACGTGTTTCTATTGGCAATGTTATTTCTGTGCAAAAATATTTTTTTTTCAGTTTACGTTATGTTATATGTTTATATATATATATATATATATATATATATATATATATATATATATATATATATATATATATATATATATATATATATATATATATATATATATATATATTGGATTAATGTTGGGATTATTGTGTATAAAACAAGACGTCGCACGTCGCACCATACTGTTCACAAATTAATTATGCAGTTAAAATCGTCTGTTATTTTACGCATATATTCGTTGATACGAGAATATGCTTTCTTTAACGGTGATTAATCGGGTAAACACCTTTTCTATTCCCAGGCACACAAAGAAAATAACATTTTCATGATCTCTTCTGGGGTGTATATCTGAACATAGTCAATACTTAAGCACCATTTACTTTTATTGCTAACATTTCAGTCTACATGCTAAAATGTATTTGTGTATTATCGTATAATTTAACTAATACTCTTCTTATACTTTCTGAACTAAATATGTCACCCTGGGTAAATTAGGACAGTATTATTATTATTATTATTATTATTAAATATAATGCCTGTCTCTATACAAATACAGAAGAACTGATGTGTACACAAAAAGCAATTATATGTAATTGCACATTTGCTCGGACATAATGAACTGGCTCATTGAGAGAATTAACATGTTGCGACCTACCCCTATGTTCAGCGATAAAACAAGACAGAAACCCATGGAATTTTATACAAGAGATAATGGTAAAGTAACATTATTGAGATGTGGTCAACCTGCAGGACTCACACTGAGTGGGTTGCAGGTTCGAATCCTAGCAAGAATTGTGTGGACACGGAACCTTATTTTCATTGCCTTTGTACTAAATAATCTTTCTTGTCCTGATGCGCCGTTATATAGTATTCAGTCAATCAATCAATCAATGCCACGTGCTTACTGTGTAATGGATATGGGGTCTTTACTTTCATTTCATATACAATTTAACAAGCAAGCGAAATAATGAGGAATTCATATGACTTAAAATAGATAATATAATACCCATGTTAAAACAGGAACGATTATACCGAGACGAAATAATTACCATGAACACCAATCACTATTGTTTAGATTTTATTGAAGTAACAAAATTTCATTTCAAAGAAATATATGTATCTCAAAACTAATCCACGTGAAAATATGCGTCCTGAAAAGAGAAAGCTTTAACATTTTGCATGTATGTTTCATATGTTAAAACTATTATTCATTTGGGACGCATACAATATTATCTGAATTGCATCACCGGTAATTTTATCCCGACCACAAGATTTAATTTATCCTTCGGTGCGGAAAATAATAACTCACCGCGCTCGAGTTATTTATACTCCGTGTATGAGTTGTTAAATTCTCATGAGCGACTTATTAAATCTCACGTGCGAGTTTTTTATTCCCTCGCACAGTTTATTAATTCATAAAGAATTTATTAATTTCCCCACCAGCTATTAACTGATTCGCGTGTGCAAGGATGTTGCAGCCAAATATCTGTCAACACAGCCTGTCCCTATCCTCTATGACGTGGAAATTTATCCCTGATAATCAATAAAGAACCAGTTATTTCGGCTTCTATGTGGAATCGCGTGTTTGGTTGGCAGGTGATAGCAAGTTACTCTGCTTTAAACTAGACAATGCTCTCCACATTTTGTTGTATATTGTTATGTATATCTAGTTTTGTGTGCTGAACTTTAATCCATAATTGTAGGTTATAGTTTAAACTAATGGTCATTTGTAAACAAATGTTTAGGTAGCTATTTTGTGTCCATGATTGTGGGTTATACATTAAAGTATTATTTGTAAACATGTTTACATGGCTATTTAACCTTAGAAAATTCTAGAAGCTAAATTGTTACCCCCATCCTGGTTATCATATTGTGTCTTACGTTTTTATATAAAGTTCTGAGAAACACAGTTGTTCATTCCTGTTTTAATATCAGTCCGTTCGAATCACATTTAGCTGTGTTCATATATAATTCAAAAGGAATTATTTAAATCATTGGAATTACTAAAGTTCTAGTTATCGGGATACACGCTGACTTGGGATTGTTGTGAATTAATTCAAAGACATTCTAGATTATTTCATTGTGATAAATCAAAACTGTTTGTACATCAAACTATCAAAGACTATTGGTACATCCGCACATTCGGGATTGAAATTCATTTGGAAAACTCTAAACGTTTGGACGTGTGACAAAACATTTAGGATTACTTGGAATTTTATTCACAATGTTGCAAGTTTCTCCTAAATTTTCACCTTCCATCTTGGAGAATTACAGTAGTTGATTATACAAAAATCATTGGTTTCATTTCTTTTTGTTACCTACATGAAGGACTTAAAATCGTAACAATATATTAATGGTCCAAAATTCGGTAATACACTGGCATGCCAGAGATGATCTTAGCGATATATTAATTTGCGCGCGCAATATATTATTTTCTTCGCGGAACTTATTAAATCCCAGACACGATTTACAAGTTACGTGCAAGTTATTTATTCCCGCCACTAGTTATTCAATTGCATGCTCGACTAATTAGATTTTTAATCTACCTCTATTAGTACATCAAATAAACCAGGCCTGGCAACTGAGGGGAAAGCTGCGATAATATATCAAATAATATATCGCCATTTTTGTTTCAGTTTAAACATATTTTATTGACCAGTTAAAATGGGATTAAGCCACACGTTCTTCTAACATAGTATCGAGTTTCAGTTTTCAGCGAGTGGCCGAGTGGTCTAAAGCGTTCACCGTTACAGATCACTGCCATCTCACCCCGGTCTGCGTAGGTTCGAGTCTCGGGCTCGGCCAAAGTGGGTATATGAGAAAGCTTGCCAGTAGCTTCTCGTCGGTCGGTGGTTCTATCCGGGGTTTTCCCGGGTTCTTCCTCCACCACTGATACTGGCCGCCATGTATAGCCTATCTTGTGCTGAAAATGGCGTTAAACCCTACAACAAGCACATCAGCTTTCGGTATTGACGCAGAGCAAACAAGTGATATATATATTTTAATTTTAAGATACCCCAAGAAGAATGACACTTAGGAGTTGAGGAAACAAGAGTAACAAATACATGATAATTTCAGACAGCTATATGTGTTTTCATGCCTTGCTTGAATAAGGGGAACACTCTCGTTCACTCATAAGATTATATTTGGTTGGTAGGTTTGTCCTCATACTTTATAGTTAGGGTTATTTCCCTTACCAAAATCGTCAAATTATTCCAGAGTGATACAGTGGATGGACAATGGTTTTTTTTTGGTGCTTTCAGTAATCATCAAAGGTTGAATAGAATCAAAATATTATTTTATATCTTAAATCCTACAGGTGATTTTGACCAATTGTCAAAGGCACTGAATTTGTCAAGTATACCAGTGGAAGACAGTCTATCATTGTAAGACTGTATTAAGTTTATGAGATGGCCTACCCATTTCCAAGGCTCAGTGGTGATATGCACCTAGGAAAGGAGGGGGAATATGAATGGATTGGTGGTGGTGACATAATTTTACAGCTGACAACATCGAAATGGAAGAGATGTGCCCGATATTTCAGACCATGTTGTTTTCTGTTACAAAAATAACACTCTAGCCATGGCAGAAAAACTTGCAAATGACGATCTCGTGTTCCAGTAAGTCCGCTGTAATAAATGAATCGACTCGCTACACAGTTGCTTTCTCTACATATTACCTACATTTCATTGTCAGTACTGATCTTTCAACTGTGTGTAAATCTTAATAAATCATATGTTAGTTGAAAGTAGATTCAAAGATGAACTTACAGTGATGTTCTTATCGTAGGTTTTCCGGTAGTTTTGAGAGGCAAAGCTGTAAGAAAAACAACTTGGCATGGGTCACAGAGTTCAGTTGCAGGCAAACACCAATGCCTGATTTCTCACTGTAAATTGTTGTCAAAATACACGAAGATAATCACAATATAATACTCATATTTTAAAGAATAAATAATTTCCTTTTCAATTAATAACAAGAATGGCTGCAGCTAAGCCTAGATTCAACACCAAGAAGAGACAGATCACTCTAACGATAGACAAGGCTACATTGGAAGTCCGGAATTAATGAGTGTAACCCGAGTCCAAGTTGCATGCGGGAACTAGCTATTAAGTACTTTTGCAAGAGGGTTATATATGACGTATGCATTCAAATGATCAGAATTGTATTTTCAGGATTACGTTAATTCGTTTACTTGTTTTAGAGTTTCATTTGTGAAACAGTGAATTCTTCAGCATCGTTAACTTTATAATCTCTACTTTCAAATGGACGAAAGAGCTTGTTTAGTTCATCCACAAGTAAAAGTAATAAACCAAACGCTAAACCGTGTCCTAAATGAGCGTGCATTATTTATTTACAAAGTAGTACTTAATACACTATACTATTTTAGACACACGTGTCGTGCAGTATGAAAAAATATGTAAAAATAATGCACGATTCTAACAATGTAAAGTTAACTGAGAAACGTAATGAGCATACAGCAATGTTTAATTCAGAAAGTATGTATATAATATCACTCTCTGATAAAATAATTCCAGTATTTTAATGTCATAATCTGAGATCGTGACAATTGTTTGGTGTGAGTGTGACAGACAGGCAGACAGACAGACGGACAGATAGATAGATAGATAGAGAGTTATGCAGACGTCAATACTTCACTGTGCTGTAATAATTGAGGCATTTTTATATAATAATTTAAATTTAAAAGAAAGATGGCTTGCTCCAAGTAGCTAAATTAAGATGAAACAAATTCAATAAATCTGGACAAGCATTGCATAAATCTTTCTGCAAATAAAAAAGATAAATCTCATCTGAGAGCAAAATTATTATTATTATTATTATTATTATTAACAATAGTAGAATGTAAAAACAGTTACTGTTAAACCACCATTCAGTTGCTTTACTTAATATTTCTTCTTTGCGCATTGAATGTATTTCAGGAGGGCATCATACTTAATGAATTCGTTTTACTTTATATTCCATATTCACGCAATGTTTCCTTTTTCTTTGTCATGTAACACACCACATAAAGAACGTGAAAAACTCCTGTTTAATAAAACTATTAAAGCCATCATAGTAGAGGCATGGCATAGACTCGCGTTTATTAGAGTCCGAAATCCGTTTCTCTGCTAAGACTCATTTTGAACTTAGCTTTTGCTGATAGAATTTTATCTGTTATGACGAAGGATTGTTTTAATGTTATAACATTTGTACCTTTGTAAATAATTGTCCAATGAGTGGGTTTAGTTTCTGTTTTAAATAAATTGCGCTCTTGAAGAGAGGAAAATGATGCATGTAAAACAATATTGCTCTCTTGTATCTATAGATAACATTTTCAATATCTTTTAGGATTATCATCTGAATGGGAGAAATATCTAAATTCTCTGAGGAATTAGGATAGTATCATGTGAAATCTTCTACTGACAGCTTCACACAAAAGACTCAAATACCATACAGTATGCATTTTTTGTTGTTGACAAAATTACTTTTGTATATACAGTTCTTTTCCCGCTCAATAATTGTATATACTTCACAACCATTCCTTCTATAACGGAAAGGAAAATAGCAATTTTATACGTAGAATATACTATTAATAGGATACATGGAAAAATATTTAAGTGAGTTTTCTGTTGCTTATAGCAGTGATGAAAGTAAAATAAGGTTTCAAAATTAAAATTAAGGTCTTGTCAATGCACTTTATGTCTGTATCTTTAATTTCAAATGATGTTCATTTGTAATCCGTGTTCCTTATGTCATGAACAAGATGTTTCATGGAAGGTGTACCTCGTCAACCGATCAAATTTGTTTTATATAAGTGTTTATCGTTTTTAAAATCTTTCATAAGTATTGCTTACATGTAATGTTTAAATAAGTTTTCTAGAAAATGAACAATGACTTTTAATCCTGGAAAGTATGTCTTCCCACCAGCTTGTCTATCTATTAGTAATGTAAAGTATATCATACAAGGTTGAAAATACAGACGTGAAACTTTGGTATATTAAGCCAGAAAGACGGGTTGGGGGGGGGGGGGGATTTAGACGCGCACAGTGGTTTTGAGATTTGAATATAACCCTCGGAGATGGGAATGGATCTCGAAATGGGAATGGCTGTTGTTTGTTTATTGACTTTTTAAAAATACTTTCTTTTTTAATATTGTTATAACAAGCAGTGCAGGTGGAGATTTTAAAATTTCCTTGTGTCATCGTCAAAGTCCAAGCTATATCATTATATAACGGGTTTTAAGGTTAGGTTACACACTCATGGACTTGCCCCAGAGGAGAACCCTCTGTGGGTGCTAACCCTGGGGCACATCTTCGAAACTGTTGAGATTCCTATATACAGGTTTGAAGGACGCGAAGCAAGATCAGACATATCCATAGGCCATGCCCCTTAAGTCAGGGGTCTTGCCTTTGGGTCATAGCTTGGAACAAGTAAGATTCCCACCTTCTATAATATTTGAAAGATCTGATAAGAAATCATACAACTGTTACGTATAAAGCCCGGGTAAACAGCTTGCTTCTGAGTAATAACTTGCAACCTGTTGAGATCCACACATTATAACTATAAATATATTTGAAGTGCATGAAACAGATTTAGACAAACATCCAGTACAGACACTGGGTTGTACACCTGGATTTGGAAACTTGATGCTGACTCATTTCGTTGAAACTGTTAAAATCCTCACCGTACAACAATACATTTAATGGCTAAGTGGGTATAAATGCACTTTTGCGTCCAATACATTCCCGAGTCATTACCTTGGCTCCTAACTTGGAAACTATCAAGATTACCACCACATAAAAATTACACACACACACACACACACACACACACACACACACACACATATATATATATATATATATATATATATATATATATATATATATATATATATATTATAAAATAAACAACACCAACATGTAGTATGTGTGACCGGTTTCGCTTTAACGCTTCATCAGACTGAATTCAAACTCAGTGAGTTTGAATTCAGTCTGATGAAGCATTAAAGCGAAACCGGTCACACATTCTACGTGTTGGTGTTGTTTATTTTATAATTTATCAAGAAAACCTTGACAACACCATGGCATCAACATATGATCCACGAATTAGCAATAGAACGACTTATTTAAAAACAACAATGGAAAAATTAGCGGAGAAACAAATGAAAAATGGATTACACGCAAGCTTTCTTGAAAATTGTCTGGAAGACAATCTTGTGCCAACGGGATTGCGTTTGAAATTAAAAATTCAAACTGGGAATGATACAGCATCAAAGACGTTCCAAGAATCTATTGACTCCCTTTTGGAATAGGTCTCTTTGGAAATATGTGAGAGACTAAAAGAAGAACATCAGAGGAGAGTTATCAAGATAGGCAAGGAACTAGAAGAACATAGGGATGAACTAAAAAGTCTGATAAAAGGAAATACATGCATTTTTGATGAAGAACTTTTTAAAAAAACTGAATCCAAAAAAGACGAACTTTTATCAAATCAACTTAAAAAGTTACATAATTTACAGAGAGAGAAAAACAATTTTCCTGGACAAAGAGAAACATCGGCATCGAAAATAACTAGAGGAAAATCAAAGAGAGATAATCAACAACCTAATCAACAACCAAATAAATCAGCAGATGATATTGACTTCATCAATGTAAAAAAAAAACGTGTAGTAACTAAAAATCACACACGGAATAACCAACAACCAAAACATGAAAAGGAAATAAAACAAGCATCACCAAGAGTAAGAATTACCTATCAACCAAATCACATTGAAACAAAACATAGATCCATTCGAAACAATTGCAAAAATGATCAAGCAAAATACTTAACAGCCCCAGGCACACAAAAGGCGACCTATGCAGATGCAGTAAAAAATGGGGCGAAGAAAACTACACAAGAATCCAACAGAACCGTTATAGAAACGATAGAAAGTCTAATGGAAACCCTCAAAGATCTGTTGAAAACAACACAAACAGAAGAAAGAATAAGAGATTCATTAGAATACAAAACAAGAACAGATGGAGGAAACAAAAGAAAAGAAAAAAGGAAATCGAAAGAGGAAAAGAAACTGTGTTAAACCATTCTAAACGAATTCTAACTAATAGTGATTACATTCTTCTGGGTAAGGGATTATCATATTGTCCGAGAACCAAAGTGCATGATAATATTAATTTAGCAGAAGCATTTTTCAAATACACAAGATCGTTAAAATTAAAAGAATTTTTCTCACAATCATGTACATCTTCACAATATGAAAATAGTTTTCATCTGCAAAATAAGCCCTTTTACAATAAAAAAGAATCAACATTTACACCTTCTAGTGGACGAGATATCTATCTCGATTTTTATATTGAAGCAACTAAACAAGAAATTTTAAATAGCAGTCCTAAAAGAAAACATTTTACAAACATATCTAAAGAAGAACTAAATTCTTTACGTAGCTTATCGCAAGATGAAAGTATTATTATTAAAAAGCGGATAAGTCGAACACCATAGTAATAATGAATAAGCAGGATTATATTAAAGAAGTAGAAAGACAAATAAATGATGAAGAATATTACACAAAACTTTCCTATAATCCTTCCGAAGAAACGAAAGAAAAAATAAGCCAATGTATTAATCAAATCTCTGTACACAATTGTTTCATATATGATGAACTTGATATCTTCCCAAATAAAATACGCACACCTCAGTTTTATATTTTACCAAAAACACATAAAACGGTTGATAAGTCACTACCTTTAGGATATCCAGGTAGACCCATTATTTTTACATACAACTCAATTACAAATAATATATCGCAATATATTTATCACATTTTACAACCACTAATGAAATCACTACCTTCATACGTCAAAGATACTTTTGATTTAATTACCAAATTGAAATCTTTACCGAAACTAACTGAAAATTCATTCCTTGTTACACTTGATGTGGTTTCACTCTACACGAATATACCACACAATGATGGTATCGAAGCGTGTAATTATTTTGAAGAAAACGAATATACATATAAACTATCAAAAGAACATATTTGTGATTTGATAAAACTTGTGCTCGAAAATAACTTTTTTCAATTTGGTAATACAAACTATCTTCAAAAAATGGGAACAGCAATGGGTAGTCCTATGGCACCTGCTTATGCATCTTTATTTATGGCAAAATTAGAAAATGATTTTCTAAATAAATGCCACTTAAAACCGGATGTATGGTTAAGGTTTTTAGACGATATCTTCATGATTTGGAGTTATTCATTACAAGACCTTTATTACTTTATAGACAATTTAAACAAATTACATCCAACAATAAAATTTACATTCAATGTCTCTAAAACTAAAGTTTCATTTTTGGACGTAGATGTCGTGAAAAATGAAAATAATGACATCACTACCATGGTTCATGTTAAAAACACGAATATTCATCAATATGTTGAATATTCTTCATGCCATCCTAAATCATGTAAAAATGGGATACCATATAGTCAAGCAAAAAGATACAGAAGAATTATTTCGGATGATGCTGTTTTTAAATCATCTTTGACAGAACTAGGTCAGCATTTTCAAAATAGAAATTACCCTGTTGACATCATTAATACTGCTTTCCAAAAAGTATCTTCTCTTACACAGCTTGAATCTTTACAATATAAAATCAAAAGTAGAAATGAAGATATCGTTCCTTTTGTTATGGAATATAATCCAAGTTTGCCTAATATAGGTAAGATTATCAATAAATATTGGGATTTATTAAACTTATCATGTAAAGCAAGTGTTAAATCGCTACACGAAAGCAAACCTACACTTGCTTATAAAAGGACTAAAAATCTTAAAGATTTCCTAACTAATTCTAAATTAGAAAAACCATCATATAAAATAGGATCATCAACTAACTGTAATAGACCTAGATGTTCACACTGTTCATTTATTAATGAAAATACTTCTTTCAATAGTAATAATACGAAAGAAACTTTTAATATGTGTTGTGATATTAATTGTGCAACATCAAATGTTATTTATTTGATAACATGCAAAAAATGTGGCATCCAATATGTTGGACAAACCAGTCAACAAATATCTAAACGTATGAACCAACACAGATCAGATATAAAAAATTATATCGATCAATCATTTTCATCTCATGTTGCCACACATTTTAACAAAAATTCCCATACATTGCAAGATTTCTCCTTCCAACCTATTGTTAAAACTGATCCTGAAATGGAACGTCTACTAAAGGAAACCTATTGGATTCACCGTCTTAATACGGAATATCCAAAAGGTCTAAATTCAAAAACACTATATGACATTAAGTGAAAAAGATTTTAATATTTTTTTATATTGTTTCTCCTGAATTCTGTCCCTTGTGTACAATTAGATAAGATTATTCTACTTTGCAAAAACTTTTAATTGCTAAAAGTATAATCTAATAACATAAAAATAAGTTTACTAATTCTTTAAAAATGAAATTGCAGTTGTAAGTTAATTTTCTTTACAATATAATTAATTATTTATAAAATACTTTATAGTAAGCATTATGCACACCATATTTTTTATTATATAAATTGAGTTCTAATGACTTATTTAACTGCTGTACAAATTAGATTAGGAATATATTTTATATATTTATCTAGTTTTATATTTATTTTATTAATATTATTTCGTGTTTTCGTTATTTTCTTCTTCTGTTTTTTCTTTTTTCTATTTATTTATTTCCTGTACCTCTAATAAGTATGCGTTATACATAATACAACTGTTACAAAAACTGTTTATCTCTATTTATTTATTTATATATATATATACACACACTAGATGTGAAAACAGAAATCTACGTTTGTGCTCCCCCTACCCCTATTTTACCTCCGTGAGGACAACAACGTCTGTTTTGATTTCGTGTCTCAAGACATCCAGAGTGTCACTGCTCAAGTATCAAAGTTCTGCACTACTTTGATCACGTTTCAAAAGACAAAATTCGAGAAATGAGGTACTTTGATAACGTTTCAAAAGACAAAATTCGAGAAGTGAGGTACTTTGATCACGTTTCAAAAGACAAAATTCGAGAAATTAGGTACTTTGATCACGTTTCAAAAGACAAAATTCGAGAATGAGGTACTTTGATCACGTTTAAACGTTTCAAAAGACAAAATTCGAGAAGGAGGTACTTTGATCAAGTTTCAAAGACAAAATTCGAGAAATGAGGTACTTTGATAACGTTTCAAAAGACAAAAAATAGAGAAAATGTCAACAAAAAAGCACATGTTGGAAGAATCGTAAGTTGAAATTTTTTTTAATTACAGCGTGAACTTTTTAATTGTTTAATAGTGAGGAATATTATCTTTTGTTCCCGTAATTTATTTATTTATTGTTTCGGTAATTTTCTTTGGTTTGGTTTATTCCGGTAAATCGATCCACCTAAAGATAATGTCTTCATCGTCACCGAAGTTAAACGTTCTGTCGTAGGAAGTAGTAGTACAAACGATATGGCGGCGCAATTTTCGTCACGGGCTCTGCTCGTTGGCAGTGTTTGGCTGAGTACTCTGGGCATGATAATTTCAGTGTATGCGTATCATGTCGAGGTCTCTGTTGAGAAAGACCCATCGTTCAGGGCTCTATGTGATATAAGTGAAAGAATTAGTTGTACCAAAGTATTTTCCTCCAGGTGCGTTGATGTTACAGATGTGTTATGTATTTTCGATGAACTGAAAGGCAATTTCGTTTTTCAGTATTCATAGAGATAGTAATTCAGATATGTTAAATTTTATAATCATGGTTTAATTTCAAGCCTTTGCAGGAAATGCTTCATTGTGCCTCATGTACGAACTGCATTTAAACAAGAATTGCAAAAAATCCCAAGATTTCCAAGTTAAACAGGTTGATAAGGTATTATTAAAAAAATGCAGTTTTGGGAATGAGATGCACTGGTGTTTACATCAAAAGCTGCAATAATAGTCAAGAAATTATCATTTGAGTGTGCTCATGTGAATGACGATATCGGATTGGTCTGATTACAGCACTTGCCAATTATATACCTTCCTTCCTTAGAATTTTCTACTGAACATTTAACAATCAATAATACACTTTGAATGTATTGTGGCCACAGGGATTAATGAGTTATACAAAAAGCGATTTTTTACATGTTGCATATACATGTACTGTAGTGACTCTTGTGCTGAGGTATTGTAGAACAATACATACATATACATATTCATAGACTGGAAATAAATGTATTTCATACTGTTGGCTGCAAAGTCAAATTCATAATTGTGAACCTCCCAGACAGGAGGGTATTTCACTTGAGAAGAGGGGTGACTCACATCAATCCCTTCATCTCCTGTGTGTGCTAAATTATTTTTATAAGAAAAAATATTTTTCCATTTTTTTACAACTTGCTTGCAATTTACACTGTAGGATATTAACGGTGATTTTGTGACTGAACTGACTTAAGTAGGGCAAGATGATTTAGTTGCTAATTTCAGGCAGGTTGAAACAATTAACATCCCGTTGATTATGTCTGCAGGGTCCTTTTAACTACAGTGTTTAAGTTTGTTGACATGGATTATACATTGTGTGATCAGAAGTCTGGATTAATGAGATTAATTAATTATGGTCAGATTACTATAGAGCTCAATCAGCATAAAATATGGCTTTGATGTTAACACGTTAACCCCTGCTGACGAGTTAACGTAGCAGGAGGTAGTAGCCTAATGCCGAGCTCTGTAACGTCAAGGTTGTGCATGATGCACTAAAGTGGGTGGTATTATAGAAGGTAGACCAATGTAGTTCTACAATGATACCAAATAAACTGGAAGTTCTAGTTGCACTACAAAATACAGAGGGAAAAACCTCATTTTTTGGACTCGATTTTTTTCCACCCAAAATATGTATATTCACCCACAGAACAAATCATTATTCTCAGTGTAGACTTAAATAATTTTTTCTCTTCACAGGTATGGAAAAGGTTTTGGGATCATTGACAGAATTTTTGGAAAAGAGAGTTTTCTCAACCAGCCCAATAGTGTATATGGAATGGTGTTTTACTTACTGCAGACAGTCTTGGGTATATTCTTGATTTCATTTTTATTTAAAAGGGAAAGGCTTAAGAGCACAAATAATAATTATATTTTCTACTTTTAGAACAAAATATGGTTGAAGCTTTTTTAAATGAGCCAAATAGGACAATTGAGTATACCGTATATATACACTTATAAGTCAAGTGACATTGCAAACAAAAAAGATCCAGATCAGTCATAGCATAATGCATCTGCAGATTAGGGTCTACATTGTTCTTTTGATTACTCCTAAAAAACTGGACAGACCCAGATCTGTTGGTGCATTATGCAATGGCAGATCTGATATGTACAGTTTGGAGATGGTCTCCTCTTATAAGCTTGTACAAATGGTATGGTTAGTACAACTTCAAAAACTTTTAGTACATTATGTCAATTTTTTTTATTCCTATGCCTTTGTGTTGAGTGTTGCGATACTATCAGTCTGTCCAGTCATCTGCCCTTAACCACACCTCCTAAGCTAATGGATGGAAATTCACCAAACTTAGTAGGCTATGTACCATAGTGACTTGGGACACGAAACAAATAATAATTTATTTTTTGTGTCTCAGTATTTATATGCTTAAAATAAAAAAAATCATCTTTTGGTGTCTCAACACTTATAGACCTAAAAACAAAATGTCAAGACAAAATTGGCATGGTCGCCATATTGCTGCTTGTTTATAGCAGTGACCAGTTCTTGTTCATTTACCATGTCAATAAACTGTTACAAACTACTATGATTGTTTTATCTTATTTTTTGCATGTGCATACTTTCCGATTTTTCCAACATGAATTAAAATATTGGTAAATAAAAACTTAATAATTCAAGGGGCAATTACTGGGCAACCTGTACTATGTGTGGTGTACAGAACAGTATTTGCACAGTACAAATTGTATGTAGTGTTAGCTATATCCTCTTTTATTCCCCAAAATACTTGATGTAGAATTAAATTATTTGGCTCCCATAACTGATATTGTACTGACTAACCATTGTCAGTCAATTAAGGTATGAATACTTACTTGGTTGATTAATACAATTACGGTAGCCGAGTAAACAGGTGCTTATTTATGTTCGCTTACATCAAAGTAAACTTCATTTGAGTTTTTAAGGTGTTACAGTTATTTTCAAAGTATTATTTCTGAAACCTCATTGTGGTATTTTGGAGATAGTATTTAAGTTTAGTGCAGTGGTGCCTATAATTTGAATCCAGGGGATGTATTCACTGCAAGTCAAAATCTTCAATGTACATGCAGTGATACTATGATATAAACCTGTTCACTAAATGTGGGTGTTGAACCAAATGCTATTTTTTTTCATTCTTGTCATACTGGGAGCACATTA
This sequence comes from Sinohyriopsis cumingii, assembly GCA_028554795.2. Lineage (NCBI taxonomy): Eukaryota > Metazoa > Mollusca > Bivalvia > Unionida > Unionidae > Sinohyriopsis > Sinohyriopsis cumingii. Next base: position 68,317,962 of record CM068841.1, read on the forward strand.
TTAACTTGTTAAGTATTTACATTGTCAAAGCAAAATAAAAATGTAATTACGGGTGTATTGATGTAATATTCTAATGCAGTATTGCTTAAACAAACAATAATAAACTGAAAACAAAGGGGATAGGTTACTGTTGTAAATGCTTTCAGCAGCTAGCTAATACTCAACTCTTGTCATCAATCAAATTGTACAAATTTGAATTGGGCAGAAAAAATAAGGAAACAGGAAAATTAAATATATTTAATGACTTTGCAAACAGATTATTAAAGCTATTCCGATTAATCAGTCATATTCATTGAGCAGATTAGTAGAACAATCGGTATTGGCAGAAATAATCAGTGCCGATGTAAACAAATTTCCAAAATATAAATGTAATCATAACATTCATCTTCACATGTCTTGAATTTTAAATCGGAATTAAATAGTGGAAATAAGGAATGAACATTTGATTTGGGGGTTAATTGATATACATTATATTCTTAAAAGTAAATACTTTTTACCACACTTGCTGTTAACTATGACTGATTGTCTGCACACAACAAATTATCAATACCATTCATGCACTCATCCTAATCACAGCAGCCAACCAGCAAATGAGGCCTCATGTGGCTGTTGAACTTCAGCATACACATTAGCAGAGATCTAGGCAGATTAGATAGCTAGTGAAATTTCAAACTACTACGAAACTATGACTCGCACTGTTTGATTTGTTATTTAGCCAGTCCTGCAATGCTACTAGTCAACAAATAGTGGTCGCACGCTGAAGCAGCTGAATGCTGACATACAAATATTATGCACCATTGATAATGGCATGCCAGCACCAGCAACGTTACCCCTGGATACCCCAGCTGCTAAGCTGCTGCAGCATGGTGCGTGCATCCATCCAGCCTCATGGACAACTTAGCAGTAACTTGATTTAAAACATTTTTTCAAGAGCGCGAATCGATTGGATTATTAATAGTGACTAGCGATTGTCCACTATTAAATATACTACCAAGCCTTTGCATAATGTTGAACTCAAAACACTCAAGTTTAGTCTGGAATTACTTAAAAGTAAATGCAGTCAATATGTTCAAAGCAAACTGCACACTTTGCAAAGCATGCATTTCCAGGGGTGGAAAGGATTCTAAAAACTATAATCAAATCTTGTGTAGCACTTGCACTGCAATTATATCATCGAACATGGCCTGTTTCTGGCGGATACAAAAGAAAAGGATGCTGCACAGTTAACCTCAGCAGCTGCAGTAACTTTTCATCTCTGACTAGCCATTTGCATTTGACGACCAGAGAGTTATTCATTGGCACAAAGCTATTGCAGAGTTAATGGCAGTAGATGTGCAACACATTTTCTGTTGTTGAAGACATTGGATTTCGACATCTGATGGCCAAGGCAGAGCCGCGCTATAAAATTCCAAGTTGGAAGTACTTTTCCACATCTTTGATACCTGGCATGCATAAGGTGATACAAAGCAAGGTGCATAATTTAGTTTCTGTCTAATCTGACCTTAGTTTGACCTCTGATATGTGGTCAGACCTGTCCATTGTCATAGCCTTGAGTGTTATGGAACACTGGTTGATAGAAGACTTTTAGTGGAAACAGGTGATTTTAGCAGTAATGCCTCTCAATGAAGCACATACAGGAGAATATTTGGCGAGCAAACTGGACAAATGCAAGAAATATAACATTTCCAAAACTTGTATCCATTTTCTTCTGTGTGATGGAGGTGCAGACATGTTTAAAGCAATGCGTCTGGCTGAAATCGACAGCATCAGCTGTTTTGCACACACACTGCAGCTCATTGTCAGTGATAGTATTATGCCACAACAAGCTGTCAAAGATGTTTTGATGATCTCTCAATCCATAGTCAGCAAGTTCCAGCACTCCTTCCTGGCACAACAGCAGCTCAAAGAGCAGTAGGAAAATTTGGCTGTGCCCATAAGAAACTCATCCAGGTTGTCCAGACACGCCAGAATTCTACATACAATTTGTTGGTTTTGTTATAATAACAAAAATAAGTTTTGTGGGCTTACACTACTCTCTATGACCTACCTAGCCTAACAGCCCAACAGTGTTCTTGTTTAACAATACTGTGGACACATTAGGCCCATTTGCAGACATTACCAATGAAGTAAGTGATAGCCAAACATCAGTATCCATCATTTTTCTTATGCTGAAAATGCTATGAATGTTGCTGGCTTCAGAGCATAAAGCAAGTGAAGGTATTCATACAATGCACTGTGATATGTTGATGTTACTGAACACACACTTAGCTGACATTGCCAGCAGCAAGAAGCTGGTCTTGGTCACCATCTTGGATCCACGATCCAAACATCGCCTATTCAGCGAAGAATTATTTGTGACCAGATCCAAAGAATGGCTTGGAGCCTGAATGCTGACAAGCAGGTGGAATCCCCAACCAAAAACAGAAAAACTGCAAATGAAACAAACGCCACTGGACCATCAACGTCATATCTCTGGGATTTGTTTTCTGTGGCCTGAGATGAACCTGTCTGTACCATCAATGAAGCAACCCATGTGGATGACGTCGTTGACATGATGCTTGAATTGTATCTGGCCAGCTCTCTGTTACCATGAGAAGAAGACATATACGGCTGGTGGGATGCTCACAGGTTTCATCTCCCCTAATGGGCCAAATTAGCTAGATGCTATTTGTCTGCACCAGCTTTAAGCATTCCAAGCTAGCAGCTGTTTAGTGGTGCAGGCTAGATTTTTTCGGATCACCCTGGATTGTTGCTTGGCAAGAAGGGAGAAATTTTACTGTTGCTTAAATACAATGTACCTCAACTAGACTTTCAGTATTAGCTGCAGAAAGCATACAGTGATGTCTAACTTTATTCTTAAAGCATGAGTATTATTAATTTAATTATTATTGGGCTATCATTTTTAATATTTTTTTTAGTCATTTATTGAAATCTAGAAAGTTAAAAGACTAGCTTAATACATTATCAGTGTTAGTTTTAAAGTTTTTCAAGTTTTATGTTTGTGTGATTATTGTTTTCTATAAATAGCAATGTACTTCTTATCCAGTTTCTGTTTATATTTTTTATAGAAGTTCAAATTCACTTTCTGCATAAACAACCTTGTTATAACTCATACGGCAAAATATCTGCTTGCATTGCACTAACAAGTTTATGTTTCTGAACCAATCGTTGTTATAAAACAAATAGTAATGAAATAATTGGTCTTGTAATCGGTATCGGCAATTTTAATAGTTGGATATACACTGTATTGGCATAACTGGTAAAAAATGACATCGGTACAGCTTATCAATTTATAAATTTTTTTATGTTAGAATTCATGATGATTGTCCCATGGTCATATTATTTTCTAATGTTGCAAATACAATCAAGAAAAAATACATTGATTGATTCATAGAAAAAAAAATGTAGAATGTGTCCCAAGACTTGTAGTACATGAAAAAACTGATATAATTTTCTGTTCTAACATTTATAGGTCATTAAAAATTACTTTTGAAAGTAATTTAGGGTGTTCCAAGACTTACTGTCCCAAGACTTAACAGTCATTATAGCAATAACCATCAGCAGGAGTTGCATTGTTTCGAGGCCTTTCACCGAGGGGTTTCTGGAAGAAGGTTATGGTTCAAATATGCAAAAATTAGAGTTACAGTGACAGTTTTTTATTATATTTTGACCAAACTTTAAACATGCATTCATAGAAAGACACATGTAGCATGCTTTGGGTAACATAACCACTTATTCAAGATCGGATATTAGAAGTTAATAAGTAATACAAGCTTTATAAAAAGAATCCCACACCCTTAGAAAATTGAATGTTTTGAGTCAAAAAGAGACTCCACTTTACTGAATGTTCTACAGAAATTAAAATGTGGTATTATGTGCTGAATATTTTTCATTTGTATTTTTGTTTCCTGTTGAGAATTTTAGAGTCATTTGAAAAGAAAGGATGAATTTTGGTATATAACTATATAATGTCACTTAAAGGTGAATTGTGTACCACAGGTCCTATCATCAGGGTCAAGGTCACTGGTCAGTAGCCTAGGTTTCAGTCACATTTGCCATTTTGCTTATTAACTTAATTACTCTTCAAAATAAATGGGTGAAGCTTGGTAAACAAATAAATTCACAATCAAAGATTTGTTGCATGAGGTCTTAACATGATCACAGCTAAGTATTTCTAAGTGTCTTTTGTGTCTGTTTTATATAATAAAATCTGTTTGAGGTACAGGCATATACTATGGTACACTTATACTTCTTAGTTTGATAGTATATCATGTATCAGTGTCAAGGTATTATCTCCAAGGTCAAGATCACTGATACATGTAATTTGTTTGGCCTTGTTTTCTTCACATTTCTTCTAAAACTTGGTTTGTTTTGATGTTTACCTAGTAACTTTACAGCTCAGTCTTCAAGTTCAAAGTCAGACTTCATGATTATAAATTTCTGTAACCCCACCATAGCAGACAGAAAACAAATATTCACAGACTTTGCTTATAATAAATGGATTATCAATATATTAAACATGTACATGAAATCTGTCATGGATGCACAGGGAAAACGAAATTGCCCATTATGGATATGTTTCCATTGTATAGATCAGGGTTCTCAAACTTAAATCACCCGCATGATGGCATTTTTGATGGCCAAAGGGTTGCACTACCTTTGTTATTTCTCATAACACCTTGTGAGGCCAATCATTTTGTGGGCCACAGCATATGACTTGGCTCATAAGCTGACTAGAGGGCATCGTGTTTGAGACCCCTGGTATAGATGGTAAACTGACAATGAAAAATAAAGTTGAAAATAAATGAAAATGAACAAAGGTTTGTTAGAATGGCAGTCTTTATAAGTAGGTGTTTTGTATAGGGAGATGTTCCCCAAAGGCAGATTTTGTTGTTTTTACTAAGATCTTGAAACACATATTCAAATATTTTAAGGTCTTATGAAATTGTCAGAGATTTTGTAAAGAGAAACTCAAAGTGCTTTGCAAATCATTTAATGTCTCTAATGCTGGTTGAGAGTTTTGTAAATAATTGATGCATACATTAAAAGTTATTGTTTGAAATTAATATGTAATAAATGCTCACTGACATAGTAGGAGCAATTCTTTGTTACTCAGCCACTTTTATTCATTTCTCTATTTCAGCTTTTTTCTCATTTGATTCAATTGTCTGGCTGCAACTAGTATTAGCTGTTTCTGCAAATCTGGGATGTGTATACTTGGCTTACATTTTGTACTTCGTGCTCGAGGACATGTGCATTGTGTGTATCTCATCCTATATCGTAAATGCATTTATTCTTCTGTGCTCTGTGATGAGAGTTATGGTTCTTGTGGGCCTCCGGAAAGAAGAGCAGGAGTCAAAGAAGACGAAGAAGAAGAAATAAGTGTTGTGCGAGGTTATGTAATTAAATTTCACATATGTAATATCTGATATCTTAGTGAACTAGTTATTTTGGCATGTGGCCAATAAGCTTACAAAGGAAAATGATTTCAGACAGTACTCATACAATAAACTGTTTATTATATACTCTAATTTATAATTAGCATCAGTTACCAAAACTCTTGACATTACTATATGTAGTAGTTACAAATGCTGAAATACTGTATATTCCCTAATTAATATACGCCCCCACCCCATATTTAAGAAGAGAAAATTTAAAACTGCTTCAGATCCAAGATCACAACAAAATGCTGCAGCAGTTTCAGTTGATCACACTGATGCCGTTTATATATCGGTGTATAAATTACTAAAATCACAGTCACATGCATAGTGTTGGACATAATGCAATAGCTGGGCGGCATGTCCTACTTCAAACAGCTGCTGAGTGTTAACATGTGTTGATTATTTTAACTGAGATGATATTTAGAAAGACTGAATTCAGAGGCAGAAGACCCCCAGATGTATGTGTGGTCATTATAAGAGTACATCAAAAGAACAACATGGCTTTCATTATTGTGTTCCAATAAATGCCCTCCATTTGGAAAATTTCATTCATCCCCAGTGCATTAATTAGAGAATATACAGTATGCTTTTTTAATTTTTTTTACCCAGCTTCATACATGAGTTCGTTCATTAGTTAAATTAATATGTCGGGCAAGTTGTATGACACTATGATGTAAAAAGTTGTATCGCATCATGTTGAGTCTTCAGGACAAAATTAGAGTATATAATGAAGTAGAATATTATGTAAATATCCAGGTTGCTTGGTTCAGGGACTTGAAAGGAATCTAAAATACCCACTTGATAGCAGACAGAACCATGGTCTTATGATAGGTCCCAATAATCAGCATATTACTGTACAGTGATGGTTGTCAGGTCCATTTTGAGCATTTATTTAATGTACGGTTTGTATCTCATCAAGTCATAAGACAAAGTGAGCTTTAAGTATGACCCTGCATAAAATGTACATCCGTACATTTCTTTATAATTATAAAATGATAAATTATTGAACCCATTTAAATGATATTTGACCAGGATTAGGTACTGAAGTTTTGTTTTTGCCATTCTTTCAGCCATTCTTTCAGCAAAACATAATAGAACTTTATATGTTCCAGAATACAATTACTGATTTTCTTTGCAGATGGAATTAAAACTCAGATTGGACAATGCATACTCTAAGAAATATTGATTACATTGGAACCTTTCTGGAAGGGACAGTTCAGGGACTGATCCAGTTTATCCTGTACATAAAGGCAAACTTTATATGAAGTTCACCATGATATATGCTTTGAATTTATTTATTTTACTGGTAAATGTAGTTATTTTGTATCCAATTTATCCCTGACTGGCTTATCTATATTGACTTCACCTACAGTACAGCTCACATGAATTTTCATTGCTCCATGCATGACATTCGGGTAGAAAGAGCATGGAGAGGATTCAGATTTATGATTTATTTTAAACCCAAAATATTGGAATCATTGACAATTTCTCTATCATTAAATATTTAAGAATAATACATGGAATTCTTTGATTGTTAAAAAATGAGTTATTTAGATCAAATCTTTTCATGCAAAATCGGTGAACTATCAGCCAAATGTGAAATGAAAATCCAATTTGCCAAATCGCAAGATTCTTTTGCACATGTGCAAGAGAAAGACAGAGGCAGTATGCTCAGAACTGCTGATGACATGCAAAGCCATACTCTTATTTTCATGAGACATGCATATTTACATTTAAAAAAGGCTATAAACAGTACCATATATTGAATGAAGACATTTCATTTGCAGTTATTTGTTTTAAAAAATGCATATCAGATTGGTTAAACAAGGTTCTCATCACAAGAATATATCTGAACCAGGTTTATCTGTATTGAAGTTTAAATGTTGGTGAGGACATTTTTAACTACATTTACATTTTTATATTTAAACTATTTTATTAAAAAGAAGTACATCATAAGCTAAATTCATAACATGGAACGAAAGAGCGAGAGGAAGTTTTGCATGGTAACTGAAAAATGCACCAGGACAACAGGTTACATCTAAAAGTCAATTTCATTAATGTAGGAGATATAAAATTAAAGTGTGAGAATAAGAGAGGAGAGAACAAACAGTGCATGAAAGGATTTGGTTTGCTTCAATCCTTTATGGGCAGAGCAGCACAAGAATGTTAATTAGTGCCGATGCAAGTAAAGTGCATTGCCCAAGGACACACCATAGTAGCTTACCCAGGCTGGCTCGATGGTAGGATTTGAGACACACCCTTTCAGTTGAAAGTCCAGCCTGCTAACCACTGAGCTGCAGTGGCTTTGTGAATGAAAGGAGTAATGTTGGCTGCAAAAGGACTGGGTGTACATTGCCTCAACATGACATACTCGATTTCATTATCAGGTGAAAGTCAGCTGAAAATACCATTTACTGAATCTGCTGAGTTCTGTGGAGTGAGTTAGAGGGAGCTGCATGTAGAAGTGCTGAAGACAGGCTTCTAAATGACTGTTTATTTTTATTAAAACTGGAGGTATACAAAACAATCCAGTATATCAACAATAAGAATTTTCATTAACAGAATCCTAACATATACATATTATGACATACATTTGGTTTAATTTGGGATATGTGGCACAGCAGTGCATGAATTCAGGGAAAGGTCACACTAGCAGTCAAGCCCCCTCCCCAATCAAGATTTAGGTACCAAAGCAGTTGCAGATGATTTTCAGGTCTGCTTATTATTGTGTGTTCCTGAACGAAGCACTTGATATATTTCTCTGTGTAAGAAACATAAAGAAATTCAAATTTGACCCATACCCACAGTACAGTAGCTTATATAGCTACACATCTTGCTGACTAAATAAACCAGAAATTGAATTAACACTAAAGAGGGAGAGATTGTTTTGGATACTGAAATGTAGTGGTCTTTGAACGTCATATAAATTTATGCTAAAACAGAAAAATTGATTTTGAGAGGTTTTTCTCATTTGTTGAAAAATACAATCTTGACTTATATTGCAACTAAATTTATCACCAAGAGAGGGATTAGTCTTGAAATCTTGAGAATTGATCCATAAGATTATTCATTTCAGCAATATATTTAATTCATTTTAACTATGGACAATTAATAAGCTTCCACTTTTAATTACTGGGTTATATTTATGGCTTTTGAATATCCATGTCAGATATCTTCATATAATGATGACACCTTTCTGAAGCAAAAAATGACAACCTTGTCTGAATCTAATTCTTGTCAATATTTTATAACACTGTTGACAATGATTTCTGTAGAACATCTATATAAGTCAAATCTTGCTTAGGGACAGACCATTTACTTTTCTAAGGGGGTATTAGGATTCATTAGAAGGTTGAAAGCAATTGTCTTGCTGTTATTTGTGTGGGGGAAAACACGCTCATTGCATCAATCTGCTGGAAGACAAGTTTTCTTTATCCTGTAATAAATGGAGAAAAAAATATATCACAGTCCAAAAGAAATTCCTAGCTTCATCCTCCCACCACCAAAAGTTAAATCATCCTTACCTTACAATACACATGCAGTTGGCCCATTGCATCTGCATCTGGCAGGCTGAAAATTGTGTATATTCAGCTTTGTGAACACCTGCTGTTTACTATTATTACTTCTATAGGACTATCAAGCATGTGGTTTGCATTTCAGTGTTAATTCAGAGTTAACCATTCTTTTATTTTAATTAGCAGTGGTTGTCATTGGAACTCATCTGTCTCTCTCTTGGAGGATTACTTATTGTTTGTAACAGTAGGATATGTTTAAGAGAAGGTATGCCTTTTTGTCAAGTCAGTACATAAGTTTGTTTGAATTCCCTTAAATAAAGTAAGAAGTGTTAGTGATCTGCTTTGCACTGATCATGATGTAAAATTCTTGGTTTCCATTGTTTAAACTGAATTGAGAATGAACATGAATTTATGACATGGTCAACATCTACAAAAAAAAGTATTGGTAGAAGCCGATCAACTTTTTCTTAGCACGCATACAATATTCTTTCAACATTAGTTTTTGGAGTCCACACATACGACTGACACGGAGAAAATTGATAGTTCAGATGGTATCTGATTCTAAATCTCTCTCATGCCTTAGTCTTTCAACAGGTGGTCATGATGCTTATCAGTCAGTAATATCCACCGACCATCTCCACATTGGACTTGCACATGATGTGCTTGATGATTTGTGGTGATGATTTAGATATATTTACCCCTTCATCTTAAGCTTCAGTGTAATTGGTGCATTAAGGGATTAATTACCCTACTATAATGTGTGGAAAAATGAAAAATCACATGAGCTACACTGCATATAGTGAACATACACTGTTAATTCCAATTTGGTTCAGGTAGACAAGTGGCAAGTGTATATTTGTACGTTTAAATGGGTCAGTCACAGGAGTATGTATATTTTGATTTAGCTTGAAATGTCCTTTTTATGCATTGAGATTAGACAATCATAAATGAATGTTCATAGAAGATTCCTCAAAATGTCTTTTACAGAAATGATTCCCTTATTAAGGCAGAGTTCAATATTTTAAGTAAGAAGAATAAATTTGGCAGTTGAGAGAAATACTGATCTGAAATTAGCAGGGGTTCATCTTCATTACTGATTGTTTTTCACATTTGTCCAGTAATCAGTTTTTTATTTTAGTTTTATGTTTGCTTTTCTTTCTATCTTACCCTAGAAAAAAGTGGTTCATTCTTTGCAAGATGCTTTTAGTGGTTCTTTGCAGAATGCTTTAATAGAACTACAATAAGTACAGTCTGAAATCAGCCATTTCATAATACGTCTACAGACCAGGCCATTGCTGTTCAAGCTCTGAGTAGGATGACATTGTAGACCCTTATTGCTGAGACTGCCCTGATAAAGGCTCAACTTAGCCTGAATCCTATTCATGCCCACGTACATGTCCAACTATCTGTACATTCTTCCACACTGTAGACTAAGGTTAATGTTTCTATTTAAATACATAGTTGGCTTAACAAAGGGGAGTCTCGTGTCATTAAAAGCAATACTTAACAGCAGATACCAGTATGCACCGATAAAAAAATGAGTGTGCATTTTACATAAACAACAATGTTAAAAAAATGTTGAACACAAGTCGGTAATTCTTTTTCCTGTTTCAGAATTACCTGTTAAATAAAGTGACATAGTAATTTCCTCAGTGATCACCGTTGTTTTCCCATGCGCAGTTTTGATTTTAAAATCACTTCCAATTTGTTGACAAAAATTGAATTGTTAATTAGCTATTGAGATCTAGTCTGTACTTACCTACTCTGTGTGCATATATAATTGTAAAGCATTTTCAATTGATTTGTCATATACATTTTTATGAACTCACTCATTTTAAATTATTATTATTGTTTTAAGTGTTGCTGCCAGAACTCATTGGTATAGCACATATATTGTTCTCTGTAAAATTAGAAAGAAACAGTTATGCTTCAAAGAAACAACTTTGTAAAGTCTAGTTGTAAAACAGTACATGGAAAAATCTTTAATTAGCAAGATGCTGTATTTGTTGTTAAATATTTCAAAATGTGGATGCCTTTTTTTAATATACTTTTGGTTTTTTAATCCCTCAATCCCAATGGCATAGTGACAATATTCTTTTGACCAAATATAGTTTGTATTAATAATAATAGTAACATACTTTTTGGTCTTAATAAAATTAGTACCATTGTTACATTATGTATAGCCAGTTTCAGGTAAGTTATGCCAAGGGAGGCAACTAAAATTTGTTTATGATAGCAAAGTGGACCTTGAGTAGCAAATTGTTATCATATTCACCTTCCAAAAATTCTCACGAAGTGGAGTATCTTTGTTGAAGACTTTTTGGTTCTTTTTCCTAAAAATTCCACCTTCATTATTAGATGTAAAACATCACTTTCATTGTACACTTATGTCTTCCATTTGGACCAATTAATGAAGTTTTACCAGGTTCAAATTCTAAAGACAGTATCATTTCAACAGATTATGAAATTAAATTGACAAATCATCAGACTTCACCAGCCTACAACCAGCTGTCAGGCAGAACTAATTTGCACTACATACCTTGAAATCGCTAAACTTACAAAATCTTTGTGTTTGAAATGTATTCAGGATTCATTTTTGTTTACATTCCATTACTATTTGATTCTTAGCTTTCCTCTTTTCATTTTTGATCTCAGAAATAGATTCTAATTTGATGTTTATTGCATTCTTTCATTTTTGTTCATTTGCAACAACAACAAAAAAGTTATCAAAGTCTGATTTTCTGTTACTTAGAGAGTTAAGAAAAAGGGAACAATTAACATTGCATCTTGCCTGATTAAATGAATGTTTCAATAAAGTAGTAAATGGACAAAATACTAAGGATACCATCAAATTTACAGGAAATTAAAATATAGTAACTGCAGTAAATGTCAAAATAAAGTAGTATATTTATTAGATTGTTTTTTTTGTGTGTGTTTCAATTCATTCAAATAAATATTGTATTGCCATTGGTGTTAATGTATTAATTTCAAAAATGGAAGAAGTGGGTTAATCAAGAAAAGTAAAAAACCTAGGGATTGTAAATATTCTTATCTGTTTCTTGTTTATTGAAGAAATTAATGTCCATATCATTATCACAGCATAGTAGATTTATTAATTTCTGCAGTATTTATTGTATGAAATCTTAAATCCCCACCCTTAACATGTGTCATCATTATCAGCCATGTCTCTGTTGAGGGTCTACCAGTTGAATTCAAATTCCATATTCAGGCAACTATTCTCCTCTCGAATTTATTTTGAACATTCAGTTCTACATAAGTGCTTTTGCTGAAGATTTCATCTTCATTACATTGTCTGTCAGTGCTCATTGACCTTATTGGTGCATGAGCTATTTAAAATGAGCAAGAAAGTTCTTTCAACTTTTTTGGCAGTGAGTGCACTCAATTCGTTAATTTTGGATGTACTCAATTCGGTATTTCTACATTCAAGTGTAATGCTTTTTTATCTCTTCTTTTATTACTTTGGTCTTTTTTGTGCCTTATGAGCCCCATGGAAAGAAATTTCTCATGTAAAAAATGGGGAAAAGTGGTCACTGAAGCAAGAGTGCAGCCTAATTTAACCCTGATTGATGTATTCATACCAGTAGCAAGTGTTATGTCTGGCTCAAAATTAACAGTATCATAGTTCAATTAATCTGATCGTGGATTATGTTGTCATGGGTTTTTCTTCGTTTAAATTTAGTGGCAACCTCAAAATAATAGATTTTCAAATCCATTTCATTTTTGTCTCATGCATTGTTCTGCATTTGCACCGTTTTCTTAAAAATGCATAAATAATTTTGTTGGTATTTATTTCTGCATTTTGTTTGCATTTGCATTTTCACATCACTAGTAAAATTACCCCATTTAGGGTCTGTTGTTCTTGTAGTGTTTAACGCCATTTTTCAGCACGATAGGCTATACATGGCGACCAGTATTATTGGTGGAGGAAGAACCCGGGAAAACCCCGGAAAGAACCACTGACCCACGAGAAGGTACTGGCAAGCTTTCTCACATACCCACATTGGCTAAATCTGAGACTCCAACCCATGCAGACAGAGGTGAGATGGCAGTGATCCGTAACAGAGAGTGCTTTAGATCACTTGGGGCCCCTTTTTGGGGTCTGTAACATAAACTTAAATTCTTCAGTATCTTCTGTATGTTGAATCCAACTGCAGACAACACAGACCCGTAACTGCCATTGCATAATGTAAGGTTAGATCAGGGTCTGTGTTGTTTGTTCTACTGAATACTCATAACAAACTGCACAGTCCCAGATCTGCTTTCCCATTAAAAGGCATTTTGCAATGGTAGGTCTGGGTCTCTACAGTTTGCTATTGGATTCAGCTCACAGGCTAATGTATAATATATGTATAATTGTCTTGTGTAAAAGCTAGTCCAATATACAGGATGTAATTTGAGATTATAATCACTGTCTGAAGTAAAGGTATCCCCCATAACAAGATACCTCATAATAATGCAGTCCTTGATATAACACAGGTATGGTCATGGATGCCATTACATAAGGTTTTATTTATTTTCTCATAATTTTAATGTGAAAGGGTACATTTTGTATGTTAACTCATTATATCTTGATTTCACATTAACTATATCCCATCATAAGGTTTTGTATTAAACATACTTGTTATTACATATCCTTGGTTACAGTATACCCCAATATAATCTTGTCTATGCTGTAACTCACATTTATGGATGTCCTGAAATGAGGGACCACATTGTGTAGTTCATATGTTGCATTATAATTGCAGAATATAAAAATTGTGCCAAGTAATGTGTTTTTTTGTCTTGCCAGAAACAAATTTATAAAAGACCAGAAATAAAGGGGTTTTCTTTGGACTTCTGCACTGCAAATCCCATTTATAGTTTTAAATGTTATTTAGACATCACTTTTTTAAGAAACAGAAAGTCCAGATAAATGCATTTCTGTGAGTCAGGGATTCACTATATGGTTTCAAGACCAAGTAAGCTTATGGATGGTTCTGAATCTGTGTTGTCCAAAATCGCTTCATCAAACAAAAATTGCTTGTTACCACTCCACTGGCCATATTTCTCAGGGATCGTCCTGGGCTTCGCCAATGTCGCAAATTGCGATTTTTTTTCCTTATTGGCGACAAAAATATCCCATCTGGCGATTTTTTTGGCGACAGACTTTTTGGTTATTTAATTTGTACATACAATCATGGATTTTGACTGGATAAATTAAAAGGGAGAACGAAAGGAAGCCACAAACTTGACTAAGCAATGAATTGGAATCAATCTGTTACACAAACGATCCTTTGTTCGTATTGACAACCCCATCTTTAGAGTGCATTGTTACATCATAACCTGCTTATGCTGACATCTGGGCTGAGTACTGTATGCTGTTATACAGTCAATCATGCTACGAACTATACCTACAACTGACCGACTTCTGAAGACGCGAATAGAACAGATACAATTAACTGAATGGCTAATCCTTCTGTTGTTTTTTTTTTTTTTTTACATATACCAATACAATAGTTTTGCTGAACCTTCATAGAAAACTGATAACCTATGAAGTACCGACTATTGCGTATAAATACAAAGCAAATGGAAAAAATCTCAATCACAATTATATCTGTCGCCAGTGCAGCATTTTACTCATTGATCTTTTCCTTTTGCCATCAATCCGTATTATGGCTGCAGAGACTTAAACTCCGCAACAAGAAATAGCAAGAAAAAAACAGTTTTGCATAATTAATAATAATTATTTATTTCTCAAAATACAGGAGTGAAAGAATCCCTAAATTGGGTGTGAATTTATGCTTATATATACGGTCCAATATTGCCAGGTGTTGACTCATGTAAGTTTCATTCGTGGGAATGGAGATCCTAGTTTGCTTGTCGAGAAAATTTATACAGCATTCAGTGATCATTCTTGGGATTTAGGAAGCAATTCACTTCAAGCTTTGTGAAGCTAGCCGTAAGGGGGAGAGGGGGGCTGCCACGAGATAACTAGTGTCACCTGTCAGCACTGTAGACTGTGAACGTGGATTCAGTAAACCTCATAAAAACTGACATCAGAAATAAACTCTGCATTTCATCTCTCGAGAATTTAATGAGAATCAGCATGTACAGATGTGAAAAATTAGACTTTGAAACTGCATTCAACAAGTTGGCAGCCCTAAAATCGCGAGGGATCTTCATATAACACTTTGTAACATTTTGTTAATGCTTATTGTAATTAGAGTATTAACTAACCCATCTTTTGTAATTTTCATTGCCTGTTACATTAATAGACTAAATTAACACTTCAAAAAATGTACACTACTTGTTCTGGCGACACTTTTTGAAAATTGGCGACAAAATATTGAGGTTGGCGATTTTTTTGGCGACAGCTTTTTAAAAGCCAGGACCATCCCTGTTTCTGGTGCAGTTTGGAATATGGCTTGTATCAGTAAGTTCAAATTGGCTTTGATTAAGGTAAAATTCATACATATTATTGAGGTGATCAGATGAGCTCTTATGACTCTGGAAAATATATTTTGAATGTAATCTTTGATAAGACTAGGAATAAAGGTCTATATGATCAAGTTCTTGCATGAATTCAAAAGAGAATGAAATCCATGAATTGTACTAAGGTAAATATTATTGAAGTGATCTTGCATTTGACTGGCTGACCGTGTTAAAACCATAGAGACTGTATTTCTGATCCAGTCTTGAAAAAAATTGAAACATTTAAATCATCAAGTTCTTGGAAGAGTCTGTGTCTGATTTGGATTTTTAATGTAGCTTTAAAAAAAAAAATCAGTTATATCACTATGATATCTGCATAGTTTATATTGATGTCTCATACTGCAGACTTGTAGCATGATGTCCCACCCAGTCACATTATCCTGACACCAGATCAACTTGTCCTAACACTAACCTCTAAATGCTGAGCACCTATCAAGGCAGATGTTAGTACCATTTTTATCAGTCTTTGGTACGATTCTGCTGCTGTTTTAACCCGTGACCTCTTGCATCCAAGGTGGACACTCTAACCATGAGGATACCGGAGCAGTCTTCTTCGAGGAGTAGAGTTATGAGCGAGATTGCTGATTGGTTTAGCTTGTCACACATATGAGCAAGACCCACATGTACTAACAGGGTTGCTGATTGGTTTAGCTTGTCTACACTTAGGCAATTCTATATTTTTCAGTTTGATTAGGAGTAAGAGACCATATATTAATTATGCCTTTATCTTTAATTTTTTTTTTAAAATCAGACTTTAGAAAAAAAAATTGCATTTTTTTGTGCTCGTAAATACTAAATAAACCTACATAATCAAATGGTCAACTTTTATGGTGTGTAAGAATAGAGGTCAAACATGAAGGTCAGAGGACCAGTTGTTTACATGTTAACTCCAGAGACATTGATGAAAGTGTTTGAGGATTATCTGCCATATACTTGTATGATCTGTACATTGTGTGAAGTTTACAAAGGGATGTTAATATTGCCTCTGATGTGGATTACAAAAAGTCAATGTTACGGTGGTAAGTTGGGTGATGATTTTCTGGTGGTAAAAAAATAAGCACAAAAATGTTGTGAATGTATTTTTAAGTGTAGGTATTAGACTTTGAAGCAGAATTAACCATTGCACAGTAAGAGAGTTTAATGAAGGAATCTAAAATGAAAGACCAAAGTATTTACGTGACACCTAAAATTCTGTTCAATATCTCACACAAGACATGGTACAAAAGAAGAAATCACTTAATTTAGTTTGAATGCATGTTACAAGAAGAAAAAAACATAAATGTAATAAAGATGTACATCATTTTTGTCCCCTAGTTTTTCAAAAACTATACCTATGAAATCTTTCTAACCTACCCCTCCATGTATGCATGTACAAACATTTACATACATACATACATACTCAGATATTCTTACGTTTTCCCCAGTGCAGCTGAACATTTTGATCTACTTCATAGGCACACATGAATCAACCGCTTAATATATTAACATAATATGATACATTTCTTTAAAATAAAACTTTTTAGACCCTCTCCATTACTCTTGCCTGATGGAGGCAAGTAATAAGATTATCCTTATGATTTGCAATAGATTTCCCTACAGCATTTTTTTATATAGAATAACAACCACGCATCTTGACTGAGAAACTGATCTTTGAAACTTACCACACTAGTATTAAAAGGATTGTTACCCTTCTCTACCCTCATTTAACCAGCCAACTGTGAGCAGTTGAGCGGTAACAAGCCTAGTAGGTGACACCTCTTCTAATTGTCTGACAGAGAAACCAAGTGTAAACCAGACCTAGTCACCACTGAATTAAATTTAATCCATGACATCCTAACTGACTGTTCAACAGTGAAATAATCAGTAAACTATATATATAGATCTTTAAATTTTACTTTGTTACAATTTGTTAGATAGTTTCATGTATAAGCAATCAAAGACAATTTGTTACAATATTTATAATATGCTATGACTGATGTCCAGTTGCTTAGAATGTGCTGGAAATGTCCAGCAAATAAAGTGATTTCAGGAAACGTGATACATACATGTTTTTGAAAAATGTATTTCTAATACCAAAATTTAATTTAAAAAATCGATTTGCTTTCTTGATCCACTTTCCTTTTAGTGTACAGGTCAGAAAGTTAATCTGGACAAACTTTTTGAATGTCAAGGCCTGCTGCAGACTTCCTCTCTCTGTCCATGGATTATCTACATTCTATATCAGACTCATATTTCTGGTTTATATATTCTGCATTTTTTATGTTTGATTTTCATTCACAGGATTATTTCTTATACAGTGTAAACAAGATATGATCACATTGTCCTCATTAATCTAAACCAATATTATGTCAGTGTAGTCTTATGTTACATGTTTAGGCTTGAAATAAACAGTAACACAAGAAAGAGTGAAAACAACAAGCTTTCAAAAAATATAATAATTTATTTTCCTGGAAAAAATTCTGTAAAAATGAAGAAGAAAAAAATGAACTTACGGTTTTAACAATCAAAACCAAAAATAATCCACAAATAAAATTTTAGTAGTCCTAATAATAAAATGTTCTAATGATTTTAAGTTCAAGTCCAAATGAAGAATCTAAGATGGAAGATGATGTATGCTGTAACCTGTATTGTTGAAGTCTGCAGTTCCTTGCAAAAACAGGAATTATCACTCCGGTTTTGGAAATCCAAATAAATTTTATAAGAGCTGTCTTTGCTTAGGAATTTCATTTGACCACATGTATTTTCCAGGAAAAAAAGAATCAGTTTTGAATCCAAATAATTTGAAATAACTCCAAACAGCAAAACATAAAACTTCCAGTGTAAGAGCCCAATTAACACTGAGAATATATCTCCAAAAAGATTATATCGTATTCTAAAACACAAAAAGGGAGTCACATGATCATGTTCCAGAACCGCATCAAAATTATATACTTGTTAAAGATCATGTACACCCAGTGTAGCCCTGATGAAAGCCAATCATTTTGCTCTAATAAAAACATTAAAAAATTGTTTACATCTTAAACATGTAGTCCCATCATGAACTCAACAACAACCAATCATTTTAAAATAAAAACAACTTATTTATGTGGTTGCTACTAATTTTGAATCAAGATCAGGATCTAGGTCAACACCTGGTGTTTACAAAACAAAATGTCAAGGTCAAACTATTTTCTGAAAATGGTATCTCTAATGAATAAATTTACATTGAAATAGCATGTAATGAAAAAAATATAAAATAAAACTGACAAACAATTAAATTTAAATACATATATATTAATAAGATATAATTAAATAAAATATACATAACAGTAGGTTGCAAATATTTTACACCTAATTGTATCCAAAGGTCAGAAAAATGAGTGCCAGTGGATGGACTAAAATAGTATACTTGTTTTTCTCCACTCATAAAGGTATGAAAAAAAATTCAGAAAGGCCTGGCCAACAGAATGCTGGAAACCACAATGAAGAACGAAAAATTGTATATACATATATATAATGAAACACAACATTACAAGAAATCATTTTGGATGCTTCTTAGTAGTCACCTATGTAGTTTTTGAAGGTAAAAGTGATTTTATAGTGACTGAGGGAAGAGTAGGTTGATCTTCCCCTTACCTTTCACATCCCATTTTAAAACTTAACACTCTAATCTTATTATCAATTATAGTTAAATTTTAATTAAAAAATTCTTTCTCCAAATGATTTACCTAAAAGTTCATCCAGGCTTTTCCCCAATTACTGCAAAAATCCAGCCAGGGACAAGTCTAATCTTATTACCAACTTTTTCATGTTTACTTGGTAATGTCAGAACCCTGACATACCAAATATCACAGAGATATTGCAAATGGCTTTGGAGTTTGCACCTGCAAGCTAAACTGCAGATAATGGATGGGTGGATGAAATAACAAAAATATTGAAAACTGAAGATTTCTGAATAACAAAGAGCCTGACTAGACCACCAGTATATCTTGAATGAACTTGCACTCTGGAAACAAAAGTATGATGATGGATGCATGATCAAATGGATGAAAGCATTACAATTAGTTATACTGAAGATTTGGGAATAGCAAACGGGAAGTCTAAACAACAAGTCTAATATATATAAACATTCACATGGATATTAAAATGTGTGGAGAATGGGATGGGTGGATGGATGGGCAAAAAGAAAAACGTTGAAACCAAAGAAATGTGAAAAGGCACATGTAGACCACTAGACCAACATGGGTACCAAGTTTCATACATATATTTTGAAAATTTAATGTATCTAATATCTCGGTAGGTTACCAATAAAATATTCTAGGGCTAGCTCATATTAAACCCACTCATATAAGGTTCTTCTTTTCAGGAATATCACAATCAAACAAAAATACTTAACACTACCCGTATAGACAGCATTTGTTACAGTAAAAGTCACACGGATCATATAAGCACATTTACTGATATCAATTTAAAAACTAATTTTAGTTTTAAAATTTAATCATGATACAGTTATAACAAAGTTTATCCAATCCCGATTTTTTAGTGATCTGCACATTAACTGTCATATAAAAATTTCCAAAGAAAAATTACTGAATTTTATGGACTTTCACAGTTTAGGTGTTACACTGGGTCTAGAACTTGATATTGGATTGAACTATTACTAGTGTAGGGGGAATCGAGGTATGATTGCATAAACAAGAAGATGCGCAAATTTTCATTCGTTTCCTGTATGGATGTTCAACTATGAATGGGATAGAGGAGTAACATGCAATAAGTTTTATTCTTAACTTCTTCAAATCAATAATTCTGCATGATGTAAAATTTAAATTAAATAAATCTGAATCGACAGCCGCATTTCTACTGTCCTTTACATGTAGGAAAAAGATATCTGTATGGGAAAAGTAAGTACCATGTACTTATTTAAACAAAAGACATGACATACAATACATAAGATATACACAGAGTTACAAAAATTGCCTCCGATTTATTGGACTTGTGTGCCTTTCTTTTTTTCTTGCCCGAGTTTTTCCAGGCTTTGTTTAAAAATGACAACACTGTCATGGGGGGTGTTTTTGTTTGTAGTACAATTTCTTTCCAACCTGCAGGTACTTTCCCTCTTACATCTTAGCATGAGACATTAATAGTTTAAACCGGTTCACCTTGCTTGCTTGACTGTGCCTAAAAAATGTTGACATACGTTATCACTGAACTTGCCGTTAAGCATTTTCAAGGAATTTATAGAGTAATCTTCAATGGAATTTTGACAGACAAGGTACAAAATAATGTGATTAATTGCCATTCAAAGGTATGTGTAATCAATTTCTCCAAAATGACACCGATACCTGCAAAAACGTTACTCTGAGCATGTATATAAGCTATGTGAGTTTTACTACAACTGTAAACAAGAGTATTGTAAATGGTACATTATATGCCTTGTGCTGAATTCATTTTTCTTCTTTAAGTCATGGTGACCTTGCCCTTTGTTACTGACCCCCAAAAGCCAAAAGTACCTTTTTTTGTCTCAAATGCAGGCCATCCACAACATTTGGTCGTGGTATGTAGCATCCGATTTTGTTGAAACTTGTACTTTGTTAAAAGTCCTTTGACATTTTAACCCCAGTATCAATTGATGTTTTCCTCATTCCAAATGCATGTCATTTACAGGGTTTAATCAAGGTATGTGATATGGAACTTGAGAAGTTTTGTGGAAATTGTTTCTCCTACTTCCAGTCTGTGATCTTGATCCCAAAATAAATAGGTGTCTTCCTTGTATAAAATGCAAGCTAGTCACAAGCATTGGTTGAAGAGGGTGATATACAACTAAATATATTTTGCAAAAATGTTTTTTTTCTTCTCTAAAATCACTATTACCATGACCATTGACCTTTTGACTTAAAAATAGATGTCTTTACTACCTCAAATGCAAGGAAATTACAATGTTTTGTCAAGGTATTTGGTATAAAAATCAAGTTACTGTACAGAGCATGGAGACAGTTTTTCTTCTATCAATCTCTGTGACTTTCATCTTTAACCTTTGAGCCTAAAACTGACAGGTTCTTTCTTGCCTCAAATGCAAACTATTAAAAAAGTCTGATGAAAAGGCAGACTGTTGAGAACACCCACTATTGTGCAGAAAATAAAATATGGCACAGACAAAATCTTAACAGGATACACTCTGCTGGTGAGTATATAAAACAATGTGTGTGTGTGTGTGATTTTGATTTTTAACGTAGCTTTAACAATGTTTTAGTCATATCGCTGCAGTGTGGCAGTTTACAGTTATGTTTAGCACTGGGGTACCATGCCACAGACATGTAGCATGATGTCCCACCTAGTCACATTATCCTGATACCAGGCCGACCAATCCTAACAATAACCTCTTAATGGTCTCCGTTACGGATCACTGCCATCTCACCTCTGTCTGCGTGGGTTCGAGTCCAGGATTCGGCCAATGTGGTTATGTGAGAAAGCTTGCCAGTAGCTTCTCATGGGTCGGTGGTTCTTCTCGGGGTTTTCCTGGGTTCTTCCTCCACCATTAATACTGGCCGCCATGCATTGCCTATCGTGTGCTGAAAAATGGCGTTAAACCCCACAACAACAACAACAATAACCTCTTAATGGTAAGCACCAAGTGAGGCAGTTGTTAGTACCATTTTATTATTCTTTGCTATGACTTGACTGGGGATCAAACCCACGACCTCCTGCATCCCAGGTGGACGCTCTAAAACAATGCAGCTAGAGGTAAAAGTAAACCATTCAAAGAACACAATCATAAACAAATATTAAATATAAGTAAAATTTAAGACTTTTAAGTTGATCTTAGTTTAAACAATATCTTTTAGCTATTATCATAAAAATATACATCAGTTTGTAACAGGTATCAGTATAATAAGAATGTCTTGAAATTTTAGAAATTGATAAAATATGTAAAATTATTGGATAATGTCATTTTATAACAAGAAAATAAATAAACACAAAAAATATATACAAAATGATGAGAGACAAAGGAAGTAGATTCTTTAAAATAATTTCCAAAACTTTAAAATGTATAAACATTACAATGTGAGATAAATCAAATAAACCAAACATGAAAAATCATTAAATTTGGTTTAAAAACTATTTTTAAAAATAATTTATTAAAGAGTAAAGAACTGGTTTATGAATATCAATGACATCAGGACACAAAAAACAAAAACAATACCACAACAGATTAAGTCCTGAACTACAGCCTTTACTCCAATGATTTACAGGCCCATATGAAAAGAGGCTACCTTGCCCAATGGCAAAAAAATGCACTGGTAATATTTTGTTCCACTAAAAAACATTGCTGCTTATAAGGTCAGATTTTCAGTACAGATGGGGTGGTTTTAGCTGAGGGGACCATATATTGTAGACAAAACACCCGCAAGATTCCCATTTTTTTAAAAGGATTACCAGAGACATATAACACAGAGATTGGCAACTTGGCATGAGAACAAAAAGAGCCCCTGAACTATCATGTTGGTGCATAAAATAAAATGTGATCCTTCAAGACTAAATAGTGAGATTTGCTATCTGCATTCATGACAATTCTAGTTGCAGTGTAAATCTTTTCTGTGTTCTGTTTTAATAATCCATTGTGGTAAGTTTCCTTAACTTTCTTAACGTAATATAGTAAAGCCACTTGCAATGTGTGCTCAATTTATATAGTGTAAAGGGTGTAAACAGTATGACTATGCAGCCTATATGTGAGAACTTCTTAAAGAGGGCATAACTTGAAGTTGAATAACTTCTTGAAAAAATAATAACATGCTATTTTCATGTTTAAACATAAAGATCTTTTCATGTCACAATAATGCAAGAATGTAGTTTTATTTAATGGTAGATTAGTTCTGAATGTTCCATACCAAAATATGTAGTGCTTGGAATCTGGGAGAACATGTCTTGAATGTGCAAACAGCATCCTTGATCATATTTTTTCCAATTATAATGTACATAATTATTGTGTCAACAAGGTATTACGAGCTTATTAGTTTTCAAACCACAATGTTAAAATTTTGCTTGGGGGGTTAGTGAGAAATTTTAAAGAATTAATACAGTGCATCACACAACCTCTACCCAGATTCTCCATTTTATCTTGAAAGGGAAAACAATGGAGAGGAAGCACTTCCTTATTTTATGTATTTGGAACTAATTACATGACTAGTAGTACATTGCTAAACATGTATGAACACTAGAACAAATTTCCTATTGTGTGGTAACATTTTAAAACACAATGTGAATAGGTTTATACTAACAAACTCATACTAAATTGTATTTTCTTTCTTCATAAAACTAAAATTTAAGAACCTTTTGATAATGTATGGGGAAGAAGTACCCTTTTAGTATGTAGAACTTAAAATTTCAGGAAAGTATTGGTTTTGTGCCTCTGAGGCTGCTGAGTTTCAAGTCACAATATTTAATTTTGCTTTGGGGTAGTTTTTTGTGTTTAAATTGACTAACCCAGTGCATCACACAGTCCCTACACAGATTCTTCAAGCTGCCTTGTCAGAGAAACAGTGGAGAGAAATCCCCTCATTTTCTCCTAAATATATGAATAGTATATTGTTATGTATTTTTAAGAAATATAATCCATTTTCTATTGTGTAGTAAAAAAAAATTAAAAAATGTCAATAAGTTTATACAAATAAAACTCAGACTAAATTGTTTAACCATGCCAATGAAGTTCAAGAACTTTATGCAATTTCAAGAAATTATTGCTGCTGTTTCAATGAGGTTGTTAATTTTCAAATCACGATGTTTAATTTTGCTATATATTTGTGAAAACTAGAATAAAGTTCATAGCATTTTTAGAGACAACGGCAGTATGTTCATATGTTTATGCAAGGGGATCTTACACAATGATTAAAAAAACTTTTGACCCAAGATGAAGGGAGGTGGTGCAACTATTTTAAAATTCAAAAAAGTATTGCCATTGTTGATATCACATTTTTATGCACAGATAGATAAACTGGTTGTATTTTTGCACCATTTCTTTATTGGGGTAGCAACTGATGTGTGTGGACTAACAAGTCCAAGAAAACTATATCAACATTTGTTTTCAGTACCAATTTGTTAAGAGATTGATATTTTTCTTGAAAGGTTTTGCTCTATCAGAAGTTTTAGAGATCAATAAATACATTGTTCTCAAATGCCTCTCAAAAAATAATCAAAGCTTGCATTGAAAAGAAAGTATTGGTACTACAACACTGCTGATCTAGATCCAAAGTCAGTCCAGGAGTCATGAAGACTGATAACAAAAATGATCAGGTGCTGACAGAAGTTGGTAATGCTTTGCAGAACATTCATACAAAGTAGAGCATGAGGCAGTTAACATTGTGCACCAATGTAAAGAATGTTGCTGAGTGTATTCATTTCATTTTTAATGAAGGAACGACTTGGTGCTAACACATACCTTTAATCAAGACCCACTTTAACATTTTTTCATCTACAGACAAAAAGGTGGTCCCAACTATAAACCAACAGTCTATCAGGTCTGAAATGCCTTGACTACAATTAGAGCAATCACTTGCTCCTTGCCAAGGAAATATTAAACATTCAAACAATGAAAATGCTGAGAATAGGGAAAATAATAATATAGAATATCCAAGTGGAAGAGGCATTGTTAAAGAACTGAAAGTTCTGTTCACAGATGCATATATACATTAGGCAACTGTGTTTTAAAAAATATTTCATCTATTTTATTTTTTGTGTGATTGTTTTATTATATCATGTATCCTCTGTATCTTTCTACTTTTGTGCTTTGTCTGACAATCTTTTTAATTCTTGACATGTGTATGTGTGCTACATCATACTGTTTCACATATTAAGATATTTTTCTCCCTCTCTCTCTCCCCTCAAGTTGTACATGCTGCATGATTGATAAATTTAAGCATTTACATTAACATTTGAATAAAATGTGACTTTGAAACACTTTGAAAATTACAAGAGGAAAACGAAATCAAATGGGAATGTGTATTTTTGCTGTAATTGCATGATAGTAACTTGGTTTTCTTCTAACTTCATTTTCAGTTATTTATTAAGTGATAAACAAAATAACATGAAGAATGTTCAATCTCATTAAGAAAACACACTCCTTGAAATTTTTAAAAAGTTTTTAAAAACTTAAAAGTCTTAGAAAAACAACTCTGGGTCTGTTCAAACTATGGATTGTTGTAACCACCTGGAGTGAATATATTCTTGATGTATCTATGTTTTTGTTTTTTTAAATCTGCATATCAATGAAGCAGATTAGACTGTGCATGGACAACAGGAATAAACATTTTTTGTATCCACAGCTAGAGTCAGCTCTTCAATTTGTGTTTCCATTTTACAAAAAGATTTATTTCAGCACAAAGCTCACTAGTATATAAAATGCAAAGATATTGTTATTTCATTGTATTCTTTCATGACTGATGTTTATACGAAAAATTAGGCTGCAGACTGGCCAGCACTCAAGAGAAGAAAATGAAAATGATGTTTAGTCTCAAATGTCTTTGGGTAACATTCATATTATGAAAAATGTTACTTTCCATTAGCAATTACCTTATTTTGCTTTCAGTGTTTCACATAAAGACTTAAATTTGTTCAGAGCATGTCCTTTTATAATTAGAAAGAAATTGATAACATTCATAAGCAGTATACTCCACCAGAATATCTTCAAGACTGAGATCATCCCATCAAGGGTAGTCTGAAAGCAACACTGACACGTGCAATACCAAAACAAAAATATTGATATTTGTCTTTTTCCAACAAAAACTAACACCTATCTTCTGATCTGACACTGTGATACTGTAGGTAATAACAAATTAATTCTTTAAAAACAAATCCTGACACTGTGTTAGTCTATCAATATATTGATTACACCTATCACCGCTGACACAAGAAATTCTCTACTGCTAGTTTCCAAACAGTCGCAATCGCTATTAATGGGTCATTTACATAAGAATGGCAGCCCATTAGAAAATTAAATGGTTCAGTTGACAATCTCTGTGTTATATACGTCTTTGGGATTACATGGGAAATTTAATTGTTTAACTTCTGTGATTTTAAAAATTTTGTAATAAAAACACAAGTTACCAAATGAAAAGAAATATTTCAAAAATTGCAAAAATTGTACACATTGAAAATCTGACCAAATCTTAAATTGAGAAAATTAGGAAAATGTTTCAGAACAGTGAATTACTCCCTGTCTATAAGGTAATTTAAATGTCATACATGAAACTACACCTGTTAAGTTCACTTAACTATAATTAATTGGTATATATGTTTCTGATGTCTAAGTACAATTGTCATCACAAAATCACATTCATAAAAGCCACTCTGACCCCCTCCATCATAAAATGTTACTTGAATCCAAATCTTACTTCAAACTTTCTGACCAATCTGAAAGTTGTATTAATATTTTATATTTGTATTTCATGCCATATTTCCAAATCAAGTGTAACATCTATTAACTAAAGATTTATGACAGAGAGGACTGATCATGTAAATATAGTAATTTGTTATAATTTTTAATTTATATATGTAAAAATATGTGCGTATAGAATTACAGTAATCTAAACTAGCGATTATTCAAATCTGGATACATCTCTCCCAAACAGAAGTGTCTTAGTCCAGTCTAGAGGCACCTGCATTCTGAGCCTCCAGCTACCCAGACGGGTCAAGTATGCTGATCGCCATAGAAACCAGGAAGGAAAACCTGAAAATTGACAAAAAACTGAGATTATATCCATAAAAGTATTACAAAGTAAACAAAGGAGGACCCCCTGTAAGCATGTCAATTTCTGTTATTTTTGTTTTAAATGAAACTCCTGCATGCTGAAAAACTTTTACTACATGAGTGTTTTAAACGTGAATGCCAAGCTATGGTTAACATTTTTTAAATGTGATGGATTTAAAATAAAGATCAAACAGTGATGATTTCCATCCTATTTAAAGTACTTTGAGATAACATAATGACTGACAAATTGACAAATCTGGCGTACTTTACTTTGTTGATGACATCATGTACTGTACTGCAATAAATTTGGTTATTACCTTCAACAGATGAGGGTCTGAATAACCAAACTTTCAAAGCACTGGACTGAAGTTAATTTTTTCAATGAAATGTCCTGAAATTTAGATCAGATAGCATGTATCTTCTTTAATCTTTTGCAAAGTAAAACCTGATTAGGCAACAAAAAAAATGTTGTTAGCAACTCCAACTTCAGGATTTTATTCACATTCCGGCTAGCATCATGAATATACTGTGCTGGACCAGTTTTATGAAATTCAAAACTCATGAGCAGTGATTGATTAAAACCTGAATTTGTCAGTTACATTGACAAATACATCGGCTTAATATCTAACCCATGCCAGTTTGGGATATTGTTTGCAATAGCTGCAAAGCATCTTTCCTTTAGAGTCGGTAAATTCAAGCCATGAATAATTACCAACCCAATATAACTGAAATTTCTTTTTCTCTAAGTTGTGTCATATTTCATATTTTTTGCTGCCAGAGAGTCTCCCTTGTGACTCTGGCAGAAATAGCTACCTCAAACTAAGTGGCAGCCTACTGTTTTATCCCTCTACTGTTAAAAGAATTTTCCTTCTCTTAACTTTTCTTATCCAAAAAGGAAAGATCACTTCATCTGACAACTACTTCTAATAAAGTGATCATAATATATATTTTGTTGTTTAAATGTGACCACCAATTACTCCTAACTTAACTTGTTTAATGCAAATGCAATATCATTCATTGAAGCTGATCCTCTCTATAACCAATTAAAAAAAATGAAAGACAAGTCACTCATGTCAGTAAAATGTCTTCAATAACTTCACTGCACTGACTCGGTGGATTCAACTCAAAGTGTGAGCCACTCATGTTTATCTGGGTTGAGTAAACACAAGGTTGTTTAAAACACTGTTAACTAACCATACCGGATATGTTTTGTATGAAGTGTTTTGATTGGCCGATAATATGGTTGCTTAGTCCAATATGCAGTCAAGCATTAATAACTGGTCCACAAAGGACAGTTCCCAATCATCATTTCTTGTAGTATCACAGGATGTTGATGAAAAAATGAAGGTTTGGTTTAATCATTCAGAATGCCTGGAAGTCATAACTGGCCCAATAAAGGTAGATAATGAGATTAAAGTATGAACATTTGCACTTGCCCAACTTGTTTTGAAGCAGGAATGAACACTTGGACAATTTTATTTGTCTGACTTTGAAAATGAATAATCCTGGATGTCGAGGTATGGGATTTGATCAGCCTCAAAGTTTCCATTAATTCATTAGTGTAGAAACTTAGTTTATTAAAACATATTTTAACATAATTTCACACAATACATCATAACATGGTTTAATATTCCATATAAAACACCAATTAAATGAAAGCTTCAGGACTTCATGAATCCTGTAGAGCATTAAGTTCAGTCCCTATAATTACAAACAGTTACAGTTACCCCCCCCCCCTTCCAAGAATAAAATGTTGAGGGACCAAATTAAAATTTTTGGTCTTGAGTGGTTTTTGCTGTACATGTAAAACATACTTGGGACCTTGAGAAGACACTTTCAACATGGAATAGTCAATCATATAAGCAGGTTAGAATTTTGTATTATTTCATATGAGCTCTTCAAGAAATCAGAGTACCATGGGACATATTTTTTAAAAACTGCCTTTCCTGGGTAACCTATATGTTTAAAAAGAACAGTCCTTATTAGGTTCATTATTTTCACCTAAAAATGAAATGTTGTCAGATAATATCTGATATACAAGTAAATTTTATTGTTAAGAAACAAAATCAATAGCAAATGAACTATTAATATTTTTGAAAATCAGGATTTCAAAACATCCATTATGTGCTTCTATATTTGAATTACTGACACTGAATGGTCTAATGTTCTTTACAGATCATTTTCAGGCAACTTGGTCTGAAGGAGTTCCAGTTTTGTGTAGTTCATTTAAAGTGTGAAATTGACACATGGAACTGAAAAATTCTTTCGATTTTCAGAGCAGATGGGTTTCAATTTAATGTGTTTTTTACTGAATAGTTCTGGAACAGAACCAAGATTGGTTTCAAGGGGATTTTGGTTTACTGAATTTTCAGTTTGCAACGTTTCACTATATACAAATAATAATGAAACAACATTTACAAATACCAGAACTATTCTGTAACCACTGCTTACACATATTATGAAAGCACACAAAATGGGAGCATGAATTCAGTCAATAGATTGACAAACAATACAGAAACAGGTTTACATGATCATACTAATGTATCTACTGAAACCAAAGTGTACACGAAC
Source organism: Sinohyriopsis cumingii (assembly GCA_028554795.2). Lineage (NCBI taxonomy): Eukaryota > Metazoa > Mollusca > Bivalvia > Unionida > Unionidae > Sinohyriopsis > Sinohyriopsis cumingii. Next base: position 68,347,700 of record CM068841.1, read on the forward strand.
TTTTCAGTGAATCTGACTGCACATGGTAGGGTGATTAACTGTGAACTTTTACATAGCTCTATGGCTAGATAAATATAGAAACCCGAACATGCATAGTGAAAGTAGTTCTTTTCTGATAACACGAACTTATTATCTTCGAATAATAACTTCAATTTTTCTAACTCCCATGGTGGGATTTGAATTAATTCAAGATGTTGTTACAAAGGCTTGGTAAAAATTTGTACAAATACAGATCTCCCTTGTTATAAAGAGGTAGTCAGGGTCCTATAGCACTAAACCCAACTATGTAACAGACTGCATTATACAAAGAACTACAATATATACAGAACCACGATATATTGAGAATAGTGTAATGTGGGGGCTGTGGTGCAGTGGGCACAATCAAAATTTGTTAAAGGAAATGAAGTTTCACCTTGTTTTCTTTCAACCCTTACTATTATACACTGGTATGATTTGGGTCATGGGGTCCATATTAGTACTATGTTATATCCAGAATCACGTTATAATGAGGTGTGTTATAATGGAGGAGAGCTTTAATAATTATGATATAACACAGTATTTGGCATAAAATTACCTCCCCTAAGTAGCAACATTGTTGGGGATCAATGTAATATCATGAACTATGTCCAATGGAAATATGGAATAAAAGATAATTTTGTCTCATTTTGGATGAGACAACGCCAAGAGACAAACAGGATACACGCATACCTTGCAGCTTAAAGTCTGGGAGATCTGAGAGTCCCTGGTATTGACCGATGTAGGCAAGCATTCCCATACTAGTGAACTTAAATGGCTCTCCATCTCCTTTTCCATTCAGCTGCTCTGCAAGATATTTTCCCTGCCTCTCAGCTACCTTTTAAAAATGAAACCTCCATCTACTGTAAATCCATTTTTTTGGGACAGCAATTATTTTATTTTATTACGGATCATGCAAACAAATACAAAAACAAAAGCAAGCATTGATATTTTCACTGATACTTAGTTCAACTATATGCTTATCAAGGTCCCATTTGTTTTATAGGTCCAAAATGGGTCTTGCCATAGGTTCTTTCATTCTGTGGTTTGTAGGTACTGATAAATCCACATAAACTGATACATGACAAATAATTTAGAGTATTTTGTAGTAGAAACCAATTATGAGTAGCACTTTTACATTATGAACCACACGTAGGCATCCTCAGACAGCCATGTGTGACCTTGCATCAGTGTCATGATCAGAAGTACACAGAATGCTAAGTCTTGCCTGCTATTCCAGGGTACATTCCTAATATGCAAAGTCACTACAGCATATAAAGTGACATAATTTTCCCTGTTATTTTAAGTAAAATCAGTATTTTTCATTATGTGATAAACAGAATCTCACATCTGTGATCAATTAAAATAAATTAACAAATCTTTTCTTTAGAATATTTTCTTTTATTCATTAAGGTTTCATCTGAAACAAGTACTGTCTTATGTAAGATTCTCTATTTCTCAATGTCATTTTAAAATGAAGGGTTGCTCCCCTATTATGAGACCAGATCACCCATTCTAAAATACAAAGGCAACATTACAAAAGGGTTGACCTATCATGTGGGGTACAGAATAGTAAAAATACACCTCTATTCGATACACTGTGACACACTTTAAATTCATGGGCTTCCAAATTTCATGATTTTCATGGGTAAGCCAGACTGAGAATTTAAAGTCAAAATGAAATATCAACCAAGCTGACATTCACCCATTCCCTCTGACAATGCAACCGAAAAGCATCACATTTTTCTTTGTTTTAATACCATGGCTACCTAGAGTGCTGAGAATGTGAAATATACATTAGTATAAGTACATGAATGATGAGGAACACTGAGCAATTATAATTCAAATACGTATTTCATGAACATGAAACATTCAGGAAGATTGTAATGAATCTACCTGATGTACAGTATAGTAATAAAAACAGATTTACCCACAGTCTGCATTCTTCTTTATTTCTCAAAGCACATACTATTCCCACTTAGGAATACATATTTGCTCATCTAATTGCTAAATAAGTACACAATCAGCAGTTTAGTCCAACTTTCACAGAGCTCATATGAATCAGGTCTCTCCAAAGTGCTACTTTGTTGTGTCTGCAGATATTAAAAGCCACTTTGAGTGAACTGGCTTATGGTTAGATGTCTTCAGCTCAAATGAGACCTGATTTGAATGTACAATCTCCACTGTCTTCCAGTTCAATTAGCTGTGTTGAATACCACTCATGCAGTCATATTCTGTAACAATACTTTTGGCACCAGTCATCACAATATGTGCATTAATAAAACTGTACTTTACGGATTTGATTTTAGATCACAAGTACAACATCATCCATCAATAAGGGGTACCCAAGCAACAATTTTTGGCAGGTGTATGTTATTTACAGTCATTGGCTTTGTTCAAGTGACTAATCTTTAATTGTTGAGAATTGTATGCTTCGATAGTGGGGTTTAAGAACACCTCAGGACCTAATTACTAAGATTACAATAGTGGTATTAAATGTATTAGCTCAAACATGTGTGGAATAGAAGCTGACATTTCATTTCAGATATCTGCATTTATGCCAGATGATTGCAATGATTAACTCGATTTCTCAACTTCATCACTACAGTATGGATCAAACCTGTTTACTTGCACATGGAAATGAATGTCTGTATACTAGTAGACTTATGCTCAAGACAGTATGCATTATTTTTGGGGGTAAATGACAGACCCATGAAATTAGGTACCCATGAATATGTATATTTTAACCCAAACCAAGATTCTGAAACACATGAAAATAAAGTTTTACAGTATTTGGCTCTGGGTTTAATGCAATGTTTCTGCACCTGATATGCTATGCACAGCAGCCCAGTAGAGGAAGAACCCATGAACTATGCACAGCAGCCCAGTAGAGGAAGAACCCATGAACTCCCCAGGAAGAACCAATGACCCATGGAAAACTACTGGCAAACGTTCTCACATAAAAACATTGCCCAAGCAGAGACTCAAATTCAAGAGAGAACGAGAGTCAAGATGTGAGTGATCTATAGAGGCAAGTGCCTTATACCACTCAGCCATTTATTTGGTTGCCCCCCTCCCCACTCTGATATGTACCTGAAAAACTCTTGAATCCTCATATAACATGATGATAACCATGGAACAGATTTTTTTCTATTGGAGGTTGACAATTCAGAAAAGTCCAATCAAACTAAATATCCCAAATTCACACAACATTTCAAATGCTAAAATGCTGTATTATCTTTTAATGCTGGAGATATAAAAAGAAATATATAAGAAAATATCATCTGGCACAAGTCTTCTAAGCCTCATGTCTAACGATTTGGGCACCAGAAACATCATGAGATAAAATGGCTAAAAAAAACTCCAGTAGTTACAATAAACCTACTTACTGGCTAATCTGGTTTTATTGCTTTGTTGACACAAGTTTATTAACTGATTAATGGTGTCCAGCTATGTACAATACATGAAAGGTGTTAACTGATGGTCTCTAGCTATGTACAATACATGAAAGGTGTTAACTGATGGTCCCCAGCCATGTACAATACATGAAAGGTGTTAACTGATGGTCCCCAGCCATGTACAATACATGAAAGGTGTTAACTGATGGTCTCCAGCTATGTACAATACATGAAAGGTGTTAACTGATGGTCTCCAGCCATGTACAGTACATGAAAGGTGTTAACTGATGGTCCCCAGATTAATGGTCCCCAGCCATGTACAATACATGAAAGGTGCTTATTAACTGATTAATGGTCTCCAGTCATGTACAATACATGAAAGGTGTTAACTGATGGTCCCCAGATTAATGGTCCCCAGCCATGTACAATACACAAAAGGTGCAAATTAAATGATTAATGGTCTCCAGCTATGTACAATACTTGAAAGGTGTTAACTGATGGCCCCCAGCCATGTATAAGACATGAAAGGTGCTAATTAACTGATTAATGATCTCCAGTCATGTACAATTAACGAAAGGTGCAAATTAACTGACTAATGGTCTCCAGCCATGCACAATACATAAAAGGTGTTAATTAACTGATTAATGGTCTCCAGCCATGTACAGTGCATGAAAGGTGCTGACACTGACATCCAGGTGTAGTGTCAGCCTGATTTCTTGATATAATAACATGCCGCAGCCAACATCTAAGTTTTGCCTATGGTAACATGTGGATTGTTCTTCAATATTTGAAGTGATATATTTGAGAATAACTTGCAAGTGTGAAACACATATCTTTGTCTTTCATCTTTATTTCTAAAATTTGTTGTTGGTATGCTGGTACCATGCCAGTGCTACATGCCAAATGTGTTCATTATAAGAAACAACAAGGAGTCATACCCAGTCCTTGGCCACGTCATATCAAGAAAGTAGTTTATGCTGATATTTAAATTCCTTCTCTTTTGGAACTGAGCTGTGAAAGTGATTTGATAGACATGACTCTGGTGGTTTCTGAGTGTAATCCAAGCTATAAAGCCTTAGTTTCTTTGTAAATATTTTTGCTTATAGTGGAAATACATGTTCCGACTTTGAGGAGAGGACTCCAAATTCACTGATGCACAAATGTGCGAGTATCGGAGGTCAACTTGATTTATATTGAATATCTGACACCAGTCAATTAATATGAATAACATTTTTATGGATTTCATCGCTGATTATTTTAGCATCCATCAGAGCAATATTTTTGTGTAGGGCACTAAAGATTATGTTTCTCATCTATCATCAACATTTGCTAGCACCATCCTTTTGCCCCCAACTGTTAAACAGAATTTGAGTTTACCTTGCAAATTTGTGCCCTCATTTCTACCAAGGTCAATGTTAGTGGATCCCAGTGAATGCGTGATATGGATAGTTTTTGTGGTATATGGCAATATGGACTGAATATATGTATCAAATGCCATAACAAAGATTTAAAATAAAAATGTTTATGTAATAAAAGAATCATACTAGTGAGCATTTTTATGCCATAAATACCTGAGCTGTGCATGGTAAAGACATGTCCTGTATATCTGCACAGTCGCCTAATGCAAAAGAATTCCCACTGGGATCACCTAAGATCCTTAGGTTTTTATCAGTAAGGATCTGTCCTCTTGAGTTCTTGGCAACATTCAGTTTTACTACGAACGATCTTGGGGCCAAGCCAGTACTCCAGACAATAAGGCCACATGGGATAGTTTTTCCACTCTTCAGGACAACATGGTCACTGGATACACCTATTGATACAAAATGAAAATTAAATTTTGCATGACAAAAATGATAAATTCCATCTTGGAGTCAAGTGCAAGAATCATACCTTTAATGACTGAAAATAATTTGTTTAATTATCTGTATTAATAAAAGAATCATATTTATGAAGAAAATTTTAATGTATTATTTGAAATGCTTTTTTTTGCCTTGGCACAAAAATAAAAGTTCTGGACAAATTTACACTGAGAATGGTTCTATTTTAGAGAGGTATTCCAATTAAAATTGTGTCCTATCTGCAAAAAATTGATTTAAACAGTACAAGAAAAACTGTCCTTGTCTGGTACCAGTTATGAAAATGACTTGTCTGATTAAAAGTAAGATCTCTGACATTGCACAAATTGGACATGCACCAATAAAAGTTCATGTTTTGGTGATCTTCGAAGTTTCCTGTCCATTTTATTTTTAGCAGTGTCTCAGATATAAAGTTTTTTAGCACTTCAGAAAATATGAAAAGCTATAACTATTGAGTAAAACAATTAAGCAGAACAATACATTAAATCAGTACCTATCAGACCTGTTTCTTGTAAATAGATCTTGATTTTCATAATTGAAAATCAAAAATATATCTGTAGGAAATCAAATCAATATCTCACTTGTTTTTACAGGTAATACAAGAGTTGTACCAAACACTATTCAGTGTTACCTTACTATAAGGTGCCTCAGTATAATGGATTCCATTTTATGTTGTGGTGGTTATAGTCATGGATCCCATTACATTATGCAAATGTAATACAATATATAAATTATGCAATAGTAATACTATATATGTATGTATGTATGTATGTATGTATGTCTCTGTGTGTCAGTTATAGTAATACCATGTGATCATGTGTATATTATGTAACAGTAATACCCTGTATACATTATGCAATACTTTCATGTGTACAATATGTAATAACATTATTATTTATACATTTTATAATATGTACACATTATGTAATACTATTATTATGTATTTATTATGTAACAGAACTACCAGTGTTTATATTATATAATTGCAAAAACATGATTATCTTAGGCAATAGCAATAACTTTCATATATTATGTAACTGAAATAACATACTTATATTATGTAATATCAATACCATGTGTATATTATTTAATAGCAACACCATGTTTATATTATGTAATAGTAATACCAGGTTTATATCATATAATCGCAATACCACCTTTATAGTATGTAATCGCAATGCCACAAATACTATGTAATAGCAACACCACATTTATATTATGTTATAGCAATAGCATATTTATATTATGTAATAATAAAAACATTTTTGCAGTATGTAATTGCAATACCACATTCGTTGTATGTAATAGCACTACCATTTGTAAATTATGCAATAACAATACCATGTGTATATTATTTAATAGCAACACCATGTTTATATTATGTAATAGCAATACCACGTGTATATTATGTAATAGTAATATCATGTTTATATTATGCAATAGCAATACCATGTTTATATTATGTAATAATACTATGCTGTTTATATTATGTAATAGCAATATGATGTGTATATTTTGTAATAGCAATATGTGTATATTTTGTAATAGTAATACCATGTGTATATTATGTAATAGTAATACCACGTTTACATTATGAAATAGCAATACCATGTTTATATTATGTAATAGCAATATGATTTTTATATTATGTAATAGCAATATGATGTGTATATTTTGTAATAGTAATACCATGTGTATATTATGTAATAGTAATACCATGTTTATATTATGTAATAGCAATATCACGTTTACATTATATAATAGCAATACCATGTTTATATTATGTAAAATACCATATTTATATTATGTAATAGCAATACCATTTATATTATGTAATAGTAATACCATGTGTATATTATGTAATAGTAATACCACGTTTACATTATGAAATAGCAATACCATGTTTATATTATGTAATAGTAATACCATGTTTATATTATGTAATAGCAATATGATGTTTATATTATGTAATAGCAATACCATTTATATTATGTAATAGTAATACCATGTTTATATTATGTAATAGCAATATGATGTTTATATTATGTAATAGCAATACCATGTTTATATTATGTAATAGTAATACCATGTTTATATTATGGTGTTGTTGTTGTTGTAGGGTTTAACGCCATTTTCAGCACACGATAGGCTATACATAGCGGCCAGTATTAATGGTGGAGGAAGAACCCAGGAAAACCCCCCGAAAGAACCACCGACCCACAAGAAGCTACTGGCAAGCTTTCTCACATACCCACATTGGCTGAATCTGAGACTCGAACCCACACAGACAGAGGTGAGATGGCAGTGATCCGTAGTGGAGAGCGCGTTAGACTACTCGGCCACTCGGGCCCCCCTTTATATTATGTAACAGCAATATCATGTTTATATTATGTAATAGCAATACCATGTTTATATTATTTAATAGCACTGCCATTTGTAAATTTTGTAATAGCAATACCATGTTTATATTATGTAACAGCAATACCATGTGTATATTATGTAATTGCAATACCACATTTATAGTATGTAATAGCACTGCCATTTGTAAATTATGTAATAGCAATACCATGTTTATATTATGTAATAGCACTGCCATTTGTAAATTATGTAATAGCAATACCATGTTTATATTATGTAATAGCACTGCCATTTGTAAATTATGTAATAGCAATACCATGTTTATATTATGTAATAGCAATACCATGTTTATATTATGTAATAGTAATACCATGTATATAATATGTAATAGCAATACCATGTGTATATTATGGCATCATGTTTATATTATGTAATAACAATATCATGTTTATATTATGTAATAGCAATAACATGTGTATATTATGTAACAGAAATACCATGTGTATATTATGTAATAGTAATACCATGTTTATATCATATAATCACAATACCACATTTATAGTAAGTAATAGTAATACCATGTTTATATTATGTAATAGCACTACCACATTTACATGATGTAATAGCAATACCATATTTTTATTATATAATAGTAATACCATGTTTATATTATGTAATAGTACTGCCATTTGTAAATTATGTAATAGCAATACCATGTGTATATTATGTAATAGCAATACCATATTTTTATTATATAATAGTAATACCATGTTTATATTATGTAATAGCACTACCACATTTACATTATGTAATAGCAATACCATATTTTTTATATAATAGTAATAACATGTTTATATTATGTAATAGAACTACCATATTTACATTATGTAATAGCAATACCATATTTTTATTATATAATAGCATTACCAAATTTACATTATATAACAGTAATACCATGTGTATATTATGTAATAGTTATTCCATGTTTATATTAGCTAATAGCAATACCAAGTTTATTTTATGTAATTGCAATACAATGTGTATATTATATAACAGTAAGAGATCATCTTTCCTGAAAATCATGTATTGATCAACATATATACATTGCATGCAGTCTTTAACACGGATTTTCATTATGATGATAGAGTTTGGTCCCACAAAGATTTCTGTACCATTGTATACCACAGTATTTTTGTAAATATAGTGGATCAATTTGTGACAAATACAACTATTCTGGAAGTATTTTGTCCAGAAAAATGAAAACATACTTTAATTATCATAAATTGTTTTAAAAAGGTTACATGGGTAAACCAGTATACTCTACATACTGAACACCTCTAACTGATGATATTACCACTACTGGAAAAGTGGCATCTACACCTTGCCATATGCTTAACACAATCTCAGCAAAACCAAGCAATACAGATTTAACCTACTAGTGACCGAGTCTTTAAGGAGGTTGAAGCCAGAGCGTTCCTTTATTTTCTTTTCTGCAAAATTTCTAAGTCTTTCATCAAACGAGCTCAGAATCTGATTCGACTCCACCAAAGTTACTCGAACATCATCCTTTTTCTTTTTGTACAGTCTGGTGACATCCTGGAAATTGAAAAAAAAATATGTAGTTTCAATTTGTGAAAAAATGTCTTCAAAAAACAAATTATACAGGAATCTTTCAAGAACTATATATTTAGAAGAAAGTAATAACAGACATGTTTGACACTCAGCTGATGATACATGAAAATGTATCTGCCATGTTAGTTAATGAACCATGTACTTTGATAAAGTTTTAATTATATTGTAGTCACATGTTTTGTAACTGTGCAATTAGTATCTCAGTTATTTCTATCACTGCCAAGGTTTTATTTTGGTGACTGGGATAAAACTTTGTTTTGGGAAAAAACGTCAGGAGTATATTGCTGGAATCATACATTTTGCATGACTCTGAAATATTTTACAGTTTGTTTATAGGGGCCTATTTTTGGCCCCTGAGGATCCCCAAAACATCCCTGCACTAAATACTGTACAAAGAGCGTGACATCTTTATTATTGTAAGTGCAGTGTGATCTGTCTAGCATCACAACAGTGCTGATGTATCTGTCTTTCAATCAAGCTATCTCTTTTCATGTCAATATCTTTTTTCATGTCAATATCTCTTTCTTTATCACTGAACAATTTATGACACAACACTTCCTGTTTAATTTGCCCTTATATAGTGATGATGCTTGTGAAAAGTATTAATGTTGGCTCATCATATATGGCCACAAGCAGTATGTGTGTATGTGTGTGATGTGGATTTTCAACATAGCTTTATAAAAAAATCAGTCATAACGCTATGATGTCTGCAGTGTGGCAGTTGATAGCCATGTCTAGCATTGAGGCATCACGCTTCAGACATGTAGCATCATGTCCCACTCAGTAACGTTATCCTGACACCAGGCCGACTAGTCCTAACACTAACTTCTTAATGCTGAGCATCTAGTGAGGCAGTTGCTAGTACCATTTGTATAATTCTTTGTTATGACTCATCTGTGGTTTGACCCAAAACATCTTGCATCTGATGCGGACCTCTAACACTAGACCACTGGAGTGGTCTGCAACAAGAAGTAAACAGCTAAATTTAAAAACACATATCCATGTGCTTCTGAAGCCAGAGCCTCTTGGGTTGGACTTCCCACGGGGGGGGGGGGGGAGGGGAATGTCAGCTGAGTAATGGTATGGGCATTTGTCTTTTTATACTCTTTATTTACATGGTTAAATGGTGATAATCTTTACCAATGTTAAGCCATGAACCTGGTACCAAGTCTTCTGATCAGTCCAATAAATGTTGCATGTATAAAGCTGAGTTCTCTGGCCCAGTAAATGTATATGGTTGTGGATGAGGATTTCAATAGTTTCCAAGTTAGGACACAGTAGCTAAGTGTGTGTGGAGTGCAGATGAACACTGGGATAAAATGTCACTTGCATCTATGTCTTTCTGTGTGTAAGTGGATACACTTTTATAAGGTGAATAGATGCAAATATTATGACCAAGAGGCTAAGTCTCTGCTGGTAGGGATAGACCCTATGGCAAACATTAGATGCATGTTTTTACATTTGACTTCTCATCAAAGTAGTATAAAATACTGAGGCAATGTGCTGGGGTCCCAATCTGATGTGTTGAAGCTTTATCATTGTTTACACATATTAAATCTCTGACCATTTGAAAGATACAATGCCAGAGTTTTTTGAATTCAATCAAAACTAGAATTTTGAGTTTGAAAAGCATGTAGTACGTCTTTCACAATTTGATCTCCACTGTGAGGTTCAAGTGACCTGAGTAGGTCCATGAAAGTAATAACTGCCCAAGGAAATGTCAGCTGTGTGCATTTCATACCTATGACAAAATACAGCGGTCAGCTTAGGACAGGTGATGAGGTCTGCAAAATTTGGTCAGGAGTTTTTACTTCAAATCAGGAGAATTTTCTATATTTAAATCTGCATGTCATCTCATCACATCAGTCCTGCTGCCTTTCAAACTGTCCTTTATATGTAGCACAAACATTATTTGCCTTCCTTGGTTGATCAATGCCTAGATTACACTTGTGCCAGCCTCATTATGTTTTATGTCAACATTAAGGAGATTGTTTATCATTACAGATTCCAGGTTTCCTCTTGAGTCAACCTGAATGTTCCTCTGAATAGAAAATGTTCTTTCAGTGTTTGCATTAGAATGTGGCAAAGTTAGTACACTCTACCGAGTCCATCAAGAAGTTTAAATTGTTTCCTTCCTGTGGGTAGATTCAGGTTGCTATCTGCCTGTCAAACTGCTCAAGACTGGTGCTACTGGCTTGAATTTGGGAAGTTATTCTTAAAATCGACTTTACAGGAATGGCATAATAAATATTCATGTCCCTTTGAACCTGATTACAACCAGTGAAAATCCTGTTTCAACCTATTATTCAATTTTGTGGAAAATTGCTGTTTAGATTTTTTATTTTTAGCATTGAGAGATATAATTAGACACCTCAACAAACTTTAAATACCCAAACCAAACTGACCTTTTTGATGCCACTTGAACTCTTAATGACTAATCCAACCATAATCCATTAACATCTTTAATCCTTTACAAGTTACTTCAGATCACAGTATAATCCATCACAACAAACCTGAAACAATGAAGCCAAACCCTGCTGAAAGAACCTATTAGCAATGTTAATTGTTTTACATTGCTTGAGTGTTGTAGTAATCCAACCAAGATCCACTGAAGTCTTTAATCCTGAATTACTACCGATCAAACAAAGTGTCTTCCAATAATTAATTTTAGGCTATTGTTTTCAAATTAGCTATTCAATTGGCATGTTAAGCAAGTTTGTAGTCACATGTTCACAGGAAAATGCTCCCAGCCAGGAGGTTTGACAGGAGTTCAAATAATTTCCCTGCTATGACAACAATAACAAAAACACAACTGGACATGCAATTTCTCTCATTTATGCTTCACAGGTGAAACAAAAATGGAACCTGGTCTTCCAAGTCACTTTTGACATAGGGAAAAACTTAAACTTTACTTAATGAATTCAAATGGAGTATAAATCTTTTCTAGTTTTACCTGTTCAACAAAATCATAGAGTTCTGCCCCAAACTCAATACCTGTTGGTCCTCCTCCTACGATTATGGTATGAAGCAGTCTCTTACTCTCTGACTCATCAATACCTGGTTGAATTGACAACTCAAAATTATTGAGGATTCGGTTACGGATCTTGCGTGCATCTGCCACCTCCTGTCAAATACAACAAAATCTGCCTTAGTGGGCATAAATCCTTGGCTAAATCAATCATCAAATTTAAGGGCACCTTTACATGGTGGATATACTTTTGTGGTCCCTCAAGTGCCCCTATATATTGGTGTGTGTGTGTGTAATTTGGATTTTTAATGTAGCTTTAACAATGTTTCAGTCATACAGCTACAATGTCTGCCGTGTAGCAGTTTATAGTGATGTCTAGCACGGGGCATCATGCCGCAGACATGTAGCATGATGTCCCACCCAGTCACATTATCCTGACACCAGGCCAACCAGTCCTAACACCAACCTCTTAATGCTCAGTGCCAAGCGAGGCAGCGGTTAGTACCATATTTGTAAGTCTTTGGTATGACTTGGCTGGTGATCAAACTCATGACCTCCCACATCCAAGGCGAATGCTTTAACCACTAGGCCACTGGAGTGGTTCTATATACTGGTTTCACTGTAAATGGAATTCATCAATGTAAAAACATAAAGTTCTAATTACATACTAAATATTCAACAAATAGCCTGGTCTAGTGGACAAAGGTTAGTAAAACTTGATCTAGACCATTACAAGTCAATTTTAGCTGGTTCAATATGGCCAATACAATAAAATTTGAATTATCAATAATTTGTGTATGGTCCCAAGTTTATACAGTCAAGATCTCAGGCTGAGTGGAAAAAAGATGAAATTAGTTTTAAGGTGCTAGACTATTCACTGTAGGGAGATTACAATAAAGTATCCCCTGTGTTGAAAGTGTATGACTGCTTACAGCTTATTGGTTAAGAGGACATTTCTTACAATAGTTTTGATTGGTTGAAGGCACTACAGCTAAGTATGATGGCAGACAGTCCTGCATTGTTCAGTATGCTGCAATCTTTTACATCTGAAAAGCCAGCAACAGATTTGAATCATCTAACATCTTGTGAATGCAAAAAAGGGGATCCATGATTAGTCACTTGGTAAAGCATTTGACTCATAATCCTAAGATTCAATACCCACCATGGCCAGCCCTGGTCATCTGCCCCAGTATGTCCTCATGAAAGATACATAGCTCCCATTTCCTTATGATGATATGGCCAATACTACTACTAGTGATGTTAAAACCAACAATGACCCCTCCCCAAAAAATAAGATGATGGGAATTCAGGCCATCATGTTTAAAATTCCCATGGTCAGAGTATCATAGCATCAAAAATAAGTTTTGTTTATTACTAAAATATCCAAAAATCTGGCCAGTAAATTCTACCCAAGACTAGTAGCTTTTCTTAAAAGGCACTGGTCCCATTGGCCTGTATAAGACTTTGGGAGCCAAATTTTTAAAATGATGCTACTGTTAATGCAAATAATCAAAGTGGTATATTCTGCACAATTTTATAAAATATGTTGAATTGTGAAGATTGTGTTAATTACCTATCAATATTTATTCCTCAATAACAGTAAAAAAAGTATATGTCAGTGGACTTAAACATAATCCAAATAACTAAAAAGTTAATACTGCTAGATGCTTTAATTTAATTTACTGCATGCATGTATCGTGAGAGAAAAAAATATTACCCACCTTCAAAAAGAATGCATGCTCATGCACACCAGGTACACCAAAAGTATTGTTTAATGCTCCAACTCCAATCACGATTTTGTCATATGAAAGTTCATATTTCAGATCTGGTTTAAGAACACTCTGACAGTGTAGAATCTGTCTTAAGAAGTCCAAGCTTTCCGCCCATGACAAATGGAAGTGATCAGTCTGCCGAAACCCCAAATTCCGGATTGGTTCAATGATTGACCTGTATTGGGTAAAATAACAACATATCAAGATTATTTAAGAACACTTCTATTATATGTGAAGTTTTACCTTATATCTACAGTACAGTTTTTTTAATCCAATTATCCATTCACTCTAACTTTATAAGGTATGTAATAATATGAAATGTTAAAATGGATCTAAAGTTAAAATTAGCAATATTCCTCTTAAAGTGGCCCCTCTGTAACCTGTTTCCTTCAGAAGGTTTGCTCATATTTTATTCTAAATAAAGCCAATCTAACAATTAGCAACCATTTCAAGAAGGTGAACTTTGGATACAATGTGTATGTTTGGCTGATTTCCCCCCTTACCAGTTTTGATACCATAGTATGACAAATATATTGAAGTTATCACTGAATAAATGCACACAAGGAAATCCACAAATTGTTTCTTATTTTGCTTAAAGACCATTCCTACATTAAATAAGTCAATTTCTGATATTGACATTAATCTTTATCTAACAAAGCTACAAAGTAAATAAGTGGATTAATATTAAAGTACACATACTTTCTTTAACATACAAATGCATTTTGTTTTATTTTAATCATAAAAAGAGACAAATTTCATATAGTAACATTATGTACTTCCGGTTATTACATTATGAGAGTCACTCAAAAGAACAAATAATGCTCCACTTGCAAAAAAGACCTTGTACCAAAGTCTGTCCAATTCTGTTGGGGTTGGGGAGGTTTCATATATGATAAATGTGTTGTCTATTTTTAGCAATGGTGGCCATATTTGATGGCACACTGGCATAATTTGTATAACTTGATAAATATGAAAGGCCTTCATGCAAGTTTATGTTATGTCATGGTTAGTATAATTCTTTTGAAAAGTCTTAATAAGTCATTGAAGGTTTTTATATTAGTAATGTGCCATGGTCTGTGCAGTCTGCAGTTGGACTTGACTTAAAAACTACTACATATAAATACGGTAGTTACGTTCCAGCTTTTGCTTTAATTAATCAATTTTCCAACTTCTGAGCATTTTTATCAGCCTAGATTTTATGACATATATTACTAATCTTGATATAATCAATGTCAAAAGAGGTATTTTTTTTCCTCCATTTTCTTCCTTTTTAATGTTAATCAATTTTGACCTCTGACAGGGACTTTTTTTATCTAATGAGGGAAAAGGGTTAATAGTTACATTCCTTATAATAATCAAGTATATGTAATTATTTTCAATTAGTAATTTCTTAACGTTAAGATAATTCTAAATGTCAACTTGCGTTTGTGACAGTGATCGTCAATCTTGATCTCTATAAGGAAGTATAAAAATAGGTCTTTTGTATTTGTAAATCTAGTTTCCTCAAAAGAAAGCGACTGCAATAATTATTTGATTGTGAAAATTGTTTCTTGAACTCTAAACTAATAATGATAAGTAAGAGCTATTATAACATATATAGACACATACATTTGCATGGCTCAGTGTTAAAGAGTAAATTCCACACAACAAAAATGTCTCTAACTACTTTGGTATACATGTACTCTTGGAATTCTGATTACATCTGCATGCATAATTGTGTTGGAAGCCTGATTGTTAGAGGTTAAAGGGTTCTTTATGTTATGGTATATGTGCAAAAAACCAGAGACTATGTAATAAATCCACAGAAAATTCTAATATCACTCACCTAATTACCTAATTAACAGCACTTCATCAACATAACAGCTTCTCTAACAGTCTTAAGTCATTACCATAGTGATTCGATTCTATACATGTAGCTGAGCAGAGGGGTTTAAAATTACAAATTGTGCACAGACAGACACATACACACAAAGATAATTAGACACAAGAAAATTATATTGACCTTAAGTGCTATGTACAGACACATAAAAAGTTAAAAACATTATTCCTAATGCAGATGGGCCTTGTCTGTAAAGCTTAGTTACATATTAACTTGAGATTATAAAAGCTGGACCTTGTCAAAGATGGATTTATATAAATAATGGACACAAATATATAAAACTACTCTATCCCACTTTATGTACAGGTTAAGCTAGCATGTGTTTGTTTTACCTGTTATACCTGTACGACATCATCATTTGGAGGCAAGTCAAAACCCCTTCTAACTGAAAGGGTCTCTACAATGGCTGGCCAAACTTTTTGGTCCCAAGAATATCCAATTTTTTAAGTGTTATTCCATCCATCCCATCCCATCCATCCATTAGCCCTTATGTTTTTATGACATAAACTCATGCACAATGTGCAAAGAAAACTTAGATCTGCTGACACATGATGTCCTAGAACATCATGGTCCAAGCTGTTCATTCAACATTGGATTTGAAGTGTATAGCATAGACTCCGACCTGTCAGTGCATCATGCCATGAGCAGAATTAGCTCTGGTTCAAGTGAACCATCAAAAACACTAAATTAAAATTTTCCCATATAAAAATTGTAAAACATTTCAATGTTAAAATAGATAAATGAGGCCTCTCTCAGCAAAATAACCACCTTTGTAAACTTCAACCCAAAAAACAAGAAATACTACATCCACCCAAGCATGTGATGACAAGTCTTGGTCTACAATGTTCATAGTTATAGTAGATGTCACACAGATCATGTGAGCGCATTAACTGCTATAAATTTAAAAACATATTTTTATTTTACAATTTAATCATAATACAGTTATAACAAAGTTTATTCAACTGTGATTTTTGAGTGATCTGCACATTAATTGACATAAAAAAAATTCCAGTTGAAAATTATTGATCATTATAGACTTTTAAAATGGCAGTTCAGCATTACACTGGGTCAAGAAAGTTGATATTGGATTAACTAATACCAGTGCATAAGGAATCAAGGTATGATAGTATGAAGAAAGCATGTGCATTTTTATTCATCTCCTGTTTGGATGTTCATCTATGAATGGGATAGAGATGTAACATACAATTAGCTTTATTCTTAACTTGTACATATGGCATTTCTTCAAAATGATAATTTAGCATAATGTGAAATTTAACTAAAATAAATCTGAATTGACAGACATATTTCTACTGTCTTTTACATATATGAAAGAACATATTTGTATGGAAAAATAGGTATTATGTATTAAATGAAAAAAAAAACATGATAAACCATACCAAAGATATATAAAAAATTACATAATTGCCTCCAATTTATTTGTCTTGTTTACCGTTTTTTTTACTGCCATTGTTTTCCCAGGCTTTCTTGATACAATATTAAATTCCATAAATTAATATGCAATCAATACAAATATTAAAACTAATTTGACCATGTTACATAAGGGACTGTGAGAACTACTCTAGGAAGTCTATACTCAGGGAATACTTTATACATAGTATTGCATAAAATGTACTCTTGGGTTATACTTGCCTGAATTCCAGTGTTCCAACTGTTGTGCTGCACAGAAGAGGTGTAAAGAGAAAGTGATTCCGTGGACTGACAACTATCACATCATACTTGCACTTATCAACGGATTTCAGAACACTGTAGCTTGCCCAGCCGGTTCCAAGTACTATTAACCTTTTGCGTCCTGTGTCAGTGCTTTTCATTCTTAGGCATTGGTTCCACAACTGTGAAATCATTCTTTGGACTTCCTTAGATTTTCTTAATACCAAATGCATCCTTAACTTTGCTGTATATACACAGATAAAAAGGTTAGATCTGGTTCGTAAGTCCATTGCAATTTAATTCCCACCCACCCCTGCAAAAAAAATTGCAACAAGGTCATTATATCCTAAGTTACATTGAATTTGCTAATATATAGAGATTTCTGTATGGTATTGAAAATGGAAGTCTATAACTGTACTTCTCTAAACAATGTTACTTTATTAAGAAAACAGTCCAGTAACATAACACATGAGATTAAGAAAGCTGACTCACTAATGACAGCTTTGAATAGAAAGTTCGATCAAGCTTACAAATGTCTATATCATTCTCCTTGTGTTGGCTTGAATGCCATTAATATCTGAAAAATAAACATATATTTGATGTTGCTTCTGTTGTCTGAGCACTAAATTTTTAACATACGACAGATGTTTCATTCAGATTTTATCTTTCTTTTGGACTCAGGGCAATTAGGATTTTCTCCTTTGTAAAAATCCTTTAACAACTGCACTGCTCTGTCTGACATAATTCCTCCGATACACTGAAAACTTTGTCCAAGGGTTGGTAATTCTGCCTGGTGCACAGATATTATTGATCCACATCCACCAAATCTGTCATTCTTACAACCGTATACAACTAAGGAGACCCCAATTTGCCGCAGTGCTCCTGCACACATAATGCATGGTTCAACTGTCACATACAATGCACATTCTCTGAAAACATCTTCAGATTTATCTCCCCTTTCATCACACCAATTCAGAACTTTATCAATGGCTACAATCTCTGCATGTCTACATGCATTCTTGGTCTCGTTAACTTCATTTTTTCCAGTTGCTATGATCTGGTCTTTATAAACAAAAGCACAACCAACAGGAACTTCTCCAAGATTTAAAGCCTCTTCAGCCAGCAAAAAGGTTTCCTCCATCCAGTGTTGGTGAACTGTCTCCATGTTTCTATACTGTACTAAATGGCTCCAAAGTTAGAGACTGACTAATTACTTCTGTGAGATGTTAAAACTGAGGAGCACACTGAAAAAAACTGCAGCATGTTACTAGAGGTTCCAATTCCTAAGCCCACAGCCCTTAATTGGATATCCAATGTAAACAACACAGAGCACAGACATTCTCAGTTAAATCTAATAAAATTAATGCAAATGTTTGTCATCAACATTTTATATTCCTAATTTTAGTGGAGGCTTTTTGCACAGCCAGTGTTGACCTTACTGGGAAAGACTCTTCTCACTGCTGCTGTGTAACACATCTGGAAAGACTATTCGAACGGCTGTGTTCATAATTTATGTCAAGTTATTTGTATGGTGACCACATATGTGATATGTGAAATATACTTATATTTTGCACCTTATCACCTTTAATTCCTCATCTGCCAGACATTGTTGTTAAAATTTACACAATGCTATACTCCTTCACCTCCAGTAGAAAGAAATTTTTGAACAAATATCAAGTGATTTTGTGCGTGAAGAACTCCAGTATTGTTACCCAATCAACTTTTTCCATATTTCACTCAAGACCAAGAATTTTTAATCACCCAGGACAATTTTTTAAAAATATATATACAGATGGCAAGCTAAAATGTATTAAGAATTTGAAAGTAGCACATGTCTTAGGTAATGTTGGACCAACAAACTGTTTCCCCTTTTTTTCTGACATAATAGGTGGTGCAAAAGAAAAGGTGAAGAACAATTTCCTGATGTAAGGTAACGATTTTTTTACAGTTTATGTTCTGCAGTCATACACTTAAAATGTACATTTCTTAGGTAATGTTGGACCAACGAATTGTTCTCCCCCTCTTTTTTTTGTGCCTGACATGACAGATGGTGGAAAAGAAATGCTCAAGAACAATTTGCTAGTCTAAGGAAATGTCTACTTTTTACAGTTTATGTTCTGCAGTCATATACTTAAAATGTACATTTCCACAGTACATCTGAGTAAAAAATCATTCTTCTATAATTAAAAAAATCAAAGCATACACAAATAATAATAACAATTAAATTTTAAAAAAAGTAGGATTCATACTGGATCATTTGCATGACAGGCCGACATAGTTCCACTAAACTAGTGATTCATAGGATTAAAAAATATTTATTTGCATAAGTTCTACTGAAGCAATATTCTGGATTGTTAAGGTAAAATTGAATCTTCAAAATATTCTTCTCTTGGAAAATTCATTAATTTACAGGTTAGGCTCTAAATGTTTGTACACTATTGCATAATTATAATAATCCAAACTGTGAGACAGGTACTGTCTGCAGCGTGAATATTGTTAGAGAATGGCAACCACTGGAATTAACTTCGTAAAATTTAGCATATGGCTGCCACACAAAACAGACACTATAGAACAATTTCCTTTCTTTAGTGTGTTTTGTAGTCTATTCAGTCAGCTGCCAAACCTGTAATGGTATTGATGGGTATTTGTCATGTATAAATAAATTTACGTATAAATAAATTTACATCATTCTGAATATTTTGGGTTCAAACCTAATGCACTGAATGGTCACTGTATGGATAGTCTTTTCTCTTGTGGGCACCAAGCAGCCATGTGAATAGTCTCTCCAAATTTAAAGTTGTTAGAACCGAGTAATATGGTATTGTGGTCTTAAAGTCAGCTATCAGCGAACAATAGATACTTACATTCAAGATCTATATATATGTCTATTTATGTGTGTGTGATTTGGATTTTTAATGTAGCTTTAGCAATGTTTCAGTCAGACTGGTACAATGTCTGCAGTGTGGCAGTTTATAGTGATGTCTAGCACAGGGGCATCATGCCACAGACATGAAGCATCATTTCTCACCAAGCCACATTGTCCTGACACCAGGCTGACCTGTCCAAACACTAACCTCTTAAAGCTGAGCACCTAGCAAGGCAGCTGTTAGTACCATCTTTTAAAATCTTTGGTATGACTCAGCTGTGGCTTGAACCCGTAATCTTCTGCATCTGAGGTGGATGCTCTAACCACTAGGCAACTGGAGCGGTGTTGTCTATTTGTTGTTATTTGCTCCTTATTAAAATGCATTTAATGTTCAGTTTAAATCAGATGATTGACAAACAGATGCCATGTAGATTCCAGGTAATGCAGTGCTACCTCTTGCTTCTTGAAAAATATGGCAATCATGTGATCTAACTCTTGCATAATATTGTTGGATATTAACAGACAACAAAATGGTTAACTGATCTGTTACAGTGATATCGATTTTAAGAAGATAGATATTCTATTCGAAAACTTGTGGTATGGCCATGTTTGGAAACAGTAATATTCATGGCTGCACTTTTAAAATAGTGTACTAAACAGTAATCATGAAATTTTTCCAAAATCAACTGGTGATGCAGAACTAGTAACTTATGGTCATCCAGTGTATATAAGAAAAGCTCATGATAGGTGACACAATGCAAACAAATACTGAAAACTTCGAAAAATGCTATACCATAGAACCCACCATACTGTACAAAGCAAGGATAATCAGCGGCCATGCAAATACTATTTGAAATATACTTTCACTTTTGCTACCTTCCTAACTGGGAATATTGAGATAGAAGCTTAAAATACAATACAGTGTATATTTTGTGCGTGCAAGTTAGGGTTTGAAACTTGTAAAACCAACAATTGCCTACATGCACACCATTCATAACCTGTGCACTTAAACAAAGCAGTTAATACATTAATGATATTTGTGGGCTATCAGACATTTCAACCCCAAGACATTTCAATACCAAAGACAATTTGGCCCAGACATTTTGATCCCAAGGACAATTCAACCCCAAGACAACTTGACCCAGCTTAATTTATTATGTTTATATGTGGTCATATAATAATGCAACAGTCAGAGACCTTTTTGGTTCTATAAACAAGATCAGTCAAATACAACAAAGACCACTGGGTCAGGCGTTCAAATTTTACACACAAAAGAAGCATGCGTCACTGCATGCATATTGTGAGGATTTAAACTGAGCTAAATATTAACAATGTTAAAGGTTAAAGAAGAAATAAAGTTCACTTATGATGTATAATTAGAAGAAGAAAAATACATTCCAGTTCTAGTACCTGTAATGTTATTTGTTATTGACGAATAACTTCAGAAGGCATTCTACACTATTTATTAAATACAAGACATCAACACAGCTAGGAAGGGTAGGAAAGACTGCCTTGAGAGTATGTTTCCCATGGAACATTACCCTAGTGAATGTATAACATAAATCAGTGTGGAATATCTGATTACTTTTACTGTCAAGTGATATTTCAAAGCTAATTAGATTAAGGCTTACACTACATCTCCCCTCCTGAGAAGTTTACATTAAAATGAAACGTGATCTGATTACCGCATTTCTAAACATGCTACATCATCTTCATTTTTACAAGTTCAGTCTCTCAGATTGTTTTGACAATCTTCCTGAACCTGTGAAATATCCATTTTGACTGGGTGGCACTGCTTTGTGTTCATCTGAGTCAGTCAAAGTATCAGGGTTTGAAACAGTTGCTCTGAGAGGCTCCAATAATAAAGTAGGCACGGGAATTAAATTTCTCCTATTATGCTGTATATCTCCCTCGTCAGTTACTACCATGTATGAATGAGGTGTAGATGCCTCATATTTAATAATTCCTGAAGAAAATGATCTTTAATCCATACTTTATTCCCTACCTGAAATTTTTTCACATTTCGGGTGTGACGTCGACGATCATAATATTTTTTCTCTTCAGTTTGCTTTTGGTAGTTTTCTGATTTCTTCAGTTCTAAGTTGTTAAAGGTACTCTGGATAGAGCATCAGCAGTTAATAGACTTTTGCCAGCACATGAACTATACAAAAGTTATCTCATCAAACACATTTTAAAGCACTGATTTCTAGGGGGTAAATCTCCCAAGATTTTTGTACTCATTGGTGGTACTAATGGCTTATGGTCAGTTTCAAGTTTGAACTGTGACCCAATTAAATAGCTACTGAAGTGTTCACAAACGCAAGTGATTGCATGGGCCTCTTTTTCTATTTGAGCATAGCATTGTTCAGTTTCTGACATACCTCACGATGCGAATGCCACAGTCTCAGAGTGCTATTGTGCTTCTGCCATAGCACAGCATCTAGTTCAAAAGATGCATCTGCAGATACAACTATTTCTCTATATGGATCATAATGTGCTAAAGCTGGTGAAGATATCTTTTCTTGCTTGATGTCTCTAAAAGCTTGTTCCTGATCTGGACCCCAAGTCCACGAGTTTTTACCTTTCAAAAGCTCACATATTTTTCTGCCAAATTTGGACTAAATTTGCCATGCTGATTTGCATAGAGAAATCGTCGTATCTCTGTTTTGCATTTTGGAGTTTCCTTTTCAATTATAGCTTTGACTTTTACCAGATCAGGTTGGCAACCATTTTCGTCAACAACATGCCCAAGAAACCAAATGGATAGTCTAAAAAATTCACAATCTTCAGCATTCAAAGTGACACTGGCTTTTTGAATTGATTTCGTGACCGTTTCTAGTCCTTCATCATGCTGTTTCTGCATTTCCCCAAAAAAACAAGAACATCCTCCATGTGAAAGAGTGCTCCCCCATGTCGCTCCAGAGTTTCTGATATCCTTTTCTGAACAAACTCAGGCACAGAACTGATTCCAAATGGAAGGCGATTAAAATAAAACATACCAAAAGGAGTAATGAAAGTTGTAAGTGGGCATGAATCTTCTGACAGGTTTATCTGCCAAAAGCCTGAGTTTGCATCAAGATTAGTGAAAAACTTTGTACCTGCTAGTTTTGCAAGGGATTCTTCAATTGATGGTAGTGGTTGGTTCTCTCTTTTAACCGATTCATTCAGTTTAGTTAGAGCCATGCAAATTCTTATCGTACTGTTTGCTTCAGAACCACCATTGCTGCACACCACTCAGTGGGCTCATCTACTTTTGAAATAACACCCATTTTTTACATTCTATCCAACTCCTCTTGAACTTTATTCAATAAAAGGATAGGAACCTTTCTTGGGGTAGATAAGGCATAAGGTTTGGCATTTTTGTCCAGAGTTAAGTTTTGTGAGTTTTTATTTGAGGAATTTACTGAGGATATATTTACCTGTTCAAAAATCTTGCGAGCCTGAATTGTGGGCTTGCCCAAGAGTGCCTGATTCAGTTCCTTTACAACAAATATGTCTTATACACTGAACGCACTGTTCGGTTCCAGTCCACATGTAAATTTTCCCAGCAATTTCAGAGTTTCCAGGCCCATACAGTTTTTGATCAGACTTTGATAGTTTTTAGTCTTCGATTTTTCATAAATCCTTCTCAGGAATTACAGTCACATCAGATCAGCTCCAGTATCAATCTTGAATAAAACTGAAGCGTTGTTCAATCTCACACGCGTTATCCATGGCTGACCCTTTGTGCTAATAGTCCATATAAATCCAGGTTCTGCTCTCACTTCTATTGTGCGAACTGCTGATTTTGACATACATCATTCTGCAGTGTCCCCTTTTCTTACACTTGTAGCATTCTGCTTCTCTTGCTGGACATTGGTCTCGAGAATGATTAATTTTCTTTAAACATCTCATGCATCCTTTGCTGCTGACACTACCCATATTTCAGTGAAGACAATTTTACTGCATCCATTTCAGTCATTTGTTCTCCACTTGCTAGTAAAGTTGGTTGTTGCTTTCTCACAGCCTCACTGTGTCGAGCTTGACTAACGACAGACTCTAGAGTTAGATTTGCATCTAACTGCAATTTTTCTAACAGTTTTGAATTGGCAGTCCAACTACAAGTCGATCTCTGATCAGCCTCACTTCTCGTGGAATAAATCAAGGTATTTACTTGAATTTCTTCCTCTTTTTCACTAAGTCCAGACGCTTGACGAACGCATTCAAAGCGCTGAAACCATTTTCCCCAAGTTTCAGGTCTCGAAAAGTCAAATTTGTCTGGATTTGTACATTGAAATGAAGCCATTTTTAACTCTGATAATTTCAATCCTGTGTTTTTACTGCTGCCACCATGAAATGGTATTTGTTATTGAAGAATAATTGCAGAAGGCATTTTACACTTAGTCTATTTATTAAAGACAAGACATCAATACAGCTAGGAAGGGGAGTAAAGACTGCCTTGAGAGTATTTTTCCCATGGAACATAAACCCTAGTGAATGTATAACACAAACCAGCTGTTGGTGTGTATCAGTTCTAATTCAGTGTGGAATATCTGATTACTTGTACTGTCAAGTGATATTACAAAGATAATTAGATTAAGGCTTACACAACAGTACCATAGGGATTATAACTCTTTTTAACAAACTGTTGAAAAGATAATACAAGCTATGGTATACAAGGTGTGAGAAACAGCAAGGTATTTAATGGCTTGTGTCATTCAAACCTTGTCAAGGTTGAAAGTGATTGAAAAATATGCATTGATCCAAGGAAAGAAATGCCAACTGTGAAAGGAAAACTTTTTAATATGTAAATTGATAAAGCCAAGTTTTTATATTTTTAGTGGTAATCAATACCTTAAGCATCACAGATAAATGATTTGTGGTCTAAGGTTGACATTGCCCGGGGTGGGAGTGGGAGACAAGCGCCCCAATCCTCCAAAATGCCCCATACGGCCTGCGTCTCTTACTGCCTCTGTCAACTAAAATCCAGCTCCTGGCCTTCGCGAGTGGCTTAGATTTGAAGCCCGGCAGACCATGTTTTCTACTAACAGGAGAAGGGGTGAAGGCGGCCCACTGGCGCCTTAAAACCAGTTGCTTCGGGTAGATGGGACTCGTAAACCTTGGATGGTAGCTCATCTAGGAGAAAGAAAACTCCGATTCCAAACCTCTGCTGCCTTGTGGCTATACCCACTCATGGGAAAGGCTAAGGGAGTAAACCCCGACAGAAAATCCGGAGATGGAGTCCCTAAGGCGGTATGACATTGACTTCAACGTCATTCCGGCAACTCCTGCGACGCCGTTGGTGCCAAGCTGTATCGGCATTCGTCGTTCCCTTGGGCACACCAGCTGCGTGGAAAGGGGGGATCTGCTGCATGAACAACAGCTGATTCTCCATACCACCCTGCCCAGGCTTCATAGCTCCACTGGAGAGGACACTCCAGCATCATCGTACGGCGTCGGCACAACACGAGAAGTAGCAGTTTACCGGTTCTAAGTCAAAGCTTGATTGGTGTAGAGCTTGGCGCCAGGGGTTACTTCTGACGGTGGGAGAGATCATCAGGTCTCACTGGACAGCTACCGCCCGCCTCAACCTGGGCAGCCCCCAGTTAGTAAGGTGCTGCCCGCCATGGCCTGCCTGCTTCACTGGGTGCGTGGAGCTTAGAGAACCATCTCGACAAGTGGGCCACAAAACTCTGCACCAGGAAAGACTAAAAGAAGAAATAAAAAGACTCCAACTCTTCGTTTTGCAACCTGGAACATCAGGACCATGTGTCCTGGATTGACCACTGACCTACAGCAGATCGACGATGCACGGAAGATTGCTGTCATTGACAGAGAACTCTCCCGACTGAACATCGACATTGCCTGCCTCCAGGAGACCCGACTGGCTGACAGCGGCACCATCAGGGAAGCCAATTACACATTCTTTTGGCAGGGGAAGCCCTTGGATGAACCTTGGCAGCATGGTGTAGGCTTTGCCGTCAAGAACACGCTAATCGCCTTCACTGAACCTCCATCATCAGGTACTGAGAGAATCCTTGCCCTCCGGCTGTCAACATCCTTAGGCCCGGTCAACATCTTCAGTGTGTACGCCCCAACCCTCTACTCCACCTACGAGGAGAAAGACAAGTTTTATGAGGCTCTGGATCAGGCAATATCCAGTATCCTCAACAATGAAAGCCTTTACTTACTAGGAGACTTCAATGCTAGAGTGGGAGCTGACCATGAGGCCTGGTCCACCTGTCTCGGCTTTTACGGAAGGGCAAGATCAACGAGAATGGTCAGCGACTGCTGGAGATGTGCTGCTGCCACAGCCTATGTGTGACCAACACTTTCTTCAAATGCAAGGAGATCCACCAGGTGTCGTGGAGACACCCACGTTCACGCCACTGGCACCAGCTAGACCTCGTCATCACCAGGCGTGCAGAACTGGCCAGTGTCCTCCTTACCCGCAGCTACCACAGTGCCGATTGTGACACGGACCATTCCCTCGTGGCCAGCAAGGTGCGAATATTACCCAAGAAGCTGCACCACGCCAAGAAGAGGGGTCACCCACGTATCAACACCTGCTGTGCAAGCAACCCAGAGAAAACACATCAGTTCATCAGCAAACTGAAGGAAGCCCTCACCAAAGTAACACCTGATGACACCATTGATTCCAAGTGGTCCCATATCCGTGACTCTGTGTACAATTCAGCCATCACAGCTTACGGGAAGAGGGAGCGAAAGAATGTCGACTGGTATGAGGCAAACTGGGAGGAGATGGAGCCCGTGACTGAGGCAAAGAGGAAAGCCCTCCTGGCATACAAGGCTGCACCTAGCCCCAGAACACTACAAGCCCTCAGGATTGCAAGGAATAATGCCCAGAAGACTGCCCGCCGCTGTGCCAACACCTACTGGCTGAACCTTTGCAACAGTATACAGACAGCTGCTGACACCGGGAATACAAGAGGAATGTATGAGGGTATCAAAAAGGCGACAGGCCCCCCCAGCTACAAGACCGCCCCCCTCAAGTCCAAGACGGGCGAAGTCATCACAGACCAGGGGAAACAACTGCAGTGATGGGTTGAGCACTATCTCGAACTATATGCAACCCAAAACAATGTCACTGGAACTGCCCTGGACGCCATTCCAGACCTGCCTGTCATGGAGGAGCTAGACGCACAGCCCACCCTGGAAGAGCTCGGAAAAGGCATTGATTGCCTTGCCTGTGGGAAGGCTCCTGGAAGCGACGACATTCCACCTGAAGTCCTCAAGAGCGGAAAACCAGCACTGCTCCAGCCCCTACACACACTCCTCTGCCTTTGCTGGGAACAGGGATACATCCCACAGGACATGCGTGACGCCAACATTATCACTTTGTACAAAAACAAAGGAGACGGTAGCGACTGCAACAACTATCGGGGCATCTCCCTCCTCAGCATCGTCGGAAAGGCCTTCGCCCGTGTTGCCTTGGCGCGCTTGCAGATCCTAGCCTCCCGCGTCTACCCAGAGTCCCAGTGTGGATTTCGAGCTGGCAGGTCAACTGTAGACATGATCTTCTCACTACGTCAGCTGCAGGAGAAGTGTTGCGAGCAGCGGATGCCCCTCTACATTGCCTTCATAGACCTGACGAAGGCGTATGACATGGTTAGTCGGAGTGGACTCTTCAGACTCCTGCAGAAGATCGGCTGCCCCCCCACGTCTGCTTGCTGTCATCATGTCGTTCCACGAGAACATGCACAGCACAGTGTGCTTCAATGGCGCAACATCTGAAGCATTCCCTGTCATCAGCGGAGTCAAACAAGGCTGTGTCCTTGCACCGACGCTCTTTGCCATCTTCTTCTCCATGCTTCTCCAGTACGCATTCAAGGACTGCAGCGAGGGAGTGTACATCCATACCAGGGCTGACGGCAAGCTGTTCAACATCGCCTGTCTCCGTGCTAAGACTAAAGTCACAGAGGTACTCATCCGTGAATTGCTCTTTGCCGACGATGCAGCCTTGACATTACACACGGAAGATGGACTTCAGGAGCTGGTATGCTGCCTCTCCCGTGCATGTAAGGAATTTGGACTGACCATCAGTTTGAAGAAAACAAATGTCATGGCACAGGACACAGACTCCCCTCCCTCTGTCTCCATCGATGGGTACAATTTGGAAGTTGTCGAGAACTTCACATACCTCGGGTCTAACATCTCCAGCTCACTCTCCATTGATTCTGAGGTGGGCGGCAGGATTGCCAAGGCAGCAGCAGTGATGGCCAGACTTAACCAGAGGGTCTGGAACAACCCCAACCTCACAGAGAAGACCAAACTGCATGTCTACCAAGCGTGCATGCTCAGCTCACTTCTCTACAGCAGCGAAACATGGACCACCTATGCAAGACACGAGAGTAAACTCAACAGCTTCCACCTGAGATGTCTGCGGCGCATTCTGCACATCCAGTGGCAGGACAAAGTACCCAACACAGAGGTTCTAGAACGCGCCAACATGAACAGCATGTTCTCCATACTCAGCGAGAGGCGCCTTCGCTGGCTCGGCCATGTCAAGAGAATGGACCCAGGTCGCATTCCCAAGGACCTGTTATATGGGGAGTTAGCAGAAGGTGCACGACCAACTGGACGACCACATCTGCGCTACAAAGATGTTTGCAAGAAGGATATGAAGACAGCAAACATCAATGTCAACGACTGGGAGAGCTGTGCAAACAACCGTTCCAGCTGGCATCTAGCTGTCAGGCAGGGAGTTCAAAACGCAGAGGAAAAGAGAAGAATAAAGCAAGCTGAAAAGAGAGCTAAAAAGAAGGATAAGCAAAAGCGTACTTTGGAGCTATGCCATCATCTCCCGTAGACGGACGGATGCCAAGAAGCATCACAGATAAATGATTTACAAAATTTATATACTTAATATACATGTGCAGATTGAATTTTCAATGAAGTTTTACAAAATGATTTTTTTTATTGCTGTAACTTAACATTTATATCATTTTCATAAAGATTGTGACTGTTGCATAAATACACTATAAAAATAATGCAAAAATCTCTCTTGGGTTCCAAGTTAGCGAATTCAATAGCATGATGCAAAGCTGATTCAATAAATTATTTAGATGCTGGCTCAGCGACTGACAATTCCATTAATTTTTCCAGGATGCTGGTTAGATGATTTTTAAAAAATAAATATGTGACAAGAAAAAAAAACATTTTGCGAAGGTCATGAACTGTGAAGTCTAGATTTGCCAAATCATAAAGCCTTTTATGGAAAATGGAAGATGCAATCATACAAATTTGGATGTTTTTGTAAATTGTCCGAAGAGGTCTTGTAATATTTCTTAACTCCAAAGCAAAGGGCTGAGTCCAGTATACCCTTATAAGGGAGTGAACTTTCATTCCTTGCTGCCTGAGCTCACAATATAAGAAAAACCACCTAAATCTTTGGTAATAGTTTAATTCAAGACTTCACAGTGTTCAACTTCCTTTGACTACATTACATTTTACAGATTTTCATTTAAAGAGGAACATTTTGAATATTTTAAGACATCAGATTTATTTTAGAAAACAATTTAATTCTATGTCAAATCATTTGAAACATTTTTGTATTCTGTTTATTATATACTACTAAAAATATATTAAATATATATATTGTGTTTTGCAAAGTTAAATATTATAAAGAATTTATATACAACTGTAATCATAGTATTGATTTATTGCAAAGACTTTGCTACTAACTTCATGCTCAGTAATAATTAATTTAGAAATATAATACTTTTGAAGCAACAAAACATGATATATTGGTATTTAAAGTCAAATATTTAATACTTTGCATGTACTGCAAACAATTTTGGTGTCAGTCTTATATACTGAAATCAGTAAGAATTTTTTACTAATCGTTAACTTATTCTATATTTAGTTATTTACATTACTTTAAAAAAATACATAAATTATAGAACTGTATGAAGTTGGTAAACTTGAAGGAATATAAACATTTTATATATATGTTTTTATATCTATAATGTATGTATATTTAAACCACATATATGCTACTCACTAAGTTCAACTCAGAAATAAATAAATATTTAAGAATGGAAGACTGATACAATAAAAAAGATAACGAATCATTACATGTACCTGCATCACAGATGCGATGCTGCCATTTCCCCACATCTATTACAAGACAAAGCAAGCTGGCGAGGCCTGTCACAATTAACACAGTTCAGTTTGTATTATACCAAAATATATCCGATCGAAATGTCACAATATAGACCATATTTACTAGAAATTAATCCAAAATCTACACCAAACAGCTTTATTAAAGTTTACGATAAAAACTGGCATGTAATGACATTTTTTTGCTTTAATACAAATTTACTGTTTGTGGTACGCTTAATTTTCAAACCTTTTCCTTTTCATTCAAATCAGCATGCATTGTTTAACTTAACAAAAGTGACTTTAATTATAATTAACTGCTGACATCTTTTTTCGGCAATTTAGCAGTTTCTTTTCTTTAACTGCAGACATCAACGAATAACCGTGTGATTAGTGGGAAATAACATCTGCAATGGGGGCCCAGAGTGGTCGAGTGGTCTAAAGCACTCTCCGTTACGGATCACTGCCATCTCACCTCTGTCTGTGTGGGTTCGAATATAGGATTCGGCCAATGTAGGTATGTGAGAAAGCTTGCCATTAGCTTCTTGTGGGTCGGTTGTTCTTCCCGGGTTCTTCCTCCACCATTAATACTGGCC
This sequence comes from Sinohyriopsis cumingii, assembly GCA_028554795.2. Classification (NCBI taxonomy): domain Eukaryota; kingdom Metazoa; phylum Mollusca; class Bivalvia; order Unionida; family Unionidae; genus Sinohyriopsis; species Sinohyriopsis cumingii. The sequence continues at coordinate 68,378,809 of CM068841.1, forward strand.
GCCATGCATAGCCTATCGTGCGCTAAAAAATGGCGTTAAACCCAACAACAACAACAACATCTGCAATGTGCTAATCATCGTTTTAGAAATGCATGAATTGGGGTCAAACTGTCCCATGGCTGGGGTTGAAATGCCTTGGGAACTTTCTTGGGGTAGAAATGTCTCACTCCCATATTTGTGCATTCTTCTTATATGACATATGGTACATATAAGTATTTGGCACATGGTCATTCCATACCCAAGTCGTTTCATACCCAGTGGAAATTGGTCGTTTCATACTCGAGGTGCTAGTCATTTCGTACCCGAGGTGCTAGTCGTTTTGTACCTGAGGTGCTGGTCGTTTCGTACCCAAGGTGGTAGCATTTTGTACCCATTAATTTACAAAGTCAAATATACAGTATCGTCATATTTACTGCTCCCTCTCTAGGCCTAAATTTTTCCTACCTTAAAAACTGCATGAGCAAAGCATATTCAGGCAAAAAATTAACCAAACACAAATAATTACAGTAACTGTATTGTTTTCACTGTATATAAGCATCAATGTACTATAAGAATTAACAAAAATTCACATTGCCATAAAAAGAAAAAGAAAACATTGGCCAGGTTTAATTAACATAGTAAGTCCATTCTTTTTTCTTAAAGCATGCAAAAATCTGCAGAACATTTTGGCTGCACACATTGGTGCAAATTTTTATCATATCAAAGAAACTAGAAATTCTGCGATATTTTTTTAAATTGGGCTGAATGCAGATAAAACAGTGTTGCTTGATTAAGTTTCTCTTCTCCAAGGAACAATACTGGTGTTTTTAATTTTTATCACATGATTTTAAAGGTGTTTAACATGGTATACTATACGGACTGCCAAGCCATTTTTGGGTACACTGCCCATCGCATTAGCATACTTGTGCAAAGTTTTGGAAACTTTCACCGATCACAAGAAAATAACAAGTTAGTGGCATAACTGAAATTCTCTCTGTTTTCAACTCGGTATAAATATTAATATTTTTTCATGGTAAGTTAAAATTTGTTTTCACTGTTTGGCATGTTTTATTTTGTTATCCACCCAAATATAATGCACATAAATAATTGTGCACAGAGAGAGAGAGAGAGGATAATTTAACTTGGCAATGCATTTTACAAATATTTACTTCTGTGTCTTAAAACTGACTTAATTATTTAAATAATGGAAGATATGTATGCTTGCTTTAATTCTGCCAGTATTGAAACGTTTGTAATACAGCACCCCAGTTAATATGGCATATATTTTTCAGGAGTGGAACATATGTCAATTGTAACCGACAAAGAAGAGTAAGAGCAGGGACAATTAGTAACAATGTATGCATCCCATGAGAATTATTGAATGTATTTTCTAATTGATTCTCTTTGGCTTAATGATAAATTTTAATTCATTTTATATAAATCCAAGTTTGCCTTCTGATCATTATACTAAATTATAAGTGCCTGAGTAAAACAGATTTAAATTTTCGAAGATAAAGTACCCCAGTAAACAACTGAGGTAAATTGAGTATTAATGTCAAATAATTCTTGACACAGAATTTGTTAAGATTTTTCCGAATCAAAAGACTGCTGAAAAACAGAGACAACGTGTAATTATTTCAAAGTAAAACAAAAACAAATAAATAATCAAACATGTATGAAATTGAATTAAGCTTGAAAGCTTTAACTTACTAAATATCCATGGATTTTAACATTTGATAACTTAACATTTCAATTATGCTTCCCTTTAAAGTATGCAAGGTCATGTAGTATACATATAATATTATCCCTTAATTATGTTCCTATTATTAATCGTGTTATTATTATTATTATTATTATTCATTTATATATAGCCGTTGCACCACTTATATGTAGATTCTTTTTAGCATTGATCGTTCGTGCAATTACCTTTGTAATTTTGTATGTCTCTATCTATCTATCTATCAAAAAGGGGGAAAAGCAACATAGAAATAGTTTATTCTGATGAAATAAAAACTAAAACCTTGGGTACGAAACGACTCATTTGGGTAAGAAACAACTTGGGTATGGAATGACAAGTTACCTAAGTATTTGTGCCTAAAACATACAATTTTCTCTAATATTTAATAAACATATAATTAGTATAACTATCTAATATGAGTTTGGAAGCATGGTAAGCATTAACGTACGCTGAATTTATCTTTTAAAATGAGATTGTCCCAGTAATTGTATTAACGTAGCTTTCGTGAAATTTATATCCAAAGGGAAATCACTCAATACGAACAAAATAAAAAAAGTAAGTGTCATAATACATTTCATACCCTTAAATTAGTTCCTAAATGGTATTCAGCTATAAATAAAAATGAATAAAATGTTCAACGGTTTCATTATTTTCATATGTATGATAGAATATATAACCTAAATCTGCTGCAACAAACCCGATAAAACTCTTTTCAGTAGAAACATCCCTGTAATTTGTTTTTCCATCAAGGTTGAGCACCGTCCACATGCATGACGTCATCAGTCTCGGCCATGGGCACCCACATATTAATGACGTGAACACATCGACGTTAGGAGGGAAGCCCAAATATTTGATCAATTTTGTGAAACACAACAATACTTTTCGTTGACAAAGTTTGCAAATGGTTCAGATGTCACAAAATGAACTCTACGTTTGTGGTTAGTTGATAAATTGACGCCGATATTACTTTTGTCTGCAAGGAATAGTGGAACAGCCCCTTGTGTCGACTCCTTCCAGGAGAGCTGTCTGCTAACCAGTCACAGTTGTTCGGATTTCCCTGCTTACATTTTTCACTGAAATTGATGCTCTTTCGATTTCTTTCATTGATTGTGTCTTTTAAATTTGGCATTTTTTAAAATACCAGTTGAAGCTTGAACTGGTCACTTCATTAGAGATTGCTAAAGTTGTTTCTTTGTCTTGTTGCAAAAAGAGGCATATATTTAATAAAAATGTTACGGGATAGCGCAGGCCGATATATGTTGACAGTTTATTAAATGATTTAATACTCTCTATAATCAGTAAACTCTGCAAAATAAAGGTATAGTCAACACACAGGCCTAAACTCTAAGAGGTCAGTTTGACTCCATGGTTGGGTGGTTCTATAATAGTCCTACATGTAAGACCTGACGCTGACATTTATGTTTTGGGCGTCAGGGTCTTACTGCCTAACTAACGGCTCTGTGTAGTGTGTTTTGATGTCAACTAACATCGTATCGAAAGTCAAATTTTCAGGAATATCACAGACAACTGGCAACTAAAATAATAGCACTTTTCTACAAAGTACGGTAATAATGTTTTAGTCAGACTTTACTTACTTTGATCTCTTTTCTGTAATAAATTCAAATTCTCACAAAAGAAATGGACCTGTTTTCAAGTTTCGTTGGCCTGTATTTCATTTGACTGGAAAGCGATGAATGCCGGAATGCCGAAATCGAGTTAAGTGGAAATATTATTCTTTAACGAAACGAATAAAAATATAATATGCCTATTGGAACTGTAAAGCAACGTTTCGTTTTGTTCAAGAAACATATCTGCCACATGAACCTACTTAAAGATACTTCGGCATACCTCAACTACGATCGCATTGCAACAAATTCAAATGTATGTCAACCGAACATGAAAAGGTGTCCATTTGCTAGTGTTACATTTTCATTCTGCCATGATAAAGACAACATAGTAAGTATATTAATTACACATAAATTAGTGGAAGAATGTCGATATATGCTGCCAGATTTGTGAGATATTCCTGAAACTTGGACTACTCATTCCGATGTCAACGACATTGGAACACACTATAAAAGGCCGTTATTTGGATAGTAAGACATAGCACCTAAACAAAATCAACATGTGCTATGTCTTACATGTAGGACTAGTTCTATAGCAGACAGTCCGATTTTGATCTGGCCTTTCCCAAGTTTAACATGGTCATTTTTGCATATGCATACATGTGACAGAACCAGGATTTCAAATGGTTAAATTTGCACTGTTGTAAATTGGCTTATAAACCAGTAGATTTTTTTTATCAGCATACGTTTTATGTCTACTTGGACCTAAACGAAAATGGTGCCAATCTGACATGCATTATGGCAACTACACCAGCTGATTTAAAAATCAAATTATTCCTGAAAAATAGAATATCACAAATAGTTTGAACACTCAGCAGTTAAAAGGAAGAAAGTCTTATCTTGAATTCTTGGCTATTAGAGTGTCAGCCCTTTTGAGGGACTATTGTTGAGTCTTTTGTATGAGGTAAGGCAACTGGTGTGCTGCTTACCAAAAGGAAAGTCCTATTATCTTTTACTATATTTATGGGTACATCAAGATACATGTCTGTCTTATGTGGCTAGCACAAGGTTATATGAAGCAAAATCCCTGCAGTTATGATAGCAGTAATCAATAAAAGAGCCAGAAAATTTGTTTGAAGATTATACATCTATATGTCACATTGACAGGCTAAGTTACTTCAAGAATACATGTATGTGTGTATGTAACCAATTATTACTTTGAATTTTAATTTTGTTGATCCTTTGTACATTTTCTTTCAGACCCATCCCAGCATTCGTATAAAAGGGACAGAGAACAACTACAATCCAGTACAGTGTTTTGACTCGATATGTCCCAACAAGACCCCTCATATGCACTGTCCATTTTGTGTCAACACTGATTGTTATACAGACCCTGTCATTCTCAAGGCTCACTACAGAGTTAAACATGTAGACAAGGGAATTGAGTTTGCAGGTTTGAATCTCAAAGTTTACAAGTGTCTAACTGTGCATTTAATGTTTTTTAACTTTTATCCCATTTCACTAATATCTAAATATTAGTGGCACAAGTAAAATAAATATTAACATTATATTTTCCAACATTGTTTGTTTTCAGACACCATAATTGTTTTTCAAAAGTAATATTTGAATGCCTTGTAATTTTGGAATGTTGCTTGACTATAATTTTTTCTAGAACTTAACGTTTTCAGGCACATTCTAAGAAGATTTGTCTTGTTTTCAAGTAAAAATGTCATCATGTTGGTAATTTACAAGACAAAGTTTGTTTCATTTGGTCAGCAATAATAATATAATGTGATTGTGAACTTCCATGAACTAAAGTAATTGTAAACCTTTAATTCATTATGTATTTGTGTGTGTGGGTACATGCATGCATGGATGTATGTATGTATGTAGATATCTTTTTATATTAAGACTTAACCAATAAAAGACATTATCAAAGAATGAAAACAATTGATTAAATGCTTTAACATATTTAAATTCAGAATCAAGTAGCTTGTCTGTAGCCTCTTTTAAGTATTCAGGTGACAGCCTTCAAATTTTTTATCACTGTCATTGTCATAATCCAATTCATTTAACTGTTCCTCGTTTCTGATCGGACACTTCCGTTCGGATTGGCACTGATGCTGCACAACTTGAAAGACTTCATAATCAGTAATGTGTCTTTTCTTTTTGCCAGTTGTGTGAATCAGAATACTTTTCATTCCTACTTTGTTTTCACATGGTCAAAGTGCATTAGTGTCTCATTCATGTTAAGTAGCAACATTATTGTTAAACACGTCCTCCTTGTGTCTATCCATCAGAAATTTGTGGATTTTGGGGGCAGTGGGGAGTGTTTATATTTTCTTCTGAGCTGAAAGATGTTTTTCTTTCATATCAAGATAAGTAATATTTTTTCCAAATACTGTCATGGATATAGTATGGTGTTACTTTGCTCTAAAGATAGAGCACAATATTCTTCAGCTATTGACTGACAGAAATTAAACAAAAAAGTGTCAGGCCCCTGCCCCAGAATATGAAATTGTTGGTCTTTAATATAATTGCAGAATACTGTGGTACATATGGTATATTCAGAAATTCTGTAGTATACAGCAGTGCAAACTTTTTTGATGGTACCCAGCTCCATACATGCCAACCATTAAGCTTTTGGTGTAATCATTACGCTTTTTTTCTATTAAATTACGTCTTTTGCATAAACATGTTCGAATTATACGTTTCGGTATATTCCCCACCAAAAAAATCATTTATTTGTTTTCTCATTTTCATTAACATTCAATTAATCCCACAGACTGTATTCTAGAAAAGATGGCTTCTATGTAACTACGACATAAGAGTATGCTTGTCCGTAGACTTACATGCACTTTACTAACAGTATTATGTTCTATTTATAGCAGTTGCCCTATTTCCAAGAAGTAGGCCGTTTCTACTTTCAATCTTTTGACCTTGGTTTCTGTTTATAGCAGCTGTATGGCTTAGGAGAGAACAGACTGGTTTTCTAACTTGTATTGTTTGCTCACAGATTCCTTATGCAAATTGAAAACTGGTAGGTACAGAACCAGTCTGTAGGTGTTTGGCGCTAAAAGTCAAGTTGGATTTATTCTAGTCGCTGCATGTGTTAGAGCAAAAATGTTTTTCAAATAATTTCACAGATGGATTAGAAAAGATGAAAAGTCAATTCAGAAATGAATGCATGAACTACATATTATAGCGTTCCATTCTAGGGCAGCTTCACACCCCTTGCAGGCTGTGTGGAAAGGATTTTAATATTGGTCATGGTGGTAGAACAAAATAACCTTGAATTAGCTAGTTTTACTAACTCCAGTACTAAGGTAACTTCTATCTTTTACAGCAGAACTAAATTGTGGACACAAATTTTATAAATGGAGTGGCATTATGTACCGAGTTCTTAAAAGAACATGGATGTTTCCCGATTCCAAAGTTGCAGAAAATATGCATGTGCAAGAACAAAATCATCTAATATTGTTAGGTGTTTAGCAGAAGATACTTCACTTAAAATTGCAGAAGCCATGAAAATTGGGCTGTTAGCATTGCAACAGACAGGAGTAGTGATTATGATGAAAAAAAGTTGTACCCAGTCTGTGTAAGAAACTTTGACAATGAAAAGGGCAAAGTCAGAGCGCTCTTCTTTCATTACTAGAATTGATAGTAGATTCCACTGGAGAAAACAATTTTTTATTTGCTTGATAATGTTTGGAATAAATATAAGTTGGCAGAACTGTATGGGGTTTTCAGCTGATGCTGCATCAGTGATGACTGGAATTCATAAACGAATTGCATTCAATATTTTGAAAAATGTCTCCATCATTGTTCATATCAGGTTGTCTGTCATATGATGCACCATGCTGCTGGAAAGGCTGCTGATAAATTAGTAGAACTCCTGAAGTATCAAGTTGGCACGCTACCTGACAATGTACTTCATGGGGACAGAATTGATTTTTTCATCTTATTTGCCAGCTAAAAGACCCAATAACTGGAAGATATAAATTTCCTCTTCTTTGTCAGGTTATGAAAGGAATATTGGTTCTTTACCATCATAATGCTGACTGTGACAGATTGTTCAGCATTGTTAACAAAACTAAAACAGAATTTAGATCAAGGCTTTGTAATAACCCAGTACTTAGTGCTCTACTGGTGTGCAAAACATCTATAGTCTCGGCTGGTACAAAGTGTTTTGAAATGCAGTATGTAAGTCTGTTGCTTTTTAAAGCTCAAAGTGTTATATATGAAAACTTGAAGCAGTAATTGATGTTAAAAGTCCAGAGGGATAAATAAATCATTTTGTACATATGCTCATTGAATTTTTATCATGTTATATGTGGATTACTCTTTTTCTGCTTGGATTACTCTTTTTGTCCACTTGGATTACACGTTTTCCTCGCCAGGGGTTGGCATGTATGCAGCTCTACTAGATTTAGCAAAAATATAACCTTTTCTGTTTTATAATTGATCTTTAATTTTTCATGAGTGATACTTTTTCTTTTTGTCACCTTCTACCATTAATTTCCCACCTAATTGATTTCACCTGTTGTTTATTGTGACCAAATTGTTAGGGCTTGATATCCTGAAGTTTGAAAAGAGAACTAAAATTTAATGGTTGATTTCCATGTAGTTACTAAAGTTTAATAGGTGCTTTGAGTACTGATTTATCAGGCTTTGACATCATCATTGAATTGGAGAATGCAGAGGATCTTAACAATAGAATTGATTTTTTTCATTCTCATATGATGATGTTGGCATCTGAGCTTGTAAATGGAATGAAATGTTTCCAGGGACATATTTTCACTTGCAGTTCAGTTTTCTGATGCAGTTTTTTTCTTCTTATCAACCAGAAATAAGTAAGAAATCAAACATACCCAAGCCTTTCCTTTGCCTAAGGGGCCATCCATCTAGTACATATACAAAAATCTGGTAAAGCTTGACCACTCTCCCCACCCCTTACACATGTATACTTTTTTACACCCCCACCACATGTGTACATACGCTTGACCCCCTCCCCCCCCCCCCCCGAATTCTATAGACCTGCCAATATTTAATCCACGTAGAGACAATCAAGGATTAATAATGATAATGTGTTTAATAAAACATAGTCCACTGACGTTGAATGTCTGGCTGCATCAAATAAATAAGCTGCATAACTTTAAAAAGTTTGTCTAGTGTCTGCTAAAATTCAAATGCTGACTGAACCCAGTCGAACAGGTTACGTATTAGACAAATTATTATTGAGGTTTCACACCCCACCCTGTTTTCTATGCGTACGTACATTATCGGTGGACCCCACCCTCCATGTGTCCATACTAAATGGACGGCCTCTAATAGGTAGTGTTTGTGAGCATTTAAACTATACCACATGCATAAGCATTTAGACAAAAGGTGATTAGTTTTGAATTTTTGGCCAGAGATTGAGTTGTGGTCTGAAAAAATGTATGCAGAAGATTCAGTAATGTAGATCCCATAAATACATTGTAAGCATGTAGTATTGAAGTAAAAATTAAGTTTTAAAGGCTTTATAAATGTAAAAGTTGTTTTAGAAATTGACATTGAACTTGAATTATGAAGAAGGATAAAGTTTACCATCAGCAGGAAGTTTTTAATAGTGTCTGGTTCATAAAAGTATTGGAATTTTATTATTGATGTGTATTTGCTTATTATGACTGCATTGAATCCAGAGAAAATTCAGATTTAAATTTTTTTAAATGCAGGTTTGAAGATTCTAAGATGTTGTGACCATTGTGACATAGTGGGTATTATTAAAGGAGAAAAGAAGTTTAAAGGGGCCCACTGGCATTGCTACAAATGCAGAAATGGATTCAACAGGAGAGATGAGGCTATAAAGCATTACAAAACTCACTTCCGCAACCCCCAAACTACTTTCCAGATACAAATTACACAGGTATGAGACATCAGTTTTCTGTCCAAGTTATTCAGGATGATCCTGTGTAGCACAAAGCCAGCTACATTGATTTTGAAGTGCTGGACATTAACTTCTAAATTATATTCATGCAAGTGTGTGGTGAAATTCACTTTCCTAATAATCTTTATAAAATTCGGAAAAAGTACAAAAGTTGACTTGCCCAGCAGCATTTTAATTTGTCCAGGCTGCTAACAAGGGCTTTTTTTTCCTCCAGAAAAAGTAGTATCACTTGTGCATATAAACTGATAATAACATTTTCTAATATATACATGCAGTTTGTAGTAAACCAAAATGGAAATGCTTTGCAGAAGTTTATGGCTATTTCTAAAAGAAGTTCTTGTTTTGGCCATAAAAAGTGTATCAATGATTAGAGGGTTAAGACCTTCAAATCACTTGCCCAGTGTGATGTAAAATTTGCATGTTTGAATCCCTGTTTCAGTTGTCTTTTGCAGTCAGATAAGGAATAATGTCCAGCTCTGTTTTGAAAGAGACTGCATCTCTGGGATATTATTCAGGAATAATTAGTAGAGATGCAACATGTATATAGCCCTCTACCCATTTTAAACCATAGGAACGGGGTTACAGATGAGCTAGCACTAAGATAATGATCAAACTGAAGAAAGGAACATAAGGCTGAGAAAAACACAGGAACATTCCTTTTTATTGCAGACTTTTAATTATCTTTTTTCATATCTTTTATATCACATGTGAGAGCTGTCAGTATATAGATTAAACTCGGAAGTAAAAATATGACACAAACTTTTCTTGACATCAGTATGTCTAATTTGAAGATTTTGGCTTATCTAAGTCATTTAAAGTCTTCAGAAATAATTTAGATTTTTAGATAAATATAAGCAAATATCTCTCATTCACATTAGGTCTGTTATTTCGAATAATTGTGTCAACATTACCATATTTGTATACTGTATGAAGTAGCTCAAATTCAAACACAAGATTGATGTGTTGAATGCATATGTACCATTTGTCTTGTTTATTTAAAACTGTTTTTAGCTCTGCTAACTGTAGACCAAGAGAGCTTATGGGATGGTTTGTTATCCATTGTTCACCTGCCTGTTAGCACAAGTTTATTGTCACAACATCCAACTTGGAGGAATGCCATGAAACTTTACACACATATTTATTCCATTATCTTGGTCCTAAATGAAAAGATGATGCTGGCACATCCAGTATGGCCAATACAAAGACCATCTTGAAAATATTGTTACTGCTGATTCTCCTGAATGGATAGTTATATTAACATGAGGTTGTCTCTGAAAGACTTCTTTTGATGTAAATTGGCTGATCTGATATGGTCACGATGGCAGCCATCTTGAAAATCTTGTTACTGCTGCTCATTCTGAATGTAAGTTTTCACATGATTAATTCTCGTGATGTCTAGTTGGTCATAAATGAAAATGGTTCCAATCTGATGCAAGCCTCGTTTCCTTTTAATGAAAAATGTATAGATCTTGTGGTATGTCATTGACACAGCGTTCATACTATACATATATTATATTTATATCACATTCAGATATACATATTTACACTTTGAATGAAGTTATGATATGCTGCGGGCAATTGTATATTGACTGAGTGAATGAACTGCTCAAATCCCTGTGAGTGTGTCTGCTACAAAATGTAGTTCTATGCCTTTTCTTATTGTTCACAATCACAAATGCAATTGATAAGTTGGTTGTTTTCTTTTTGAGTTTGTATATTTATTCACATTTATTAAATCATTATAAGACACACTCATGATTTAAACATGAAATATGGTTTTTATGAAGAAAGTAGTGCACTACAAACACGGTTAGTTTCTAGTACACTGAAACCTGAACTGGTCCAAAATGAAAATGGTGCCAATCTGATATCAAATATGGCCACTGCAAGAGCTAATTTGAAAATCTTGTTATCACAGAAGAATATTAGAGATATGTTTAACATTCAGCAGAGAAAAGGAAGAAATTACTTTATTTTGAATTCCAGAAAGTCTTTTAATTCAATAGAGTGTCAGTCCCTTCAAGGGACTCTTTCTATGTAATGCAACCAGGATGTTTTGAATATTTGTAGTGATCTTTGATTTTGGATTTCAAAAGAACAGTTCTTTAGATTTGGTGAAAACTTTGTACCATAGCTATGAAAGGCATCCTAAATTATTTCCTTTTATTTGAATTGATGCTTGAATAATATTTCCCATTGTGCATCTCTAAACTTGTTCCTTTTCTATCACATGACAAAGGGTCAGTAGCTGGTTTTGAGAATGTAATGTGTAAAATATTATTTCATGCACATCAACAAGAAGCTGCTGGTTATAGATTGGACTTGATGATTGTTCCTTTTAACCATTATGTTTTAAACTTTTTAAAAACTATAATTTAGGAGGTGAACCAGCCATTTAACCCAAGTTTGGAGCATCAGTCAACCTCATCAACCCCAACCAACAGTGAAGAGTTATCTATCCATCCTGTTCTTACAGAGGCTGTCACCTGCATGTCTACTGCTATTGACCAGAGTATGTTGAACACGTTTTTTTATTACCTAACAGTACATGCAGATAGCAAGAAATGACAGTAACGTTGTTAATATTTAATATTCACCCATTGTTAGGGGCAGGGATATATAGGATTTCTCATCTCCATCTGTTGTTCTGTCTGTCCCAAAATCTTGTGAATGCAGCTAGTCCTTAAGGTTTTAATGGATTGCTGTGAAACCTGAGAATTAAGATGATACCTGAAGATGTACATAATTGACAAATCAAATTACTGAGTAATACTCAGTAAATAACTCACTAATAGAGTTATTGCATACTTGCAGCTAAATACAGTTTTGATGGAATATTCTAAATGTATCTAGTTGCATAGTTTTTCAGTTGATTGCCGTGCAACTCGGTTGTTGTTATGGTCAACATCTGAAGATGCATATGTCAATCAGTCATTGTGTACCTGCAGTTTTTATATGCCTTATGTATGACAGTGTATTATGTTAAGATGTTGTTTCTATCAGTCCATTACTAATTTTGTCTCCTCTGCAGAATAATTTGAGCTGTCCACCAACTACAGTTAAAAGAGTGTATGGATGATTTGTACTTGGGGTAAGGAAGAAGCCTATTGATTTGGGGCTCAAAAACTTAAATGTCATGATCATGGTGACTGAAAGAATAAAAATAGTTTTATCAGAATAACTCAAGTTTTGTTTAAAGTGCCATTAGAATACACCAAAACAGCCTGAGAATGAAACAGATTTTGTGGATAGCTTGCAAGGAATAACCCTATTTATTTCTGGGTTATGTGGTCAGAGTTCATGGTCACTGTTACTGAGAACAAATGGTTTCGAAACAATAAGTTGAGTTCTGCATCATATATGGTTACCAAAGTTTGTGGATGGTTTGCACTTGGTGTAAGAAAAATTCCTTTTGAGTCACAGGATCAAAGATCCAGGTCACTGTGACTGAACCAAACTTTGTGAATGTCTTGAAATTGGGGTAAAGGAGAAGCCTATTGATTTTGGGAGTTGAAAGGTCAAATTGAGAGTAGCTGAAAAAAGCAAAAAGGTTTCTGTGCAGTATCATTAATTCTACCATGACAAACCTGGACCAAACCTTTGTAAATTGCTTTCACAAGAAGCTTGTTGATCTTGCAGCCAAAAAGGTCAGGGTCACTTCTTGAAAGAAGAAATATTGCACTTGGAGAATGGAAGAACTCTATTAATTTTGGAGTAAAAAGGTAAAAGGTCAAGTTCAATGTGACCAAAAGAAGAAGATAGTTTCTGCACAATAACATTGGTTCTAAATCACAGACCTCAACCAACTTTATGGATGTCCTCTATTTGGGATTAAAAAGAAGCCTATTGATTTTGTGGTTAAAAGGCAAAACACTGACAAATGTGTTCAGGCTATTACAAAACTAACAAGAAAAGAGTGAAAACAACAAGCTTTGTAAAATTTAACAAATAATTTATTTCCCTTGAAATACAAGGTAAAAATGAGAAAAAGAACATATACAGTAGTCCCCCTCTTATAAGGCCACCCCTAATGCAGCAGGGAAGTGGCCTTATAATGAGGGTGGCCTTTCTAGAGGGGAATGACATGCGAGTAGTAAATACATATGAAGAAAGTCACAAGTACATTTATTTCTAAAACATTTAATATTTTCATTAAAACATCACATGCAAGTTGTGAAATAAATGTAAAACAAACTGTCATCGTTTTCGAAAGAATGCTATGAATAACCATTGATATAGTTTTAAAACTGTCATTATAATTATGTTACAGATCACATCATCTGTCACTTTGTTGGTAACAGTCTAAAACACAAACTAGTCTTGTCACAATTAAAAATATCCTTGCTGTCATATCCTTTGCATATATCGTTTAGTCTTTTGTTCCAATCTTCGACAACTTCATTATTAACATCGGCTGATTCTCCACTAAGGACAGAACACAAAATATTGTGTCGCACTTGAAATCTGTGCAACCATTCGTTACTTGCGGTAAAGTCGTCATATCCCAATTCAACTGACAAAATTGTTGCTTTTTCATGTCATTCAAATCGGGTTACAAACGTCTCCTGGCTCAAACAATCTTCCTTTCTCCGTCCATTTCACCTTCCCACTTCTGCAGAATTGTTTCATTATCTTTCACGATATTGCTCATCTGAGTTTTTCTGACATCAGTTTTCTGCAAGGAACATCAACACCCCCCCCCCCCCCCCTTCAATCAGGTGAATTAATTTCACTTTCTCTTCTAAACTGATAATTTTTATTTTCCTCGATGACTTGTTGATCTTTTTGCAGTAAGTTATTCGTGTTGCCAACTACAGTACTGATAAAACAATTCTGTATGCATCTAAACAAATTGCCGTGTGTTTTTAAAGGAAGTGATGTTGTCACGTGATTCGTTAGTCGCAGTCTGGTACTCTATTGTTTTTATACATTTCTTTACACTAAGTGAGAGAAGCCAATATGGCTTCGATATGTGCCATTAACATCACGCAGATTTGACCCCGTGGCCATTAGGATTCGTAATTTTGACAATTATTGTCAGTAGCAATAACCACTAATTATCAAAGTGAACAAGCTCAACATCTTACTAAGGGAAGCCATAAAGGCTATCAAACCATTTTTCTGCTGACTTGGGTATTGTACATCGATACTGCCACTTCTCAGCTGTTATTACTTTTCAGTAATTGTAATCTTAACAATTATCAGAGTGACTAAACCGGACATCTTATGAAAACACAGCAGTAAGGCTAATTGGATTACATGTACTTACCTGTTTGTATGGATTAAAATTTGAGTCTTTCTCGGTTTTTATGGAATAAATTTGGCTTCTCATGAGGTGTAAATGATATAATATTAACCTTAGTGGTACATGTACTTTACTCAACACTTCTTTCAGTAACGAAAACCTGACATAGGGAAACAGAAATCAGATTACTTAACACACGTTATGAATAAAATACTGGTTCTGGATATATATTCAAATAAAATGCAGCTGCTTGTGACAATAAGAAGAAATTGGTTTCTGCATTCTAACATTAGTTTTTCTTTATAGACTTAGACCAAGCTTTGTGATTGGCTTGCACATAGGGTAAGAAGATTTTTGGGGTCAATATTTCAAAGGTCGAGGTCGATGACTTAAAGAAGGAAAGGGGTTTCTGCACAAAACTTTAATGTATCTACATAGAGGATTGTTAAACACAGGTGGTCATGTAATGTGCCACTGTACCACTTTTGTTAGATTTGTTGCCAATTTTTTCAGCCTTGTAAATGAAACCAGTATTACAGTGTTTTGCCTATCTTCCAATTTTTGTTATGTTCAGCATCTAAAAATTAACTTCCGGACAAATCACTGCCTACACAAATGTATTTCTGGTGGTGGTAGTGGGAGGTCCACACCACTTAAAGATGAGAAAAAGTCATGAATATAAATCTAAGTGAGAAAAGCCCTGTAAATTGGTACAGTTTTGTCATAGTCACTGAAAAACCATGATTTTTCAGCCAGCACTTAAGATACTAGTCGCAAACTTAATTTTGTTGGATTTAAATTACAGGAGTTTTCAGGAGTTGATGATTCCATCAGTGAGGTGATGTATAATTGCTGTATGGGTCACTTAGGCATATGAAGGTCTTCATTGGCATCTTTTTCATTCAACAAAAATATTGGTCATGTTCTCTAAGAGACAAGTGCAAATAATTCTCTCCAGCACGGAACAACGAGCAACACCTTAAAACACCTACAGTATCAGAATTATCTAAATAAAATGGGAAAATTGTTATGGCGTAAATTGCCAGTCATGAAGACACTGTCAGGGGTACTGGAATGAAAATGGGAGGGATCTTTTATCTGAAGAGGTTGTGACAGTCCCACACAGATAAGTATTTAATGTCCACATCTGTCGAATAGCATACTGTTAACATTTTACCTGCCAATGAGGCTGATGGAGGAGATAAATAATGTTCCGTCTGTCAAATAGCACACTGTTAACATTCTACCTGCCAATGAGGCTGATGGAGGAGATAAATATTTAATGTTCTGTCTGTCAAATAGCACACTGTTAACATTCTACCTGCCAATGAGCCAGTGAGGCTAATGGAGCTGTTCATGAACACAGATATTTTAGCCTACCAAGTTTACAACCTGGGACCTCTGGCAGCGGATGCCATTGTGCTGACTACTAGGCCATCACCTTGACTAGTCTGTATTTCTGTTCCCACTGATGTTATAACCTATTTTATTGTTTTGTCATCTGTCTCTGTGAATGCTTAGCTCTAAATATCTCCTTTGAATACATTCTGCAATCACATTAACATTAGTAATATAAACCAGCTACCTCCTGAATCCATCCCTACTAAAAGATTAATTTTTTTCTTTCTGTCTGTAATAAACCAAGGGCAGTAACGTGTGCCTGTTATCTTCCTTGCCACAGTTAGGTGTAGTCAGTTTGTAAGCTTTGCTTCCATACACAACATCATTCAGAAAAAGCCTCCTATTTAATCCAAGGCTTTGAGTGTAAAATTCAAGCCATCCATTCAAATTTTCTGATTTATTTGGATTAATACAGTGTGACCCTGCTATAACGCACTCTGTTATAACGCAAATTCGGATATAACATGGTCGTGGCATGGCTCCTGAAATTTCAGGTACCTTATTACAGGTATTTTTCTCAAAAACCAAAAAATTCTTATAAGTATGAAAAATAAAATACGTAAAGAGTTTTATTATCATTTTCGAGAAGAGATTGCATATAAATTCGAATATAAGACGACTGTGGCTGAAATATCATATACATGTATTATACTCATGCTCTTCGTAAAAGTGCGCAAAAGAATGTGTAGAAAATTTATTATCATTTTGGGGAGGAAATCGCATATGAATTTGAATATAAAACAATCACTGTGTGGCTCCTAAAATTTTTAAATTTAACCAATTTCTTAGAGTTTTGTGCCAAAATAAACATCGGAAATACGAGTATCTGAACCAGTGGCTGGGCCTTTTGAGAACTTTGATCTTTGTTTATTGTTGAAAAATGACAGCTCATAAGTGTTAATATTATTATTACTGATCCTTGGTCTAATAATATCCGACATATGTTCTCTAAATTGCATGCACAACTAAGCAACACCCAATGCGGCGGTTGATAAAAGATTCTTGCCAGAATTTATTAATCAATTAATTTAAGTACATTGCTCATCATCAAAGTCAACTGCCGAGCTAAACTTGTTCATATTAGGGGGCAACAATTTATAAAACATCAAAGAAACAAAAGCCACCAACATGTGTGCATGGCTTGGCGTTGTTGTTTTATGCAATCTGTTGACTAGTAAATAATGTCGTCCATTTCCTACAAATATACCCCCATTGTTTAATGACAATTATTCTTGCTGTAGTCTTTCAAACCGATAGGAGTAAAGTGTTAACACATTAACCCCTGGAGCTTTTTGTCATTTTCACCTGAAAATCGAGTAGCAAACACATTTTGAAGGCTATTTCTGAATAAAACACCAAATCCCCGGTCATCTTTCAATAAAATACTGTCTGGTTGTGTTAGAAACATCATTTTTCATTGGATTTTTGACTCACGCATGAGCAGAAGGGTAAAAGTTGGAGTTCTTTTTATTTATTTATTTTTTTTTTTTTTGCTAAATGGAGCCATTATTTTTGTATGGAGACCACTCTTTATTCCAAATGCCCATCTTATCCTACTTTTTGCAAAGGCTCATCTGTCTGTTTGCAGTTCATACCGGTTTGCCTTATATCTGAGACGAAAAAGTCTAAAATCCGGACACAAAATCGGATTCTGACCACGGGTGAATTTTGGGTTTTAAAAAAGTCGGGTCCAAAAAATGAGTTTTTTTATTTGTATTTTGTAGTGCAAGCAGATTATTTATTGAAGAGCTACATCTGTCTACCTTTCTATAATACCACCCACTTTAGTGCATCATGCATGACCATGACGCTACAGAGCTTGGCAGTAGGCTACTACCTCCTGCCCCGTTAAGTTGTCACTAGGGGTTAATGTGTTAATTAGTGGACATTTTGAATGGGAAACAGAAACGTAAAGCTTTTACTGTTAAAGAAAAGATTGAAGCATTGGATAGGATTAAGTCCGTGTTAAACAATCACAAGTTGCTAAAGATTTAGGTGTGAATGAATCAACGGTTTGAGGATGGAAGAAGGAAGAAGCAAAATTAAGAGAGATGGTTGTGGATATGCATGAAAGTGAAGGAATGATGAGGAAAAAAGCAAGACTAGCAGGAGACACCCAACTTGATGCAGCCCTTTATCAATGGTTTCTCCAGACTAGAGCTGAATGAGTGCCTATATCAGGACCAATTTTAAAGGCACAAGCCAAAAAATTACACACCAACTCACAAGATTCCAGCTTCAAAGCAAGCAATGGCTGGCTAAACCGTTGTAAGAAGCGACATCGGATTAGTCACATGCAGAAATTCGCTTTTCAGATTCTGAAGCTGCTATGAACTATTCAGATGAATTGAGGGAAATAATAGAGGAAGGTGGATATTCCCCAGAGCAGATTTACAATTGTGATGAAACTGGATTGTGCTACAAAATGATGCCTGACACCACCCTAGCTGTGAAAAAAGATGAACATAAACATGAAGGGTTTAAAAAAATAAAGGAGAGATTAACGTTACTGTTTTGTGTCAATAAAATGGGACGACACAAACTTAAACCACTATGTATTGGAAAATTCAAATCTCCTAGGTGCTTCCATCATTTGAATGTGAAGACCCAACCATTTTCAAAAAATGCATGGATGACAGCTGCTTTGTTTGAAAAATGGTTTCAAAATTAATTCGTACCAGCATTTCGATCCCACCTCAGAAATCTGAAGATATAGCTGAAGGCATTGTTATTTTTGGACAACTACCCTGCACACCCACCTGCCGACAGCCTGGTTACTAAGGATGGGAAAATAAAACCTAGCTTCCTCCCAAATAATACAACTTCCAGGATTCAGCCTCTGGACCAGGGCATAATATCAGTTTTTAAAATGAATTATCAAAGAGAACTTTTGAAAAAGATTGTTTGCGATGAAACATCAGTCCAGGCGACACTAAAAAGTTTAAATCTGAAAGAAGTAATGTACCTCGGCTGCAAATCTTGGGATGCCATTACACCACACTGCATTGAGAACTGCTGGGAGAAAGGACTTGGAGCAGCATTTCCTATTACACAGGAAAACAGGGAACATCAGTGATGATGACAATAGTTTATTTGATGGATTTTCTGAGAATGATGTCTTCAAGGCTGAGAGGGCATTTGGGGAGCTGATGCAGTCACGTGAAAGTGTTGATGAATGGCTCAATTTTGATAATGACTGCCCAGTTGCAGACCATGTTTCGGATGCAGAAATTATTCAAAATATTAAGTTCAATAACACCAATTGTGATGCTTCTGATGATGACAGCGAGGACACCACACCTGAGGATGATCCACCATTAGCAACAGAAGCACTCAAAGGTTTAGAGTGTGCTTTGAGATGGATGGAGACGCAAGATATCGACTATGTTCGAATTCTTCAGCTGAGAAATTTAATTTACTTTGCCAAGAGCAAACGTGACAGTAGCAGAAAGCAGCTGAAAATCACAGAGTTTTTCAAACAATAATAAGGTATTACAATTGATGGATGAGAAGTTTAGTGGTATGAAATTTATACAGACACCGTTAATTAACCTTCGGATGTACTGTTTCATCATTCGTTACGTACACCCGTTACATAATTTTTGTTATTTTTTTTCCATTGAATTCAGTCACATAATAATCTGTGACAAAATTATTGAATATTTTACATCTGTGTGTGGATATTTTCGATGAAAATACTTGTATTGTGGATTCAATGTATGTTATGAGATTCGCTGGTGAGTACATGGTGTTGATACTCTATTCATGCTATAGATTAGACATGTATATATAAACTATGCATGGTTCTCTGAATAAAGTAATATATTATATATGCAATTTCTGTTATCACTGCAAATGTTTTTCTCATTTAATATACATTGATTTAAAATGGTAATTGTGCCAGTGAAGCATGCATTTTCACACCCGCTTTTATTACACACACACACACACACACTCACCCCGTTAAATCCACAAATGTTTTGGTACTGTACATGGTTGCTTATAACACTGTTCAATTCATAACACGGTCAGGTTCTATGACTTCCAACTACCGTGTTTTAGTGGGGTCACACTGTACTGATTCATAAACATGTGGTATACATTATTTTTCCTAGTGGGCATATGTCCCTGTGCTGTCCAAGCTTGGTGTTTTGGCCTATTCAGGGTGTTGCTGGCCTTAGAATACTATCCACCCTTGACCACCATGCATGACTATAAAGTTGAAGCATTTGTTGACATAATGATGAGAAAGAGTTTCCTTTCCTGTTGCTTCCCCAGTAAGCAAACCTTAGGGAGATTAATGATTGGCTGTCTGAACAATCCTGTGATCAAAGGAATGCTAAACCTTTCTTTCCAAAAATCCAGGTACCAACCGTGTTCTTGTCACGCTGGTACAGGACAAATCCCACCACCTACAATACTGAAATCTCTGCATTGGATAAGAATGTAACAGCAGTTAACATGTCTGAACCACCATTTTATAATGTGGATAAGAATGTGTTTCTCTCGACATGGAAGCTGGTTCGAAGCATTGCCACATCTTCGATGCTCGATCTGGCTTCTTTTAACAACTGTTGGAGAAATCAACCAACCAACATGCCTGGGAATAGATGCCTAGAATTGCCTGGATCATTAACATAGCAGATGACCATAAATTGGCTTATGGGATGATTGCTCTTCCAATCTTGACTTGATACATCATGATGTGCAACCGTATCACACTTGGCTTTAATGATGACCCCAGTTTGCTCATCAATGCTGTTTGGGTGCAAAAATTTAAGAAATTTGGAGGCAGGCAGCTGAGGAACTGCCACTCCAATTGGCTGCTCCACATGTATCCTCATTTAGAAACCAAATATTCCTGCCACAATGGTGACCCAAGCTATCTTCAGTTCAGATTGGATGGTTTGGTGGTCTTGACATAACTAGGCTTCCTGGTCAAGAAACTTTTACTGTCAGTGGACAGTCAGAGAGTCATCATACACTTCCTCTGATCTGAAGATAAATTGAGAGCAGCAGTCATGCAAGTTCCTGTCCACACCATCAAGCACCCCTTATAACATATAGAGACAAGTCGTGCCAACTGCAAAAGACTCTATCTAACCATGAAGGTAGGAAAGCAGAATATCGCCTCTAAACCCCTGTATTCATGGCTTAAAGTGGGTTATATGATTGAGTACTCTTATGTCTCAAATGACCAAAGTCACCTCATCAGGATTTCAGCTCATGAAATTATAGCAATATCAGTGAGCCACACTTTCATATGCACATTTTAAGACATCATAGAGGCTGTTGGCTGGCATGCAGAGTCAGCCTTCTCGAGTTTTTATATGAGAGACAAAATCTGAATTTGGTGGGTGTCTTGGGTGTCAGGTGACCACCAGCCCTAATTAAACACACAACCTCTTAGCTTCACTGGATTCATGAGTGAATTTTGATGGAAAGAAGATTTTAATAATCATCTTAACAAATATAGCAATCACAGATCACTTGATCATAGACTGTGTTGCTTTAAGCAGGAGAATGATTTATTGTTCACATAGGGATTCCAGTCTTTGTTCCCCATGCTTGAGGTATAGATAGGATGCTAATCATGCGCTCCACCTATTGCTTATTCTCCTGAGGTTAGTGTGCTTGGGGAAAGTATTCAAAGGAGAAAGCAAATTTTATAGTAAATTATGTTTCTCTGAGAATACTTACCTGATCACATTACTTGAAAACCCTACCAACCAGCCCACTGTGATAGTTTTCTCAATTAATATTGGCGACACAGCTGTGGCAGTGGGAGGTAATGGGTAAGAGTTCCTGTCATTTGTCTGTATGATATAGACCAAATAGGTGAATTTTCACTGTTAAATAGGGCTGGATTTGAGTGGTAGCAAGCTTATATCCCAAACGTTGATGTGATTGGGTAAGTATTCAGGGAGAAACATAACTTACTATAAGATTTGTTTTCTTTTTTTTGTTAGATTTTGAGGAGCCATTTTACCTGCATTTTAATGAGATCATTTTGAATGAAATCAGATGTGTACACATTGATAGTTTTTACATGTCTGCCATATTGTATTATGTTATCAGTCCATGTCTGTTACAAATTTCATTTCCACACAGTAACTTGAAGTGCTCATCATATACAGTTATCACACATTGTTTGCACTGGAGGTAAGGAAGAAACCTTGAGATTTTTGGGATCAAAAGGTCAGAGGGTAAGGTCATTGTGACTGAAAGAAAAAAATGCTTTCTGCACACTTTAATTTATTCTACTTCACATATCTGGATCAAATTTTGTGGATGGCATGCATTTGGAGTTGGGAAGATGGCTATCAAGTTTGGGGTCAGATGTCATGGGTCAGGATTTCTGACTGAAAGAACAAAATTTGTTTCTGCACAGCTATTTGAATTCTCAACCATGTACCTTCTTAAGTTTATGGATGACTTGAACATGAGGTAAGAAAGATGACATTTGATTTTGAGGTCAGAATTTCTCAAGGTCATGAGTCACTAAAGAAAAATGTTTTTTGCATACAACTTGCTGCAACTTTTCCCATAGAACATATTCCTTGAATGAACTTTGTGGATGGCTTGCATTTAAGGTATTGAAGATGCCTAATGATTTTGGGATAAAAGGGCAGGGTCATTGTAACTCAGCAGCTTTTGCACAATAACTTTTTTTACAGAGTAAGTTTCTTGACCAAACCTTGTGGATGGCTTGCACTTAGATTAATAAAGAGAGCTGTCAGTTTTAGGGTCTTGTAGATATATTGTTGTACTTTAATAATTGGGCTGAAATTGACTCTTATAGTACATACTCCTTTGTGTTACACATGATTCTGCTGTTAGTGACTTTAGACTACACTATAGTTAAAGGTTAATTGAGCAGTCTTGGGAGATTCTAGGTGATTTTCACCTTGATAATCAAACAGTGCTTTAATAATGTGTGTTCTTACTCTTTGTTAAAGTGATAGGGTGAATGGAGACATAAGAAGGCCCCACCCTCAGATGTGGGAGTAGCAGCATCCTCTTAAGGTCAGTGTGCCTTCCAGACAATGTTTGTGCAGTGACTTTTGCCCTAATAGTTCTGATCTAAGCTTGTACATCAGATCATTGTTGCTGGACTGGTCTTTGTCTGGTGACTGGTCTTCAAGTGCTGGTCACCAGTCAGTGGAGTTCATTATCAGTCTGGGGATAAAGATCAGGTAAATGCATGGTTTCCTTTTAAGCTACCAGCCAATTCTGACAGGAGTAGCAGGGTTAGAAGTGAAAATAATTTTGTTAATCAGCAATGGGGGGTAAGGTTTTTTCAAGGTTTTAAACTTTTTTTAGGTTCAGGATGCAAAGCCGTTATAAGATTATCTCAGTTGTGAGTATAACATTTATTTTTAAAAAATTGATAAATTATCAAACGAATGATAGAATAAAATGACTGGATGTCTTTAATTTGCATAGTTTGCATTCTTTCTTGACTGCCTAACAAAAAAGTGTGCAAAAAAGCATTTTTTGTGGTTTTCAGGTAGAGTCTTTCATTTTTCAGATATTTAGCTGGTATTCTTTATTTAGGTCTCCTTCAGGGTTTTGTTTAGGTTTTATTTAGGTTTCTAATATCAAAATGACATTTTAGGATTATTGAGGTTCACTTCTAATCCTAGGGTAGGCAGTCAGTTTGTACTCTTACTTAGGAAAGGGATTAGATTTGATAGCCTTACGTAATTAAAATTAGTTGCAAGTCTCCCCCCCTCCCCAAACAAATACATGTTCACAAGAATGAAATCATTTTTCAGTCCGTTTTTAATCCATATTGTACTTAGTTCTGACTCAGGGTATGAGGCAAATGAGGTATCATTGGAGATAATTGCTGGAATATACTGCTTCAGGCTCAAGAATTACTTTCAACATCATGTTTGTTACAGCTTTCCACCAGACAAGTCATGTGAGCATGACAAATGGGAAACTTGATGATGACTTGCATGTTCCAGTCGCTGCCAATGAGACAGTGGACATCTCTGACACGCAGACAATCATGATAATCCAGGAGGATTCCAATGGAGAACACATCAGTAGTACCCTGACCTCACAGATTATGTGCAGTAGGGTATGGGTATATTTTATGTTGAGCAGGGGAATCTGTTTTAAAATACCTGTTGGCTACCCCCGCCCCACCAAAACATGACTTAAAAATTAACTGTTTTTAATTCTAAATTTTGTCTTGGAGTTGATGTATGATGTAGACTTTTTTCTTTTAATATCCTCCATAGAAAGCAGGACTCCAAGTTGCGAGTAAATTACTCGAAATTTCAACCAAAAGTTTCATTGGCAAGTAAAGTTTGCAGAAAAGCCGTTTTCTGGTGAGAGACCCCCCCCCCCGTCCAAAAAAACGTGGCTCAAACTCATTTATATTGATTACAGGTGGCTCATCGTTTCTTACAATTTACCTATCAGTCACAGCGGTCATTCACATATGACATCATGCAGTGAGAGAGGGAGGGGGGTCAAAACTTGGTGACAAAGTGTAATGAGGTCGGGGGAAGGGGGGGTGTGAAAAAATGAAGTCACAATAAATATGTGTGGAATGCTTCATTCAGAAATAATGTCAAAACAAAAAAGATTTTGTGACCTGCATCCTCAGTCCATTTTTATCCACAATAGATAACAACTTTCTCGTGGACAATTTATATTAGTATTGTTATCTCAGACAAAACAGTTTCACTGAAGCATAATCCCAAAAATTATAGTTTAATGTTTCAGATGAATCTGTGGAAAAAGAATAATTATTTCTTGATAATTAAGGGTTTTTTTTTCTATAAAAAGAAGTGTTGCAAGGATTCTGTGCAGTAATTTATACATGAACCAGAACTTTTGTCGTTTTACATGTTGGGGCAAAATGTTTTGTCCAATAAAATTAATATGGTATATATGTTATGTTTTTCATTTAGTTGGTACTTCAGTTTCTTTCATTTTTGCATCTGTCACCAAGATATGGTAATTATATCTGCAACCTATGTTTTTTACATTCCCAGGTTTTTCTTAGATTTTTGTTTGTGATTCAGTGTATAATTTATTTGTATAATTTTACAGAGGTAAAGGTCCCTGAATTTTTATCATGATTCTTTACAATGCAGGTCTCATAAAAAGTGATTATACAGTTGCTGGTAGAAAATATTATTTAGCACATGATTATGTATTTCAAGTTCTGTATTAACTTTGGGAAAGAGAATGCTCTTTGTGCAGAAATTGATCTTTTTCTACTGTGTCTGTATTTTTGGGTGCCTGTATTAGCATAGTGCAGACATGGGTAAAGTGAAATTGTGCTATATACTGTATCATACAATATGCGGCCAAGAAAATATTGTATGTATATACTCTCAACTATATGAGATGGTGATGGAAAAGGCAGCTGCAAAAGCTTACGACTTATGTAATGCAGTTAAAAATTTGATGCATATTAAACGAGAAACACTTAAAACACTTATTACATACATAATATTTATTTTTTGGTAGAGGACCATTAGAAGTAATATTCATGTATAAATTAATTGTCAGTTGAAGTGTTAATAGTTAGGCTATGGGTACTCGCCAGCAATTTGATTGTATTCATAATAATAAATCCATAGAAAATATGCACAAAGAAGCATCATTTCTATGTTTTTATCTGTTAGATTCCATTAGAATTCAAATACTTAATTTCTTGCTAATACACTTGTACTATCTTATGAAACACTATTTAACAAAACACTCATATTTGCTGCACATGTCCAAAGGTTTTGATTTTTTTTATAAATATTAATTGCAGAAATCAGAGATTGGGAATTTCTAAAATGAAACTTGTACTTAAATTTAAGGCTGAGCAAAAACAGGAGTTCAGAGTCCCTCCATCTCTTCAACCTAAATGGTTCTGTTCCAGTTAATGTTAGCATTATAAAAATAACTGTTGTTTATATTGTTTGTACTACTGTAGAACAAAAACAAGGAGTAGTGTCTGTCTGCTTAACTGATTAGAAAATAAAGAAGATATAGAGCGGGTGCGTGTGATGATGATCAGAAAGGCTGATGTCATTTTTGGGCAGTAAGCTTATTTCAGCAAATGTGTGTGATAATAATAGTTCATTGAGCAGACATTGGTGGACTTTTCCCATAAATAGATAGGTAAATTAATTGATTCATAAATAAGCCAGATGACTGAGCAAAATTATGTTGTTTGCTATTGTTTATCCTTGATTAAGCAATGATTGTACACAGATGGATTATAGACAAACACAGAGAAAACAATGGTTTTATTGTGAAGTGTTCAGTAATAATTAGATTATCAATTGTCAGCTTGTTAAGGAGTAATTTTTAAATAAAAGCAAGAAGCACTGATAAGTAATTGTTATTCAATAATTCAGCACATTGTGCCAAATTACTAAATAAAACTATATTTTGTTTTGGCACTAAAGCATTGTAGTACTTAAAGAAAATAGTGCAGTTATTGTAAAATATGAGGAGGCCCACCATGACTGCTATATCCAAATTCATTTTATAACAAAACATGATTTAGCAGGGTTTCACTCTTTCACTTGTACTGTAGATGGCAAAATGGCAGCCTCAACATCAGTTATGGTTTAGGTTCAAATCTGTATAGTCATACAGGAATGGTCCTGGCTTTTAAAAAGCTGTCGCAAAAAAAATCGCCAACCTCAATATTTTGTCGCCAATTTTCAAAAAGTGTCGCCAAAACAAGTAGTGTACATTTTTCCAAGTGTTAATTTAGTCTATTAATGTAACAGGCAATGAAAATTACAAAAGATGGGTTAGTTAATACTTTAATTACAACAAGCATTAACAAAACGTTACAAAGTGTTACATGAAGATCCGTCGCGATTTTAGGGCTGCCCACTTGTTGAATGCAGTTTCAAAGTCTAATTTTTCACATCTGTACATGCTGATTCTCATTAAATTCTGGAGAGATGAGATGCAGAGCTTATTTCTGATGTCAGTTTTTATGAGGTTCATCATACGGAATCCACGTTCACAGTCTACAGTGATGACAGGTGACACCAGTAGTCTCTCAGCAGCCCCCCCCCCCGTGGCTAGCTTCCCAAAGCTTGTAACGAATTGCTTCCTAACTCCCAAGAATGATCACTGAATGCGGTATAAATTTTCTCGACAAGAAAAATAGGATCTCCGTTCCCACGAATGAAACTTACACGAGTCAACACCTGGCAATACTGGACCATATATATAAGCATAAATTCACACCCAATTTAGGGATTCTTTCACTCCTGTATTTTGAGAAATAAATAATTATTATTAATTATGCAAAACTTTTTTTTTTTTTTTTTTTTTTTGCTATTTCTTGTTGCGGAGTTTAAGTCTCTGCAGCCGTAACACGAGACTGATGGCAAAAGGAAAAGATCAATGAGTAAAATGCTGCACTGGCGACAGATGTAATTGTGACTGAGATTTTTTCCATTTGTTTTGTATTTATACACAGTAGTCGGTACTTGAAAGGTTATCAGTTTTCTATGAAGGTTCAGCAAAACTATTGTATTGGTATATGTATTAAAAAAAAAAAAACAGAAGGATTAGCCATACAATTAATTGTATCTGTTCTATTCGCGTCTTCAGAAGTCGGTCAGTTGTAGGTATAGTGCGGTAGCATGATTGACTGTATCGCAGCATACAGTCCTCAGCCCAGATGTCAGCATGAGCAGATTATGATGTAACAATGCACTGTAAAGATGGGGTTGTCAATAAGAACAAAGGATCGTTTGTGTAACAGATTGATTCCAATGCATTGCTTAGTCAAGTTTGTGGCTTCCTTTCGTTCTGCCTTTTAATTTATCCAGTCCAAATCCATGATTGTATGTACAAATTAAATAACCAAAAAGTATGTCGCCAAAAAAATCGCCAGATGGGATATTTTAGTCGCCAATAAGGAAAAAAAATCGCAATTTGCGACATTGGCGAAGCCCAGGACGATCCCTGTCATAAGACCCCAAAAATTGGCAGGTATAGCTCTCATACTTGAATGTTCTGCTATTTCACATCCATACATCCTCCCTCTGGCCCTCGGGCATGGTCACAATTTGGTTATGTTTTGTGTTCAAGTTTTTCTGTATGGACCTGGGAGGAATGGAGGTCATACTTAGACTGTAGAATTTGGATTTTCTGCTCTTTCATGTCCTTGTACCTCTTTCCTCAATTGCACCTCCGGGCATGGTCAAGGTCATTTAAAAATCTTGCTTAAGTTTTCTGTTAATATTGTTGTTAATGACTACGGCAATAAGTCTCAAACCTAGGTAGGATAATTATTCATATATAGTTGGTCTATCCACAAGGCAAGGTATAGTTCATTTAAAAGTCTTGGCATTGTTTTTGGTTATTTTTTTAATTTTTATATTTTCCAAATTCCAGGTGACGGCTATCTTATTTGGACTGTAAAATCAGTAATTTCATATTTATGTATTCCTCTTCCTCTGACTCTCATGCAAGGTCAAGGTGATTTGAAAGTGAAAACACATGTATATGTGTTATGTAGAGGACAGGGAAGACATAATATTTTGGAATTTCTCATCATATTTATCAGCGGCCCCGAGTGGCCGAGTGGTCTAACATGCTCTCCGTTACGGATCACTGTCGTCAAGTCTCGGAATCAGCTAATGTGGGTATGTGAGAAAGCTTGCCAGTAGCTTCTCATGGGTCAGTGGTTCTTTCCAGGTTTTTCCCGGGTTCTTCCTCCACCATTAATACTGGCCGCCTTGTATAGCCTATCTTGTGCTGAAAAATGGCATTAAACCCTACAACAACGACAACCACAACCTCATCATATTTATCATGCTAGGAACATTATTTCAGAGATAAGTATCTTTAACACATTTTCCACAACCCCACTGCAGCTAAATTCATAACATCAATTACCTTTATCTTCCTGAAGGATGAGGATCAAGATGAAGGAGGAGGAGGGGATGATAGTGATGGTCTAGAAGGAGACAGTCAGGAGGGGGACAGAAGATTTGATGAGTTAGCACAGAGATGTCAACAGCTTGAGAGGGAGAAAAAGGAGATGGAAGAGAAGTACATGGCTGAGATTCATGAGCTGAATGAAAAGGTAAAGCAATTAATGCCATGATGCCATTTCTAAGCCTTAAAAACTTGAAAAAATGTTTTAGCTATTTACCTTTGTTTGAAAATCGGTTCTTTCTGTGTGTCTAACACTGATAGGAAGGGTGAACCTGATGTATCCTCCAGTATGCATAAGCGACCTTTTTTAACAGTAAGTTTAGTGATTTTCTTGCAAGATTATGTAAAGAAATTACCACATTTTACACATTTTTGCCTGAAAATTATATCTTAGATAGAATGAAATCACTGTCATTTCTGGAAAATACACCTCCCGCTCAATATCTTGTGCCCAGATAACTTGTTAACACACTTATAATATTAGGTCAGGCATGAGGGTGTACTCAGTCACTGTCATGTGTTGTTGACAAAGAAACAATGACCTTTGAAATTGCTGTCTTGAGGAATTAACTAGTGCACCAAATTATTGAATTTGGCACCGATGTTTTATTATGCTGTCGATGTTTATGGACTGTGATGCTTGCAAGTTATTAAAGGATATGCTTATTATGTACTTCATTAAAAGGCAGTATTCTACTTGGTTCCCATGTACAGCATTATAATGAGTGAGGACTGTACAGAAGTGAATATTGGGTCCATAGCTCACAGGGTACAGGTAATATTGATTTCAGCATTGCTTATTTCAGTGGTTTCTCCAGAGCATTGCTGCCTATTTACTGTAATTATTATTGGTGTACCTAGGATCAACCCCATTATTGCCAGCATTTAAGTATCAAAGAATGTTGTTTTCTTAAGTATCAGAGAATTTGAAACCTTAATATAAAATTGATTCCCATTATCTTTTGCCACATATAATAAAGCAAACCAATTATATAACATCTTTGATTCTGTATTATCTTTTTTAGATACAACAACAGAATTTTGAGATAGCAAACTATGAGAGACGTGAGCAGGTGCTGCTACATCAGTTAAGTATCCCTATGAGTCAGAGTATTCAGGATGTACTGACACAGATGGAAATCCAGCATCGCAATCTTCTACGTCAACAGCTTTTGCAGGTTAAACGAGAATATACAGCCAGCCAAGGTAGCCTCTTGTCCGTTTCAGTTGCTGATACCTGTACCACTTCAAATTCTGAAATGAACTTTACAATAAACAGCAGCAATCATAACCATACGGGCATGCATCCATCAAATTTGGGTGTGACAACAATTTCAGAGCAGGATGCTAAAACAGGTTCTGAACAAATGGACATTTTATTTGGCAAAATTGAACACATAGAAATTGTTCAGGAGAAGGACCCTCCTGCTAGCGGCACTTTGTTGTCAGTAAAAATTGTGGATGCCGATTTCACTCAGGAGGAAGATGATCCAGGAACTGATGTGATAAATCCGAATTGTGATTCCTTAAAAGAGGCAGTCTTAACACATTTACCTGAACAAGATTCCACTAACAGCATAAAATCTGATGATCCAACACTTGTTATTGAAGTTCAGGACACTCCACCAACAAAAAGAAGAAAGCAAAACTAGAGTTTATATTTACTGTTTGGCCATATGCAGTCTAGTAGTACAACTTTAACAAATGTTTGCTTTTGTTTCCATTTCTTTTCAAAAGTATACTTAATATGCATCACAGATGTGTGAATTTACTTATTTCTCTGTTGAATATATACCCCGATCACATTAACTTTAGGAATATAAGCACTACTACCTCCTGAATCCAGCCCTTCCAAAGACAATGGGTGGTACAAGTTTTAAGCTTTCGCTTGATATGATGCACTTTGCATCCTGAAATCCCAAATTTTTTGTTTTTTTTTCCATCACATCTATTGATGATTTTGTTATTTTAAGATATTTTAAGTATTATTCTACAGGTGGTATATCTTTTTTAAATTTAATTTTGATATTTTTCAACTATGCAGACTTTGATTCTTTGTTCTCTTACCACATGGTTCTACATGACTACATTGTAATAGAAGTGTAGAAGTTTGCATTAGCACACACTTTTTATTTATCACCCTGCTATAGTGGGTGTCTGTGGCATTTGTAATGCAATTAACTGCGCATTCCATTTTTTCTTTTCTTTCTTTGTCATTTCAGAATCAGCTATGATGACAATGTAAGCTAAATGCAAGCAAATGAGAAATCTTATGACTTCTGTCTCACATATATAAAGTGTGTATTGTCGGTTACATGCAGTATGTGGAAAATCAAAGTACCAAGAATACTGATGTTCTGGACATTCACATAAAGTCTTTGGTGAGCAAAAAGGCATGGTGGATGCCATTACGTCCGGAGAATTTCAATACCTGGAGGAGTTTCCATGCAGTTCTAGGTAGTCCAGCTGGCATATCTCCCTTGTATGTCCATGCATGGCCTTTGGGCCTGTAAACACAAGCGCATGGGGTTTATAAATAACTTGAATGAGCCACGCCATCTAGCCACACCCCAGTTTTAATACTCTTATGGCTGCCAACCCTACCATCTAGCCATCTGGCTCACAGTCCATATTGTCTAGCTGCACCTTAGTTTTAATGCCATGTCAGCTGCCAACCATACCATTCAGCCATTAGCTCTTGATCCATACCATTCAGTGAATATATGGCTTTCAATACACATCATATTCCTCATCAAGTTAAGCCAATGAAAGTTAACATTACTGGGGGTCTTGATAGATGCTTCCTGCCTAGGATTACCATTACTCAGCACAGCCGTCTACACTGCCATCTGTATGCCTGACATCTGTACTGTCTGTTTTGTTTTTGACAAGCTGCCCATGCTGACTTAACAACTTCTTTCTCCTGATAAGCCTAGTCATTTACTCATGGCTTACCGTCTTTGACAGTACTGTGACAATCATAGAGATAACAGCCACCAAGTATATCAATATTGATATTGATCAGGACAACCTGTACACCAAGTTTGGAGATAAATCTGATGATGGTTCGTGCTCAGATCCCACCATAGAGTAGACACATTATAGCTATACGGTGGCAATGAAATTTATAGGGTGTTGCCACACACACACGCACACACCCCTTCTACACTGGTATGTAGGGTCAAGATCTCAGTAGTTTTTGACAAAGAGGAATTTGGCCTTCATGCAGTTGGGAAATTATTGATATTGCCAAGAGTCTATCTGCCAGGACCAGAAACTACACAATTCCAAAGCCTTTTTGTTTCCTTTTGTGAGAGTCAGCTTCCAGCATTCTTTGTAATCTTGCTGGTATAAGATCCATTCCAGTGCCTTCTTCACATCTCTCCTGGTGTTAGACAAGAACTAAGCTGCAGTCAATCTGACTTTGTCTGCTTCTATAAGAATAATAAAGACATTCTGCACACCACTTGGAAGCTCATTTGTAATATAGTGGCCACATCTTAGTTATTGGAACTGGTGTCTGTGGCAGTTTTTCAGGCTTGCAGACAAGGCCAGTAATGCACATCCACCCATAACCCGATAAACCTCCTGCTGGATCAGACTCTGCTGTTCGGTGACAAGCTAGAGGATTTGTGGAGGCAGGCAGCCCAAGAACTGTCCCTATATTTCTCTGCATAGCAACCATCACATTGTAGATCATCAGTGATTCATCCTCAATGATGTGATGACTGGAGACTAGGAATAACATCATCATCCACTGCACAACCCAAATGCCAGATGTGATCCCAATCCTATACATGAAGGTGATCTGCTAATCAATTTTGGAGGCAGTCATATTGAGGTGATCGGAAACAAATTTTCTCTACCCAAACTCCTCCCCAATCTCACCACTCACCACTGACTTATGTCCCTACCCACCCACAAGCAGCTATCCAGTAGGTGCCTGACTCATGTTTTCTCAAACAACATTGACATCTCTTTCCACCAGGTGAGTGGGCAATCCAGATTGTTACAGATGGGCTTCAGTTCTTGTTTTTTCATGGTAGTATCAGCTTCATTGTGACTGTTACTAATATATTGTTTTTGTTTATCAAACTATAAACAATTAAATGACCGATAACAGGAAACTTAAGTCAGTATACCAATCGGCACACCTCGAAAAATCCATGGACTCATTCAGTATGGACGTATGGAATTGGCTGAGTTGTGATGGTGTTTGGTCCTTACATTCAAGATATTTTTCCTTATAATGTCTTTACAAATTCCTTACCCAATATTTTCATAAAATGGTAATAACCATGAGTCCCAAAATTGTCATCCTCGTATTCCAACCAAGGAGTTTCTGCAACTCCTTTAATTGTTTTGTGCAGTAGTGGATCTTATCCCACTGGGTTGCCTCTAAATTCACTCTTTTGCAGATGTCCTTGTTATTTCAAGTCATCTCTCTTCCATGCCTCTCGATTACAGAATCAACATAACAAGTGAAATAGTATCAGCCCTGGACCAGTGGTGCCACCAAGTTTGACTCATAACAAGAATACCTCTCAAACATCTATGCTCAGATATGACCATATGTATAAATGCAAGCACCTGTGTTTGAGGAACCCATTGGTTACTGGACTTAACACTGTCAATGATCAGTGGGGTCCAGATTACACGGGTCGCCACATCAATGTTTTGGAGTTGAAAGCTATCATCAAAGTCTTTCATTTTTGGAGCAGCCATCTTCAGGACAAGATGGTGCTCATCATGTTGTAAAACAGCGGTGGTGACATACCTCCTCAAACAAGGCAGTACCTAACACCCCGACCTTACATTCTGGTCAGGGCATTAACACAACATTGACATCCAGATCCAACATATTCCCAGCAGACTTAGTGTCTTGGCTGATTCTCTGTCAAGAAGGGAATTTTCCATACAGAATGGTCCCTCCATCTGTTGGTCTTTCATCAGATTTGCTAGTGATGGGGGCATTTGATGACTGATCTCTTTACAACCAGGTGGAATATAAAAAAACTGTCAACCCTTGTTTCCCCAATACAGGATTCCAAGGCTTGGTCTGTTGACACACTTTCTCTCATTTAGGTGGGTTTGTGGCCCTTTGAAACCCCCCCCCCCCCAAAGCGATCTTAGTTTACAGGAATTTAAGGGCCAGAAGTTCAAATCTATTCTGATTGCCCCTCTCCACCAGAACAAATCCTGGATCAGTGATCTTTATCAAGTGATAGATCTACCCAGTAAAATCCCAAGCAAGGTCGAATCTTCGCTGACTTGCATGTTACATCCTTGCCTAGACCATCTTCATCTTCACTTTAACAATTGTCCAGAGTGCATTGCAGCAGAAAGAGTTCAAATCATGGAAAGAACAGCACAAGCTAGAAGGCCTCTTTAATGGTTTATGAAGTGAAGAAGTGCATATTTAGGGACTGGTACAAGTAAAAAACAAATATTGTCACTTTGAGTGCTTCTGTCCCACAAGTAGCTGACTTCTTTCTCTGTTCAAGGGGTAAAAGAAAAAGTTGTCTTTGATTACTATTAAAGGCATGTTCCATCATCATGGCAGGGAGGATCTTATTCACCACAAAGTCCTCTCTGACTTTCTGTTCAGCATTGACTTGCATAGGTATGAATAACTCACAACCCCTCAAGCCCTCTCATCATTGTTGAAGAGGGGAATAAGCTATGCATACTCTGTCGTATCACTTGAACAGAACAGCATCATGAAGATCTTTGCTTAGGAGAAAAGAGGAATCTCAGTGTTCCTTGCCTAGATGGTCATTTCTCTATCAGCATTTTTGTTGCCACCTGTTGGCATGCACTGTCAGCTTTCTCAAATTTTATCTGTGAGACTTAGCTCATCAGTGAGAAACTCTGGATTTGGTAAACCCAGTCTCAGTTGCACAAGTGTCTATCAGACAAATTGACAAAGCACAACCTCCAAATGGGCACCCTGTGCCGATATCGCTGGATTCACTCGGAAATTTTGTGTGGTAAGATATTATTTCTTCTTCCCAGACTTAAACACGACACCTCCAATTGTGCTGCTCACAAGTTGGGTTAACCTTCATATGGGGAATGCAATTTTCTTCCCTCATAGGTTAACCAAGGTATATGTAGGATGCTCAACATTCCCTCTGCCAATTACCTATTCTCTTAACATTAATGTGATCAGGGAATGTATTCGAAGGTGAAAGCAAATTTTTCAATAAATTGTGTTTGTCTTAGAATACTTAGCCTATCAATCACATTACTTTAATACCCCTGCAATGCAAGCATCTTGTTACATGATGTTTCGCTCAGTTTAAAGCTAATGCCACCTGTAGATGGCAAGGGGAGGTAATGGGTAAGAGTTATTGCCCTTTGTCTCTATAAAATAGTTAAGACGAATTTTCATCTTTTGGAAGGCTGGATTCGGGGGCGTTGTAGGGCTTATATTCCTAATGTTAATACGATTGGGTAGGAATTCTAGGTGAAACCTAATTTATGAAAAATTTGCTTTTCGTGCGTAACAATTTTCATGGTTTTACAAAAAGAGGCAATTTTATCAGTATTTGTGGATTGAGGATAGGGTTGAATTATTTCCACAGAGGGATGATTGTTCGTGATGATTTTAAATTTATGGTTTGTAGTATTTATGAAACCAATGAAACTTGGTAGCCTATGAGAAGTAGCAAATTCACACCACCTTAAATCTCCCATGATCAAGGAGCTGTGGTGGCAGAGTGGTTAATGTCCTTGACTTGCAACTGAAATCAGATCAACCCAGGTCAGTTGCCATTGTATGACTTGGGCATGGTACTTTGCCCCAATTGCCTTGGCACTAAAGAGCCTTCATATGTTACAGTGCCATAAAACACCAAACCAGACAAATCCATGATTGAACTGATTCTTAATGATAAGCCAATCATCTTGCACAGCTTTACAAATAATAAAACCTTTTATGATGATAAGCCACTGTCCCACTATGCCACCCCTTCTCAAATAATTTAAAAGTCACTGTTGGTAAAACAGAATAAATGCTTTATATCATTATTGCTGGAGATCAGTGAACTTCTCTTTAAGATTTTGGGATTACCACTTTTTTCCAATTAATACCATTTAGGTTTAAAATTCAATATATTTCTCGTTTTTTTTTTTGTTGGAAAAATGATCTTCAAAATTACCTTATGATTTTTTCTTGGATTATATTTTGCAGTGATATTTATCCCTGTGTTGGAAGTGGTTTGATATCTATGCATCAATAATTGGCAATATTTCTGCTGATAGCTTACCATGATTGAGATTCAGGTTATCAATGCTGAACAACAGTAGAATGAAATGTGAATTAACTGTAAGATGAACATTTTCTTGTCTTTCTTACAGTTCCAGGAACGGGTAATATTTCCATTAAGATGAAAACAGAATACAAAATGAATGCAAATGAAATTTAGAATGAATGCAAACAAAATGATACATTATAGTCAACCCTTATGATATTTGCCAGAAGCCTTACAGAAACGACCATTAAAATACGGACTTAATGGAATAAAAACACAAATTACAGAAATATGATTGTGGTAAAATCAGAATACAGGATTGACAGTGTTTGATTCAGATCCAGGGTACATATTAGATTAGTGGAATTGGCCAGGGAACCAGGCTAACATTACAAGAGTACCTCAGATGCTTTAGACTGCATTTTTTATAATGCAAGATGTCTACATGATCCAGCTGTCATTTTTTTAAATGGGGTTCAACAAGCCACATGTCAGGACCAAAGGGACAGTAAACCTGTTAAAAAGTTTTAATACTGGAGAAGAATAAAGGGGAATATTCAGATTCTTAGGGGGAAAAGGGTAATTATTACATTTAGTGGACATGATAATGCCACATGGTAGGAAAGATAATTTCATGAAAATTATTTTGATATAAGGATTAAAGTTTAGTGATAACTAGAAGCCATTGAGCTCAATAGGGTTTATAACTTCAGTTTGAGAAACTGGACTGGAGGTAATTAAGGTTCAAGTAAACTTTACAAACTTTGAGTTGAACATAATGCTCATCATTCATCAGTGCATCAGGCTTGAATATCACTTCTGGACTTAACAATAGCAGTACATTATATTATGTTATGCCTTACTAAAAATAGTCCAATTTACAGAGAAAAAAAATCAACTGCTTTACTGACAACATCTAATTAGTGTTGGCAGGTCTCCATTTTGAAGGAAAATGGAGCATTCTTTTTTGTGTATTTGTTTTTAACAGCACTTTTAGCAGATTATTGCTACATCATGCCAAGAAGCTAAGTCCGTTTCCCAAGGCTACTGACCCAGGCTAGACCTGTGTGGGTATTGAACCTGCCGAAAAAAGAATGCTAAATAATAAGTAAAACAGAATAAGATATGAACGCATTTCCTGAAGGGATTTAAAAGTTGATTATTTTCAGGTTGCCAATAAATTTCCTCTATTGAAAGTCGTTTCGCATGATTATCTGGAATTCTTTTCACTCCTTATAATCCATGACATTTTTCTTATCAAGCAAATGTAACTGCTATTGAAGTAATGGCACCATCAGTGGTGGTTTTATCTGTGAATTTTTATTTTAACAAATTAAAATAAAATTTTACTGACAAATACTCTGCAGCTATATTTATACCTTTATTGTTGTTGCAGTTTTATTTATTTTAAATTCAGTGCTCTCTTGTGCATTGTATGAATTTGCTGTTTTATTCATTTACATTTTTTTTAAAAACAAAATATGAAAGCAGTAGTTCCCTCCCTTTCACACTCTAGACAGCAGAAACTCCAGCAACCAAATCAAAAGAAAAACTGTACTGAAGCAAAGAATGCAAAATCAGAATGCATTTCTTAAACAGTAACTGAAAAACAAAATAGTTGAAATATAAATGTACTCAGAATGCAAACAGAATGCTGATTCACTAAAAGAAGTTTCAAGGTCTTTAAACAGTGGTCCCACTCTCAAACAGCCTCCCAGACCAGCAGCAACCTGCTTTATATGGGCAGAAACCCATGGCATTGATAAGTTTGTGTCAGAAATTCTCTTGAAGGACAAGCACCCCTTTAATAGCATAATAATGAAATATATTTCAGATTTACCTTCCATGAGTGGTCATAATTGTTGTTTACAGAAAGAAAGCTTGATAATATAAATCTAAACTTGACACGTTCATTGACAGTTGTTAGAACATGCAAGTAAAGTAACTTCAGTCCATGCAGATAGGGAAGTAATGAATATATCTATACTGCTGTGTTCCTTTGTTGTTAGATATGTCATTTTGGTAATTACTGGCTGTTATTTCCACTGATAGTTATCAAGACCACTAAACTTAACCACTGAGAAGCACAGTTGTGTAGCTTGTCAGTCTGACAACCTTTTGCCAGATAGTAAAATGGCATGTTAGCCGTTTTGGGTCCTGTCTTGTACATTACAAAATATACTTGCTTTACTGAGAACGTCTTGTTAGTGTTGGCAGGTCTCCATTTTGATTTTTAGAAAGAAAGTTGATCACATGACAAGCTCACTTCCTTTGCAAACACTAACCATCTCGTGCAGTAACAGCAAATTATCTGTGAAGGAGAAGTATTGTTGCAAAAAGTGCAAAATGTTGTCAGAGATTCTCAATTAGAATGAAATGTGAAAGCAGTTAGACCAAATGGAAGGGGGTATGTCCTTTGAGAAAATATCAGAAAGATTCAAATAAACATCAACAATATACATTCAACTGCAGAGATAAAACGGAATCAGTGGACAGGTGTAGTTACAGTTGTATGTTTCTGACCCGATTTTACTGTCAAGGTGGTTTTGCACTATGACTGATTATTAATAATTATTTTAAATAACATTGATACAAGTTTTATCGCATTTAAGTCATAACCTGATAACATTTCTGTGATTTTCATAAATGATTATGCCTTTCTTACTTTATAGGTAGTTATTACTCACATCTGTGTTTCCCCTCTAGAAAGGCCATCACTCTGATCTGATGAGCCACTTACCTTCAACAGAATGGTGCACTTAGAGGAGGGATACCACTGTAATTCAAAAGCTGCACTAACCATGTATAAAAACTGTTTCTTAATACCTACTATATTTACCAAAATGTGTGCAATGCACACATTTTCAAAATTCAACTTTTCAGAGGGATCTTGTTAGTCATGAGATAGCAGTTATTAATACTTTTGAGGTGGTAAAGAGTTTTTTAATAATATATGTTTTTATTCATTCTAGTTAATCTCTTTTCATTTCCATGAGAATTTTTTTATTTTTTTATTTCTTTATGCTTAATCCATTTCATAATTTGTTTCTTGAACTTGTGTAAAAGTGCATAATAAAAGTGTTTTAAAATTATTTTCAAATATCTGAAAATGTAACAGATTGAAAAGAAAATGCTTTTTGTTCATGATGGTAAATTCATCTATTCTACATGATAGACTGCTGCATTGATCCAAGCCATTTTCGCATGTGAAGTATCCAAAATTACTGCATCATTATTGGGGCCCCAAGTGGTCTAAAGTGCTCTATGTTATGGATCACTGCCATCTCACATCTCACCTCTGTCTGCGTGCGTTCGAGTCTCAGATTCGGCTAATGTGGGTATGTGAGAAAGCTTGCCAGTAGCTTCTTGTGGGTCGGTGGTTCTTTCCGGGGTTTTCTCGGGTTCTTCCTCCACCATTATTACTGGCCGCCATGTATAGCCTATCGTGTGCTGAAAAATGGCGTTAAACCCTATAACAACTGCATTGTTCTCAGGAGATTTATTGGTATGAGATAATGTTGTGATACATAATGCACTGGAAATGGTTATTGCTTTATATAGCATGATACAACATTGTAAGCAATACAGACCATCTCTACCGTATCTTACTGTATTTTACTAAACTTTACAACTTGAAAGTGCTTGTACAACTTCGGTAATGTGATTTGGCAGGTATGTTTAAGTCAGAAATGTTGACAACCATATTTGTCTGTGTTAAATGCATGTAATTCTGAGACAAGTGCAAACTCAGATCTGCCAGCCCATAGCATACTATTAGTGTGTGTACTGTGGGATGATATCACAAGTAAGATGACCTTCATAGAACATAATATGCTGGTGCAAAATGTAATGAAAGATTTTGGTCTATGCTGTTTGAAAGTGGGCATGCTGTTGTGTATGGATAAAATTGATATATGGTATGCTACACTATGGTATGTAGTCATTTCGTGTCAGTAAAACTTGTATTCATACTGAATTATAATACAATTGCATTCATATGGAGTTACAATATTGATTTATCACATCTGAATATAACTTGTCTCTCAACTTAAAAGTAATTTTCTTTTCAAGACCAGCTTATTCATGATGGTCTACATTTGCATTGGTTTTCTCTAAAAATTGCATTTTGTTTATAATCTTTTGTTATGATGTTGTCTTCCTGACAATGTTCGCATTTGCATTTCTGGTCAGTATCTTTGCATTCTTTGAAGATATTTGGATTAAACTTTGTCCAGATTTATATCATAACTAGTTCTCTTATCAGTTAAAGTAATGTGGTTCCTAGCTCCAAGATCAACATCTATACAATGTGAAATATAATATTTTATTAGTTTCTTTTCCATGATGTAGCTTTTGAAACTCTCCAGATATTCTCATGAAACTTTACACATCTCACCTCTATCTGCATGGGTTTGAGACTCAGTCTTGGCCAACTTGGATATGTGAGAAAGGTTGCCAGTAAGTTCCCATTGTTCAGTGGACAAAGTTTTTTGTGGGTCCTTTCTCCACCAAATATATTGGCTGCTATGTATTGTCTATTGTGTGCCGACAAATGGCATTAAACCCTCAACAATGACACACCATCTAAGGATTAGTTTTCATCCTTATTGTTTATGCTTGGATATGGTGAGTGGTGCTCTCTTGAACAGTAAAACTGGCATTACTCTCACATGTAAGCAAATATAGCCTACCAATTAAAAAAGCAAACCAACCATTAGAATAATGAACATATCTGTAGTAGTAAAACAAAATAGTTAACAGAAGATTAAAAACTGTTACAGGGTCAACAACTCTGTAGATACCTGAAGAGGGATCAGTTGTAATATTTAATATGAGTATCCTGAATGTACTGATGCTTTACTGGGCAAAAATAATTTCCAGGAATTCAAGATATTACCATTTCTTCCTTTTAACTCTAAAAGGTTGAAACCATCTCTGATATCCTTCAGCAATAACAATATTTTACCGTTAGATGTTGGCACAATTTCATTTAGGACTGGCAAGACATCATTAAAGAAGTCTCCTGATGGAAATCTCCCATACTGATGATGTTTGGAGAAGTAATAATAATAAGATTTTTAAGATGGTTGACATGGCAACTATATTAGCTATCTTTTAAATGAAAACACAATACTGACATAACCAGCCATCTAGATGGAGCAGTCATGTCAAAAGATTTGTGCCACTTTCATTTATAAATAAACTAGACATCACAAGTATTTTAGTGAGAACCCTTCACTGGTTTAACAATTCATTCAGGAGCAGTGATAACAAAATATTCAAGATAGTCATTGTGGTGGATATATTTGATGTCTTAGCAGCACCATTTTCATTTATGACTTAATATACACTATAAGAATGACTTAATACTGAATTTATGAAACAAGTTGAATAATGTTCAGCTCTTGCGAGCCTTGGTGAGCAAAAGCTGGACATTATTCAGCATCGGGTTACAATATTTGGTTGTAGGTTTTGAGCTACCCTGAGAACATGGAGTAGTTTCTTGTAAGTCCATGTCCTCAAAATTGCCAAAACTATTGTGTAGCTTAATGGGGTCATCAGACCCCTTTTGTTGCCTGTTTGTTTGTTGCTTATTTTTCTTTTTTTTGAGATTTAGGTAATGGGTGGTGGTGTTGAAAGTTGTCTGCATGGAGAGTGTGTTTCTTTGTGCCTTGTAGCTTGGAATGTTAGTAGTTGAAGTTATATTGGGTTGTGTTTGGACTGGTTTTTACAACAGTTGAAGGTTGTGCCATGTTGATGGGTTCAAGTTTTGACCATCTACTGGCCTCTGGTAAGGGGATGTTAGAAGTATATTTTACCCTCTGGACCTCCTCTAGTTTCCAGGTTTCACAATCTAGAATTGGCATGGTGACCTTTGCCACAATTTGCGCAGTGAGGGTTTGCACCACA
Organism: Sinohyriopsis cumingii; assembly: GCA_028554795.2. NCBI lineage: Eukaryota > Metazoa > Mollusca > Bivalvia > Unionida > Unionidae > Sinohyriopsis > Sinohyriopsis cumingii. The sequence continues at coordinate 68,420,768 of CM068841.1, forward strand.
GTCTGTTTCTCGTTGACTAGTTTCACTATATCGGACACACAGGGCTTCTGGAGCTTCTCTGTTCGTGGTGATTAGTACAATGGCTCTTAAAACAATGTAAAGGGTTTGGAATACATACTTCAACTTTAACCTGCAAAAAGTCAGCTTTGACTACCTTAGGTAGTGTTGGTGTGTTAAAGGTTAGTATGATGGTGTTCATGTCCTGCATTTGTTACAAATTCACAGAATTGCAGTAACACCTTCATTCCCTCGATGATTTCTGTGTTGCTGATGCCTGCAAGGTCTCGGCAGCGAATGACACCTTTGGACGAGTTGGGTGTCAAATGAGCAAAAGTAGTAACTGGAATATCACAGAAAGACTGAATTTTCCTGATACTCTCAGTCTGCACCTTCTGCTCACATTAAACTAGCAAGCTACCCAATTTCAGTTTCTTCACACTTTTTGGTGTGCCAACAAGGCCAAGTATAGTCTTTTCGACTATAAATGGTGACAGTGAAGCAATCGGTTTCATTGGATCTTTTGATTGAATAACCATGAAGCGTGGGAATGAATCCATGCTACATGGTTTGTCATTTTAGTCTGTTATAGGTTTACAATGTTTCAGCTGATTTTTGTGTTCGTTTTCCATTATATTTTGTTTTATATTCATCACCCATTTTCACACAACCACCATGGAGTCCAACAAGGGGACATATTTCAAGTGTCGGTGATACATAGGTGGTATACTCGGTAAGTAAAGACACCTCCCAGCTGACCCATTAAGCCACTGCCTTCTAGAAGTCTTCTGAGAGTAGGAGGAAGGAAAAATAAAGGGGTATATAGTAGGGGCAATGGTGGTATCAAGAGAGATACCAGGAGAAAGATAGAGAAAATGTGTAAAGAAAGACCTAGGGCTTGTCATGACCAGCCAATTTGTCGAGACCAGGCCCTCTAAGAGAAATAGAGGCAAAAGTAGTGTATTGCATTGAAAAACCTCTGCTTAACTACCAGGATCCTTTACTCCCCCAACATGGGATGCAACCCATGGCTACTTAGTGAGGACACATCGGGCCAATTCTACAACCCTGGACCTGCAGGGGGACAATAGACCTTGGGATGAATGTCTATGTAAAGTTAGGATGCTAGTACTTAAGGATTAGTTTTATAGCAAACTTGTGCTAACAAATGCTGACAGAGGCCATCACATAAGTTCCTCAGGTTTATGACCATTGGAGCTAAAATAGGCATTAAACTCATTTATTATCAAATAATTTAATAAGCACACATCCGAGTTATGTAAAAGGATGATCTGCATAACAAGCTGAAGGCAGTGGAATAACATTACACTGAAAAACATAATGGAAACAATGGATTTCTAACCACCACTATTTCATCAAACAGGCTGACATTTTTGAACTTAACTATGGCTGCTGGAAGAAATGATCACAAAATGAGCGCATTAGACCACATGGGGCTCTGGTCACAAAATTTAGTCCGCTTTCTGCACATGCATTACACTTCATCATGAAGTTTAAAGAAAGATTTGATATCATCAAGATGTTGGACATTCTGATTTTTAATTAATGATGTGGCAGTTAAACAATAATGCATGGGCAAACAGATTGCAGTAAGGCCAACTCTATACCACTACACTTGATGACCTAAATATTAGCAAGCAATACATATACATCAAATCAAAGGCCCTATTTTGTCTAAATTCGGCAGTTAACTGATGAAACACAATTTATATCGACCAAAACTGAAATTTGGCAGAAACTAAATGATGGGATAATTTTCGTTTGCAGTGATGATATGCTACTTCATGTCACAAATGTATACCATTCAGTGCTTCTTGTCATCGGTTTTAATAATGGTCATTGTCATGATAGATGGCATATATTATATTAGTAAAAATGCCTTTAACAATCATTAAAGTGTACATGCTTGCTTGTCATGTATGTGCACAAAGTGGATGATGATAGTTGTCATGCTTGTAATTTGAATGATGATGTTGCAACTAAAACTGATATGATAAAACATTAATAAAATTCCTGTTTTTTTTTTTATACCAATATCATGTAATACCCTTCAAGAAATGTTATGAAACTTAAAGATACCATTGTTTTTCCTGGATTTGGATTTTTATCAGAAGATTGCATTGAATGAGTGCCAGTTCTATAATCATGACCTGGCTTTTCAGTTATAATGACATGCAAATATAAAACAATTCAAACAATTAAAAAATGTCGATTTTAATCAAAACAATACAAGTTCAGCAATTTTATCTACATAATGACATTCAAGATAAAATGTCTTGGGTAAGATTTTTTTGCTGCACTTGTTTAACTAAAACATATAAGAAAGTTCTCAAAAAGATTCAGTATGATGAGGGTCCTCAAAAGTATCAATACTGTACAGCAAAAAAAAAGGGCAGCAGCTAAGAAACAGACTAGACACGGATGGTTTATAACATTTCTTTTTGGCCAGATGAGCATCATTCCATTTGAGGTCCTCTTGTTAGTAAGGCATAAGTAAATGAAAGGCTAAGCCACAGTGACAGACCATTTCGTTTCGAGATCAGAATGGTAAGAACAATGACAATATTGAGTTACTTATAAAACTAAGCTTCCAAACCGCTACTTTTTGTCTTTGAGTCAGTTAAATGATTAGCATTGCTTAAGTTAAAATTCTGCAGAACTTGCTTGCTTCAATTGTGACGTGGAACAATACAGCACTCCTTTATTAATTAGTACTTAGCAAGTAGTTCAGCTGTAGGGACAACATCTCATTTGCCAACTGACGTCACAGGATGGATGCAAAACCATTACACAAGTTTAATGCAGACGAGACATTTTTGAAGAAGGCATAATATTAAAATGCACATTATACACAGGTACATGGTAAAATACTTGGAAATATTACCTTGATATCTTGACACTCCATCATAGACATAGTTGTAAATCAAGGAAATAAGAGACAGAAAGACAGGACAACATCCATGAATTGTGTAAAAAGAGACAGGAAGGCATGATAACATCCATAAATAAAGCAAACAAGAGACTGAAAGTGAAAATAAAACACACAGGATTGTATATCTTTTAAATCTACTTTAATCTTGATTCAGTGATAACACAAATATTAAACAAACGCTTTTGTTTTGATGAAGTCATGCTGTGTAAATGTGAAACACACACACACACACACACACACATAGGTACTCTCTTTATGATCAGCCTTTAACTCTCTTCCTAGATGTTGTATTAATATAACAGTATGAACACAATGCCCCAATACAACTATCCAAAGGTCAGCTGCCTTATCCACATGTCTACAAGGTTCATAGTCATTAGTAATGTCTCTCTCTAGCATGGGTAGTTACCATACAGTGTGTGTCCATTTTTTGTACAACATCCCCTTGTCAGGCACAGGAAAGAATAGTGCATAGGCCTGCTTACTTGTTTAATTCACAGAGGAGTTGGATAAATGGAACAGCTATTCATGAAAAATACTGTACATACATGTACAAAATGATAATAGAGCATGATTATCGTTATTCACAGGAACTGGACAGGTGCTCCTGTAATGTAAATTATCTATATTCCTTGAACATTTAAACAAAAGAAGTGTCCCCCAAATATTCAATGTACTGTCTGTAAAATTATCAGTTAACCAGACAAAATCAATTATCAAGGAAATATCCATCTCTTCCAATTGATTGGGATGACTGACATGTCAAAGATTCTTGACTATTCATTAACAATAGGCAGTTCATGCTGGTAACATTTGGTGCCAAATTGAGAGTATCCCAATATTTCCATCAAGAATATTTTCTGTATCTACCCCATGTTCATTTTCCTGCTACACATTCTTGTTGGTATTCTCTGTTAAGACATGCAATGTAGTCTATAGACTTTACTAGACAAGATTGGGAAATTTATCACACTGATACAGATAATAAAATGGGTCAATGCTCTATTTCTATTTACATGAACGTCTTCAGTACAGCAATTCTTCTAAGAGTACACTTCTTTGTCACTCAGAGCTATTCCAAGAAACTGTATTATAAACACCCCCATTCATACCAACTTGACATTTTTATTAGGACGAAAAAAGCATTGTGTAAAATTGTTTTTTCAAAATTCCACTGCATTACTTCAGTTTTCTCATCCTTGTGTGACTGATTCCTGGAATAGTCTTCAACAGCACTATTAACAAAAAGAACAGTTGACCAAACCACATTCAATATTTGAAGTATGTTCATAAAGCTTCATTTTGATATCTAGATTTACTGTGGAGCATCAATTATCAGCTCGGAATCTTCATCAGCATTTGAATCATTCAACGTATCACTGGAAAGGGAAAGATGCAGGTCTGTACTTGGAAAACAAAAAGAGCCATAGCTGTTATAACTATCACTGTATATAGACAACCTGTATATAAAAGCTACCTCTATATAAAAAATTGTTATAAATAAGTTTGTCTGTATACCTCACAACGTGTCATTAGCAATAAGCTAAGTACAGATCATAAATGAAAGAATACCTTACAGTTAGTACACAAGATGGTATATCTCCTCAGATCACCATGTACAAGGTCCAAATACAAACTTTGTTCTTTAATATTCAGCACATTTTGCAGAAACTCTATAAATCTGAAATCAAACTGACTTTGAAAGCAAGTATAGCAATGTAGAAATGTTGCACTTGTAGACTCAAATGCATGTATCAAGCTAAGTTAGACAAATCTATTGCCCTGCATCCCACGCCAACAATTTTTGTTTGTTTGGGCCACCATATCTCACAGTAACAGCCTGGTCACACAACTAGATTTTGATAGCTATGGTTTATAATATTTAATAACCATTATGAAATTTTAATTTGTACAAGTAAGCTATGGGTTTGTTAGTTATTACTCGCGACAGGTGTCAATGTTTACTACAGGTCTGATACCTACTTAGAAAAGTCAATCAAGTGTAATGCCTAATGGTAAGTTCTATTAACAGGCATAATTATTTTCTGACACTAAATAGGGTATTGCAAAAAAAGGACGACATAATGAAAAGCCATTACAAGAAATATTTACTTAAAATTAATATCAACTTTAGCAACCGTTCTTGGACCCCACATTGACCATCATAGGCTAAGATTGTAGTTGCTTTCAATTCCCTCCACATGGACTTGTCTTCAAAAGGCATGTTTTCTTTCACAATTCATACATTGTATTGATAAATAATGACTCTGCCCTAACTATGAGCATGAGAAACATAATGTAAGCAATAAACAATTAAAGTCAGTAACTTGCATGATTCATTCTAAGGTAACGAGAAAAAGTCCACAGAAGGGAATAGAGTCAAAAAAGTATAAATAATAAATATTTCATGACTGAAAAACATGAAAAAACCCAAACATCTTTTGGTGTAAAGAACAAAAAAAATGTACTTGGCATAATCTAAATATTCCTTTCAGGGAAAAATCTCACAGTAATTCTAATTTATATTAAAATCATGATCAGTGTACACGCTACATTCTCAGACTGCAGGTTTATGTCCTCTCTAGGCTAATATGTGAGCACAACATATCAGGGCTCATACAGAATTCTGAACGACAAATTCAAAGACTTTCCCCAAACTTTCAAAGACCACTACCACCTAGTTTCGCTAACATTTTGTATACAGGTTATGCTATATGAGAAAATAACGAATGCAAAATACTACAATATTGTTTAAATGATGAAATTTAAACTATAATAAATTTCCTAAAGTTGCTTTATAAAGATCTGGAAGATAGGTTAACGTTCATTGTTATTTCAGAAATATTTAACTTATGCATCAGATTTAATATAAAAATAAAATGTTCTCTTATAAATTAAAATGTTTGGGTTTATTTCCATTTTCAAAGACTATTAAAGACCTCAGGGTAATCTGCTTGATTTTCCCTATCTTTCAAGGTCTTGAAAATGCTACCTCATTATTCCCAAACTGTCAAAGACCTTCAAAGATCATAAGAACCCTAAACATACTGAGGTTGCACATTACGAAAAAAAAACCAAAACAAAAGAGAATCATCACACTAGAGTAAATAACAGAAATATATAAAAAATCAGCAAATAAGACTTTCACTACTTATCTGCATGTTAACGTTTGAAAAATAACCCGGTAAAGATGGATTTAGTAGTAAGTGAATTGACAACTCCAAATATTACAAAAGCTTCTTTTTTTTCCTTGGAATGGAGCTGCTCTTAAAATACCCTTAAGGATTATCATTGCCTCCACAATCTGCAAGTCAGGAATCCTATTTACCATTACATAATTTACTCCTCTGCATTTCTTTCATGATGTGTGCTGTGCACTGAAAGTATATTAGTACAGGGGGATGTAACCAGTCTACCTACCATGACCAAGATAGCAATCTTGAAAGATTTACCACCTATGTGTGTCCTAAACATTGTAAACATCGCCATGTTTGATCAAATTTTCTTTGCTATCCTTGAAAAACTGAGTAGCACCAATACTCAACCGAACATACAGTTCTTAAACTAAATTTAGTACATACTCTTCAAGTAACAAGTTGAAAATCCTCTTTGTGGGCATCATTATTTCTATTGCTCTGAGTATTCAATGTATTAAAGCAAGAGAAGACATCATATTTCTCTACACAGAAATTTTCTCATGTGAAGAAGGTAACAGGATTGCATGTTTTCAGCCAATACATACACGATGCAAAATTCAGTTTCAATTAAACTGGGTGCAGCCTTGATAAATGATAAGTATAACAACATTAATGAAGATTTGAATCCGATGCTGATACACTGATACTGCCACATTCATATGCTTCATCAAACAATGCCACAAATGCATTTTCATGAAGGAACAACCAATAATATCACAATCAATTTAAAACCACCATTTCGTATCCAAATAATTACCAATCATCCTGTATTTTTCTTCTCCTTTTTTCAACAGCAGCCTTGTATTGATAATTAAATTTTGGAATATGTCTGAATTTTCCTTCTTATACTGCAACACAAATGAAGTTCTAGTTCAATACAATTAAGTCCTAGCACAACACAATGAAGTCCTAGCACAACACGATGAAGTCCTTACTCAAATTTCCCATGACTTCTGTATGCACTTCCAACATTTAACAAAAATGTAACTGCTTTGTTTGGAACATGTTTTTTTTATTATTTAAAAACTGCATCATTTCAAAATGTGCAGAAAAGTAACATGCAACTTGATAAATTGTATAATTTGCTGAAAATGTGCACGAGTCATAGAGTGTTACCCTTATGTACTCATCTATCTCTCCATCATGCCTTGGTTAGGTGTTTGGATTGAGGTTTGTTTCTCAGGAATTTTTTGCCTCAGAGTCATGAAACTTTTTAAGTCTTGGCGAGTACAATACCATCTTCCCAAATGTGACCTAAATCTGTCTTCAGTGAAGTAAGTTCAGCTTTGCATTATTTTCAGTGCTAGAGCTATTTCAACTACAGAAGGATGTGGTGTTATTTGTGGTTGCCTTACCATCATTGTGACCAATATATTAAGTCTCAATCACTTTGGTTAAGTCCTGCATTCAAGTCAGTTTTGGGGGTGTTGCTAGCCACAATCAACTTTGTACCTGGATACCTCTTAGTATCAACAAGGTATCACCCAAAATAGATCATTGTGACCAACATAACACAGAAGTACCTATTTAATACCCATTATCAAACAGTACAGACTCATTTCTTGTATGACAGTATGTTGACAGATTAGGGCAACAAAAGATCTGGGTCTACAACATTTACAAAAAATGGTCTAATACAACATCTAGTCATCTCCCCATCCCATTCCCCATGGCAAAAGGTATATTCAATTCATTTTTACCTGTCTGGGCTTGAATTCTCATTACTAAATATCTCCATCGGAAGTTTGGCTGGTGCCTTCTCTATGCCAAACTTGTTTTTCTTGGAGTCCAGATGCCGCTCCAATTCTTCTCTTGTCATCTGGTCCTTGACAGTACCTCCTTTCTGTGTTTTCCCTGTCAATAGGTAGCACAGTACACATCTTGTCACACAACATCTAATATACAGTAAAACCTCATTATCCAACTTACAAGGAGCTATGGTGGCTCATTTGTAAGCTTGTAAGACTTGCAACCAGAAGGTTGATGGTTCAAATCCTTCCAGACCATGTCTGGCCAAGACAGTATTGGATATCAATTAATCCATTTATTCAACCATTTGTATATGTCCTTCAAAAGAGTTAAGACAAATGAGATTAAATTACTGTATGTGCCCTTAAGAATGTATATAAAACTGCCATTTTTTGGATTGAATCAACATAAAAATCCAAAAGGATATATTATCCAATCTTTATAAAAGTATATCCTTGCATGATTGTTGGGCATTTAAAAACTATTCATTCAAAGTTATGTTTGAAAATGAACTTATAAGTTTTAAACAGAAAAGTAATGCTTTATATGAAGCAGCACTGAAATGGCAGAAAGAGTCTGCAGTGCATCAGCTAGATAGAAACAGGGCATTACACCCATTTGGTGTTGGTGCCCATCACTATGCCCTTAAAACTGCCGAAAGAATTTGATGAATTGGATATTTTAGGGTTTTTATTCCTTTGGCTGAAATTGATGGCATTTTTTAAAACAATAAATGGGCTACTTTGTGAACACTGCCGAACATAAACATGTGATATCTAGCCGAGTCTGAATCGAGATTTCAGAATACGTTACAATGGCTTAGTGACCAAGACTAATTCAGAAAGCATTTGATTACATGGCTCTGTATGAGTGTTGTCACATTGATCAAGTACAATAATTTCAAATGTGCATGAAACATCCATAACTCATCCCAGCAGCGTAGCTTATCAAAATCTGCTATAATAAAACATGGAGTGAGCTTATGCCCAGATCAGTACCAATGACAGCTTCAAACTAAATACTCAAAATGATTTTTTTTGTGCATAATCTGGGTGCATTTAATAATTTCTTTAATAGTTTTTGGTTAATTTGTTCATGTAAAATATACAAATATGCTGTTCATCAAAACTCTGAAAGTTGTATCATTTTTCTGTTGATTGTTTCATTTTCCATTAATTCCATCTTTTTTAAATATTTAATTGAGATTCAAATTTGACTGCTTCAATAAGTTTTTACTACTACTAGAAAGATATAAACAATCTGAAAGTTTCACTAGCAAATGTGTCAGTGTTCACAAAAAGTCCCTTTGTTTAAGAAAAGTAACCATTCAAATGGTGATCTTGTAACTAAAGGTGCATCTTTGTATGCCCAACCCTCTATACAAAATTTAATTCCTAGCTGGAGCACTGGTCAGATTTGCATATAATTACAAAGAACGATACCTGCTGATAAAATTTAACAGGAAACAAATCAAAAGTTCAAGCCTTACTTTTTTGGGGAAATTGCAGTGCCTAGTCCAAATTGTGAGTTCCCATTCAGATCAACCAGTCTGTCTGCAAACATGTATGTGCAAATAACTTCAGGGTTCCATGCCCAGCAATCATGAGGCGATATATCTTTAACAAAGCATGCTAGTTATGTTTTTTTTTTAAATAATTTTGTACGCCTTTTTACAAAAAATTGCAAAGCCAATTTATAATGGCACATACATGTACTTTAGGCACATAATATATCAAAATACAACTTTATGCAAAAATGTAGAATAACACTTATATGTATCACAAGTCAACATAAGTACCCAGACAAAAATAACATCTATACACATATACACTATAAACACATATACACTAAACATACAAGTCATGTCTGTGGAAACACAAATTAAGAAAAGCTTATAAGCTCACATAATTTGAAAACTCAAAGCAAGTTAATCATTAGATAAAAACATGGAAATATGCCAAAAGATACAATTCACAGGTCACTTATAATTCTGAAATTATAATAATTACATACAACTGCATGATAATTAAGTACATCTTCATGATAATTCAACACATTTTTATCATACTTAAATACATGTTATGCATATATATTTTGTGCTCAACTTTTTGTACATGGTTATAGATTGTACTTTATGATAATGGTCATTTTTAAACAGTATGTTTACATGACTAACTTTTGACTATGATTATAAGTTATAAAATTACATGCTGACAAAACAGTTTAGTCAAGAATATTCTAGAAACAGACTTGTTTACACAGCAAGAGTTCAAGGTTGGTCTTGTTTACAGTTACAAAACTCTTATAAATCTTCACATTATATATTGTTAAAAAAATCAAATAAATGTGTGTATAACTTGGGATTTGATAAATAAATAATTCATTCATGTTTTAGGTCAGTCCATGGGAATCCTTTACAGCTGTATTCAGAAATAATTCAAGAGGAAATATTTATTTACATTATTTATTGGAATTACTAACTGCTCATTGACTTTGGAATAAGACATCATTTTGGGACTATTGTGAACTCATTTAAAGACATTCTGGATTACATCATTGTGGTATGTCAGGACATTAAAGACTAATGGAATTTCTTCAGAACATTCTATAATTTTGGACTTGTGATAAGACTTTTAGGATTTTTTTGAGATTTAATTCACAATACACTCTTAAATTTTCACTCTGCAACTTAGAGAATAAACTGTTTGTTGATTTGTTGGCTTCACATCTTTGTGCTACCTAATTTAAGGCCTAGGGTCATAACAATGTTCATAATAATTAAATAAATGTTCATGATAAACATATCACTATCAGTGATTTCTGAAAAATTTCCACACTGAAGTCCACCACTACCACATTAATGATCTTTTCTTATACTGAAAACTGTTCTTTTGCAAGTCTTAGATAACAGCATGAATAGTCTGCTTGTGTTTTGAATGGGATAACAGTATGAATAGTCTGCTTGTTTTGAACTGAGTAACAGTAATGAATAATCTCCTTGTGTTTTGACTGGATAATAGCAATGAAGTCTGTTTGTGTTTTGAATTGGATAACAGTAAAGTCTGCTTGTGTTTTGAATTGGATAACAGTATAGACAGTCTGCTTGTGTTTTGAATTGGAGAAAAGTATAGACAGTCTGCTTGTGTTTTGAATTGGAGAAAAGTATAAATAGTCTGCTTGTGTTTTGAATTGGAGAAAATTATAAATAGTCTGCATGTTTTGAATAGATAACATCATAAACAATCTGCTTGTGTTTTGAATTGGATATTATAAATAGTCTGTTTTGAATTTGATAACAGTATAAATTGTCTTCATGTCTTTTGAATCAGATAAAAGCATGAATTGTCTGCTTTTGTTTTGAAAAATTTGTGACAAATATTATATCTACATAAATAAAGCTGAAAGAAAACTGTTTATCACCATTATCAGCAATATAGCTGCATTCAATAATTTATACAATGGAGTTGGGTAATATGAATTTATTAAAAGAGACATTAAACACCAAACATAAACAGAGTTGCCATTTAGAACTTTCTGAGTGCAGCAGTTAAAATGCTTTCATAAAATATTATTTACTCTGAGAACCTCTGCAGCATCTACATCTGACAAGAAAAATACAAAATGACATTCATGCAAATTTTAAAAATACTGTTTTTATTTTGTCTGATGTAGATGGGGTATAATTTGCTTAGGAACCTGGGGAAAACTATAGATAAAACTATTGATAATCAATAACAGTAGCTCAAATAAAATATGTCAGTTATGGTAAGCAATTAATATTGGCAAGTGATCTAGCAAAATAGCTCTTAAATGACTGCTACGAGCTAAAACTTAATGGAGGTTCTGGGTTCTGCAAGGTACATGGCTAATCAGCACTGTATGATTTCTTGCACTTGCTGACAAGCGTCCAACAGCCAAATGCAAAAGCTGTTGGTCAAGAAATCTGGTCAAGAAATCTGGGTCAGTGGGATGCTTTATGCAAATGTTTTTTCCAATACTGTTGATTGCAATATGAAAATGATTGTTTCAACAGTTCTCTAGTTTCTGTAATTATCATCCATATTTAATCATACATCAGCATAATTTGATCAATTCTGAAATGCCTCAATGTCCAGATACATTGTGTCAGATTTTGGCAAATTCTATTATGGCTGTTCCATTAAAATATACATGGGACCCAGCGAAGGCACTTTTATAGTACGGTACTCACCCATTGATGCAATTTAGAATCTTCCTATCATTTTAATATGAACTCTGTTTCTCAAAGTGACCTGGCATATGTTTTTAAAAAGCTGCCTTCCCTGGGTGCCATGTTTGTTTAACTGAAACAGCCCTTAGAAGTTTTAGAGAAAAAGAAATTTAAAATCTTTTCTCTTTTTTAGTAATGGCAGTCATATTTGAAAGCTGTGTGCATAATTTAAACAAATCAGAAGGACCTTTGTGTCAGGATGGATTTGATCCAAGTTTCTAAGAATATGATGCTTGAATGAGTGTCTTTTCTTAGAATGGCTACTTGTCATCATTTGTATAAATTATAATGCTAGCTAAGCCAGGACGATTTCTGTCAATTCTGATCAAATTCTGTTGAGAAGTTTTGATGAAATCATTTACATGTTTATCTAATTTTATGTATGGACTCCATATTTTGTAGATGATTGGCATCATTTCTAAATGAATTTAAAGCAATCTATGCCAGAATGTTTTGTGTCAAATTCAGTCAAATTCCTATTAGAATTTTTGGGAAAGTCAATAAAAAAATGTTTAATAATGACTGCCACATTTAACGGCAGATTGGCATCAACTGTGAAACTGAAACCCGAAATGCTGGAGTGTTTACTGACAAATGTGGTCAAATTCTGCTGACCAGTTTTGAATTAGTTGTGTAAAGATTTTTCCCATTTTAGTAACATTGACCACATGTGAACAGCATCATTGGAAATAGCTGAAATGCTGATATTTTCTCTAAATGTTAGGCCATATTCTGTTCAATGGGTTTTAGAAGAGATACCTTTAAAACATTTTCTAGTTGCTAGTTGCTTTCTGTCAAATTTGGCCAAATTCTGTTAAATGGTTTTTGAGAAATTATTTTAGGTTTCTAGTTTCACTACCTGTGTCCATATCTGATGGCAGATCAACAGCGTTGTATAGTAAGGCATTCATGCCAGGAAACTTGCTGTCAAGCTTTTTCAAATTCTGTTGAGAGGTTTTCTCAGTAGTTACAAACATTTATATCTGCAGTAATGGCAGATATATTTGATGACTAATCAGCATCATTTGTACAAACTGGCCAATGCCAGGATGCTTTAATCGAACCTGGTGAAATTTTGTTGTTACCATGTAAATATTTTCCTATCTTAAGTAAACACGGCCATATTTGATGAATGATCAGCGTTATTTATAAATTATTTAAAGCCACTTAAATCAGGATACTTTCTGTCAAATATGGTTAAATTCAGTTGAGCAGTTCTTGAGATGTTCATTAAAGCTTTTTTATTTTCAGTAAAGTGGTCATATTTAAAGGCAGATCAGCATCTACTCAATAATTCTTCAAAGCTCTGATACCAGAATGTTCCCTGTAAAAATGTGCAAATTAGTCAAAGGTTTTTGAGGAAATCTGTGTGTGTTTTGAATTTTTAACAATTGTTCAGTCATATCATTACAATGTCTGCAGTGTGGCAGTTTATAGCGATGTCTAGCACTGGGGCATCATGCCTCAGTCATGCAGCATCATGTTCCACACATTCACATTATCCTGACACCAGGCCGACCAGTCCTAACACTAACCTCTTAATGCTGAGCACCGAGCGAGGCAGCTGCTAGTACCATTTTTATAAGTCTCTGATATGACTCCGCTGGGGGTTTGAACCCACAACCTCCATCATCCGAGGCAGATGCTCTAACCATTATACCACTGGAGTGGTTTTTGAGAAAATCTAAACACTAATTGTGAAAACACAATGCACAACAAACTAAGGACCATAAGCCTATTTGGCCTAATGGCCAGGTGAGCTAAAAATCTGAAGCATCAAATGATATCGGTTTTAAATTAACCCTGTCTTAAATATTCTGACTGGTTCTTAATGTTGTAAAAGTGGAGAGAGAGAGAGAGAGTGCCTGCATTTTTACCATGGGGTTTATTTGTTTTCTTCATTCCAATTTTTTGCTTCTTTTTAGGTGGGCCCTGAAAATACATTAGACACAAATACAATAGTTCAGTACTATTAGTAAAAATGCATTCTTCTGTATAAGACACCTAGAAAAATTGAGCCATGCAAAGCTGATATTTTTAAACTGATAAATTTGCTGCAGTAAATCAATTTACTGCATTCTGTAACACATACCATGAGTGAATAAAATTATATTACTTCTATGAAATCCACAAGAGAAATAAAATGCATCATTGAAGAAGTAAAAAAAAAAAGAAGAGAAAAGTAAAAACATGCAACTCTGTAGTTCCTCATTTTTATGGATATTTCCAACAAACTTTTTGATGTAATAAGGTCAAAGTAATTCATAAGGGAAAAAAAAAATTAAAAGCAATTCTTATACAAGTGTGACACACTGGATGTTCCTGTTTCAGGCAGATGTAAATTCAGCTTACTATAGAAGAAAAGCCTCATCAAACAATTTGAACCCACCAAATACACTTCATAGCTTCCATTCATCCAGCACAAAATCTAATTACTTTGACTATTATCACAAACTTTCAGTTCCAATACTCTGGTCCACTACCAATTTAAAGCGTCAGCATAAAACTGTCATAGTGTTGTGCCCTATATCTTCAGCATCTTCATACTTGTATTTATCAGCCTCAACTTGCCTCAACCCACCACACTTCAATGTCAATACCCTGTCTAGTGCTACCAGCAGCTTATTACTAGTTATGCACACCATCTATAACATTATGTACACCATCTATAACATTATGTAATTACCATCTATGCTTACTTGTAAGTCCAGTCCAATTTACAACAACAAAGACCCTGTTCTGCCATCACATAATGTGCCAGCAGATCATGGTCCCTATTGTTGTTCTAATGATTCTTCCTAATAAAATCCATAGCACCAGATCTGTTGGCATATTGTGCAATGCCAGATCTGGGTCTGTGTAGTTTTGCAGTATGACTAGACCTATAAGTGAGTTTATATGGTAAACTTTTTTTTATTTCTTTATCATGTATCAAGTACAACAGCTGATATACTGTATATATTCACTAATTCTTAACTATGTATCAAGTACAACAGCTGATATACTGTATATATTCACTTATAAGTGGAGTCCAACTGCAAACTGCAGTCTCATATCTGCCACTGCATAATTACCAGACAGATCTGTGAGTATTCAGTTTGTTAGGAGTAATCAGTACAATAAACAATACAGACCCTGATCTGCCAGTGCATTATGAGATGGCATATCAAGATCTATGTTGTCTGCAGTTGGACAAGACTTGTATGCCTGTTATGCATGAATGCAGTTACTCTGAAGCATCAAGCAATAGCATGGAATAGCTGCTTCCTCTGGTACCATGTGGCATGTACTGTTGCTCATGTGGCATGCTTTTCAACTAGACATTTTGAGTTTTCATGATTGATAACAAGGGACCCTTACACACTTGCCAGAGTTGAGTCCCAGAGTGGCTGAGTGGTCTAAAGCACTCTCTGTTATGGATCACTGCCATCTCACCTTTGTCTGCATGGCTTCAAGTCCAGGATTTGGCCAATGTGGGTATGTGAGAAAACTTGCCAGTAGCTTCTCTTGGATCGGTGGTTCTTCCATGGGTTTTCCCGGGTTCTTCCTCCACCATTAATACTGGCTGCCATGCATAGCCTATTGTGTACTGAAAAATGGTGTTTAACCCCACAACAACAACACACTTGCCAGTCATAGCCTAGTGACATATTAGTTTGAAATTGTTCTAATGGCTACAGCCTAAAACAAAAGCCCATTAAGGTAAATGCTTGCTTCAAAGTATCTAATATACAAAAAATTGTAGTCAAGAAAACCAGTTGCTGGAACTTTCAAAAATCATGCACAGTTATCGTCATTGTATGTTAAGATCTGGCTTAGACCAAACAACCTTGACAGTGAAATACTCCCCTTTGATGCACATCAAATGCTTTTATAGGACTGACAGAGAAGATGGGCATGGAAGTTTATAATTGAAATCTGATTTCTTAGCAACTCCGGAGATGATGAATCCTATGTCAGAAAGTCCACTGTGCTGTATTTTATGATCTCATCATATGTGTAGTCCATAGACCTAACAAAAGCATGTACAATATATTGGATCTTGTATGCAAAATCAATGATTTATTAAAAAATTCACTATGGCAACTATAAGGATATTTTTTTTTCTTCACAATGACCTTACGTATTATGGTCCATCAACCTAAAAAGCAAATTTTTTGTAAATTGTGTTTCTCCGAGAATACTTACCCGATCACATTAACGTTAGGGATATAAGCTTGCTACCTCTTGAATCCAACCCTACTAAAAGATGAAAATTCGTCTTTTCGGTCTATCTCATATAGACCAAAGGGCAATAACTCTTGCCCCTTACCTCCCCTTGCCACCGCCAGGTGTCACTAGTTTTTTAAGCTGAGCGATATATATTATACGAGGATGCTCGCATAGCGGGGTGGTTGGGAGGGTTTTTAAGTAATGTGATCGGAAAAGTATTCTCAGAGAAACACAATTTACTAAAAATTTGCTTTCTCCTTCAAATACGTTCCCTGATCACATTAACGTTAGGAGAATAAGTAATAGGAGGAGGGAATGCTGAGCATCCTACCTCCACTCCGGGTACCTTCTAGGGAATGATGGCTGAATTCCCCATTTGAACGATAACCCGTTCTCCTAATTTCATCAGCAACACAGCCTAGGGTCCCGTTATATGCGACCCCTATATACGGTTAAGAAGATAGTTATTGAAATCTTCTTACCTACGAAATTTCACTGGCGAATCCAGTGAAGCTGATAGGCTGTGCTGATTGTTTTAAATGGGTCTGGTGGTCACCTGGTCTGGTGGTCATCTGGGCTGCCGACACCAGACCTACCAGATTCAAGGTTTGCCTCTGCGAAGCCAAATCTCTGAGATAAAAACTGGAGAAGGTTGACTCTGCATGCCAGCCAACAGCTTCTATTATATCTCGGATCGAAACATTGCGTTTGAATGCCAGGCTCGCCGAGATTGCTCTAATCTCATGAGCCGTAATCTTCATGAGGCGACTCTGATCTTGTGAGACCTCAGAGTACGCTGAGCGTATAACCCACTTCAGCCATGAAGCAAGGGCTTGAGGGGTGATATCCCGTTTACCAGCTTTGACCGGAAGAAAGAGGCACTTACGTGTGTCCCGACATGCCTCTGTGCGTTTTAAATAGTGCTTGAGTGCACGAACAGGATCTTGCATGGCTGCTGCTCTTGACTTATCTATGGAAGAGAGCGAGCGAATGATGATTCTTTGATTGCCAATGGATGGTAACCTATTTTTGGCTACAAAGCCTTGTTGCTTCAGGAGGACCACCGAACCATCTGATCTGAACTGAAGAAGGTTCGGGTCACTGGAAAGGGCATGTAACTCGCTCACCCTGCATGCTGAAGCTAAGGCTATCAAGAAACGTGTTTTGTATGATAGTAGCTTTAACGAAGTGTGGGCTAAAGGTTCAAATTTGTCTGAATTGAGCCATGTTAAAACCCAGGGCAGATTCCATTTTGGAAACAGGGTGAGGCATTTTGGTCGATTGAAATCAAAATTGGCTAAAAGATCTGATAGATCTTTGTTATGCCCAATATCACATCTACCATGATGGCGGAATGTGTCTGATACCATGGAGCGGTAGCCTTTGATAGTAATTGGGGCCAAGTGTTTCTCCTCAAAAAGCCAGAGAAAAAAGTCGGCCAGTTAAGGGATTGAGACACTCAATGGGATGATGTTATTGATATGGCACCAGTCCCTGAAAACACGCCACTTTCCCTCGTAAGCCTTCAGAGTGGAGGGCCTTCTTGCTCTTGAGATTCTCTCCACAATCGAAGGTTTAAATTGTCTCGCAAGGCTGCCCGGACAAGAGCCAAGCGTGAAGAAGACGACAATCTGGGCAGGGGTGGAACACCTGTGACCGCGGTTGTTTGAGAAGATTTGGGCTGGTTGGAATCTTCCTGGGTAGATCTATCGCTAGATCGAGTAGATCGGTAACCCAGGACTTGTTCCATCTGAGAGGGGCAATCAGAATCATCCGACAGTTCTGACCCCTTAACCTCTTAATGCCCACAACCCCTCCCAGCTGATTGACAGAGCGTCTACAGCCCAAGCCTCTGGGTCTGGAACCGGAGAGACGAAGGTGGGCAACTTGCGATTCCACCTTGTCGCAAAAAGATTGATCATCGGATGCCCACAAAGTGTGCAAATCCGAAGAAAGACTGATTGATGGAGTGACCATTCCGTGTGAATGATTTGACCTTTCCTGGATAGAGTGTCAGCCAAGACATTGAGTCTGCCGGGAATGTGTCTGATTTGTACGTTGATGTGGAAGTTGTCGCACCAACGTAGAAACTGCCAGATCAGAATGCACAGGTCTGGTGATTTGGTGCCCCCTTGTTTGAGGAGGTAAGTCACCACCACAGAGTTGTCTGACATAATGAGGACAGTTTTTCCTGAGAGTTGATCCTTCCAGAAATGAAAGGCATTGATGACAGCCCTCATTTCTAAAAGGTTGATGTGGAGAGACCTCTCCTCTGGCTCCCATGTGCCGCTGACTGTAGCGAAGTCCGGCAACAGGTGGGCACCCCAACCGTAGGTACTGGCGTCGGTACATACCGTTATCTCCGCTTGGGGCATCTCCAGAGGAATCCCCATGGACAGCCAACCTGGGTTGTGCCACTGACTCAGGAATGATCATATCTCGGGTGTGATCATTACTGTTTGATTGATGGGGACTTGAAAAGGTAACGTCATTTGTAAGGGACGCATAAAAAGACAGCCAAGCGGAATCAAGTCCGCCGCCACATTGAATAATCCGAGGAGTTGCAAGAATTCTCTCGCTGAAATCCACGTCCTGTTGGAAACGGACTCGACGAGTTCGACGATCCGGATTACGCGAGCGCGAGGAAGCCGTACCAGATTCAGATCGGTGAGAAACTCCATACCCAGATGGACAAAACGCTGAGATGGACGGAGATCGGACTTTTTCCAGTTCACGAGAAAGCCTAGATGATCTGAAAGTGCTAAAAGATCGTTTCTGCCTTTGAGCAGAATAGAACTTACCATATGTTTCTGGAGGATGTCGTCCAAGTACACTGCCATCCCTGTAGATGAAGTCGAGCAGAACAGGGTGACGACGCAATCCATAACCTTGGTAAAAGCCCACGGGCTGATGTTGAGGCCAAAGGGTAGGACCTGGAACTGATAAACCGCGTCGCGGTAAGCGAATCAGAGAAATTTCCGTGACGCGGGGTGGATAGGGACGTGAAAATATGCGTCGGTCATATCTAGACTGACGGCATACTCGTCCTGCCGGAAGGAAAGATGGATTGATCTTGCCATTTCCATCTTGAATTTCAGTGGTAAAATGTATTGGTTGAGGCGACTCAGGTCAATGATTGGCCTCAACTTGCCGTTTGCCTTCTGGATAAGAAACAGCCTGGAATAAAACCCCGGCGATTGCGGGTTTTTCACAATCTCCACCGCCTGTTTTCCTATGAGCAACCGTATCTCCTGTTGTAGAAAGGTATCCTTCTCCCGATCGGACCAGTACGTCCGTGAAGAGGGGAGAGGAGGACAGGGGATGGGGTTGGATAAATGAAATCCGAAGTCCCTCCGAAATGATCTGGATCACCCAATCGTTCTGAGGAAAAAAGGTGGTCCAGTGGTCCTGAAATTGCAGGAGGCGGCCGCCCACAGGTAGGCTGTCCGCGGGTGGTGGAGAGGGTATGTCAATTTTTAGAGTTAGGAGGCTTGAAGACGGAGAAACTTTGTTTCTTACCACCTCTGTATGGTTGCCTCCTAGCTTGATTAGACTGTTGTCTCCTGGCATTGGGTTGGGATATATACTGCACATTTGATTGTAAGGATCCCTTGTCCCTGGTCCGCCAATCATCCCTCCGCTGTGGCAGGGGCTGATTTTTTCTAAACGCCTGTGAGGGCTGGGCGGCGAGTTGGAGGGGCAGTTCCTGAGCTGTCTGCTTCCGAACTTCTTCAATTTTTCCTCCAAAGAGTAAAGGCGACCCAAACGGAGTTATCCGTAATGCCAGAGTATGATGGGGCTTGAGTGACGTGGACCGCAGACATGCGTCACGTCATATCAGGTCTAAGTTGTCGGAAGCAGTCAACGCATTAGCCATGGAATGGTGAACTGCCCTGTTAATAACTCTAGCAATCTGGGCCGTCGCTTCCCAAGCATGGTCATTGTCGGATTTTTCTGCGAGTCGGAAAATGGCTAATGAAGCTAAGTCTAACACTGAAGACGTAGCGACTATGTTCCTGACTAGCTTTGACGTGGCATGGAACACATTTTTGTCCACTTTGTAAAACAGTGACATGCGAACTGCTGCCATATTTTTGTCCAGGGCCAGAAGATCCGTACTGAAGGCGTCTGAATGAGTTTTGTACCAGCGACCCGAGAACGTCGCTGGTATTTGACTTTCTGAAAAGAACGCCTTAGCATTCCCCGGATCACCTATTCGTCCTGATAGACGATCGTTGATCTCCTTAATTTTTGCCGACTGGGGAAGGAGCCGGAAGGACGTCGTCTCTTCCTCCCCGTCAAGATCTACAGACGCCTTAACTTTGTAGTCTTAAGTGGCGGTAGGAGGTGGAGGGCATTCTGAAATTGCCAACACCCTATAAATTTCTTCCACTGACGCCTTGAAGCCAAACTCAGTCCGTTCCATGGTTGGATCTGTGTACGGCTGATTTGCAGGAGTTTCGTCACCCTCACTGTGTGCCGAGTCGTGTTCTGTAATAGCTTGCATTTCTGGACAGAGCATACCAGGTGGCATAGATGACGTGATTCCGTCATCCTTAACACTGTCACTAACTCTCCCTTTTGGATAAGCTGTGAACATATGGACGGCCAGCCCTGCCAGCTGGTTTTTCTGGCTTGTGGTCAGTCTGAATATTGGCGACGGTCCTGCCATCACCGGTACCGGCTGCTCCAATGGCCTGGCTGGACGGACAGATTTCTCACTAAAATCTCTGCCATAGTATTGGTATGTTGCCGGCGGTACAGCTTGACGGACGGATTTATCACTAAAATCCCCGTAAGTCATGTTTGGTCGGATCGTTTTACCAATAGGGTCCCCATGCTGGGATGGTTGGACGGCCAGTGACGTTGAGGTTGTGAAAAGAAATGGATCTGATGGATCTGATAAAAAAAACATGCGTCCTGACTTACAGGCCTGAAGGCCATGCTCGGACATGCGGGGGGGACTTACGCCCACTGGGCAGCCTAAAATTGGGGGAACATTCCCCCTAAAGAGTCAGACAAAGCTGTGTTAGCGAGCAAGGGAAATAAGGGTAATATCTGGCCTGATGTCAATAGCTGCATCGTTTCCTGGACCAAATGACGCATCTGTTCAAAGTTGGACTGTTGTACCCTGTCAACATTATTTCCCTCCATTGCCACTGATGTTACTGTGGCTGACGGTTGCAAACGACGAACTTTAGGTGGAGGGGGGACCCAAACGTCCCCCACAAGGCTTGCAATGGAGGCTGTCTTCGGATGTATACTGAGGACATCAATGCTATCTCTCTTCGACTTATTCCGTCTATCCCTCCCTTTTGCCGCCTTCTGGACTACATCAGCCCACATTTGCTCTGTCCAAGTATTACACGCGCTGCATGGTATAGATGATGTACACTTGGTACATACAATACAAGAGTCATGGTTGTCTTCTTTTGCTTTGAACTTTTTGCATTTCATGCATTTGGTTGACATTTCTACTGAAACCACACAAGAAAAGAAAACAAAGCACAAATCAGCAATTCAGCATGTTATTAATTCGCTAATACCACAACCATCGCTAACGGAGTAAGCGAAATTAGTCAGTGTCGCGTTAACTCTTAATTAATAACACGAGTTCCGTGATAGCGTGTGTAACATGGTCTTCAGTAAACAAAATCCGTAAGGGTGACAAAGTCACTCAATTTTGAGAAAAATTGTTAAAATAATGTATACAACCTGTAGAAGAATGATTGTCCAACGCAATAAATCCAAATTTAACTTCGGATGGTCCAATTTAACGCTAAGATGGCTTGGATTGTTTGGAGGTATAATGTACGTGTTATCAGTACAAGCGAAGCTTAAAAACTGGTGACACCAGGCGGTGGCAAGGGGAGGTAAGGGGCAAGAGTTATTGCCCTTTGGTCTGTATGAGATAGACCGAAAAGACGAATTTTCGTCTTTTAGTAGGGCTGGATTCGAGAGGTAGCAGGCTTATATCCCTAACGTTAATGTGATCAGGGAACGTATTTCAAGGAGAAAGTATAAATAACTTCAAGTCCTTAGAAGATCTTGGCCATACTAATTAAGTGGACTTTCCAATACAGATCATGCACAGATTCAACAAGTAGACTTTTCAATCCAGATCATGGACAGATTCAACAAGTGGACTTTCCAATCCTGATCATGGACAGATTCAACAAGTGCACTTTCCTATATATAAATACTTCAGACCTTTTCTTTGCAAACTCACATTCATTTGTAAATTGCTGGAAACCACTACCTGGCATAAATGACCATATTAACGGATTCAAAAATCTTCATTCAGCAACAATATCAATAAAACACAAAAGTCTATATGAGGAAGAAGTATAATCTGAAAGGCACACGACTGGCAGTCCATGCAAATCTTGGGGCCTTCAGTACCACATTCAATTTATCAGCTGACAAAAATAAATGGTGAACAAACATTCTGAAATCCAATGTCATTGCTAGAACCACACCCCATAAAAATAATCCATCCCTCAAAAACTAGAGATCTCTGCAGACTGAGCAGAAGCATTGTAGAGTTCTTGCCTTGAAGAGATGGCATGCATTTAGCTACAGTTATGAAACCAAGTCAGATATACAGACTGTTCCAGTATTTATCTGATGACAGAAATATTGTGCCAGACTTTGGTTATACAGTGTGACCCCACTATAACGTGAATTTGGATATAACGTGGTCATGATGTGGCTCCAGAAATTTCATATATTCATCCGCACATGAAAAAATAATTTTTGTTCAAAGTACGTGAAATAGTGTATAAAAAATTTGTTATCATTTTCGGAAAGAGATTGTGTATGAATTTGAATATAATATGAACGTGGCATGGTTCCTGAAATTTTAAATACAGGTGTATTTTTCTCCTACACAGAAAAATATTTTTGTTTAAAGAATGAGAAATAGTGTGTAAAATGTTTATTATCATTTTGGGGAAGAGTTCACATATGAATTCGAATATAATATGATCGTGGCATGGCTTCTGAAATTTAACAATTTCACCAGGTTCTTGAAGTGTTATGCCAAAATAAACATTATCAGAAATGTTACTTCTTACTGATCCATGAGTAAAACCAATAAGTCGTCTTTGTGATTGTCTTCAATTAATTCTGTATACAATCACTGCTCAAACAATAGCCGACATGTGTTTCTTCTTAACTGCATACACAAACAAGCAGCAGACACTGCAGTGGTTGATAAAAGATTCTCACAATTTACAATTTAATAAACATCAAAAAACAAAAGCCGCCAACATGTATGCTGGGCTTGGTGGTATTATTAGATGCAATCAGTTGACCAGTAAATAATGTCCCCTTTATTAGCTGGAAATTGAAAGGGTATGAAATTGTACATGTGTTCAGCTTAAAAGACTTTATAAAAGTGACTCATGACCATTGCAGACCCACTGCACTCAGTTCTCAGGTTTTACATGTGTATGGTATTTACTTAGGTACTCATTATTAATTTCCTATTTTTTATAAAAAATATTTTACCGTTATGGAAAAGCAAGTTCACGAACTCAAGTTGTTCTCTACCCAGGTGAAACTGTACGTCCTGGATCAATTAAAGAAGGGCAAATAACAAACTCAGCTTGCCAGAGATGAGATAAGTGGAAAAGCCTGGGATGTTATCTCTGCATGTTGCATTGAACAATGCTGGATAAAGGGTCTTGGTCCAGTGTTTCCATCATCTACACACCATGTCAGTGACGACGAGTCTGAATTTACAGGATTCACTGACGGCGACATACAATTAGCTGAAGAAGCACTCAGAGAATATGAGCACAGACATCATGATATCCTCAACCGGTATTCAGCAGATGACATCTGCCCCGTATACAGCACATCTCAGATGACGCAAATTGTTGCAAATGTCAGTAGGAAGAATGAAGCTGCACAACCAGAGCCCAAAACCAGTGATGCTAATGATGATGAGGATGATGGCACCCCAACTCCCCCACAAAAAGTGTCAGAGGCAGTAGAGCACCTAGAAGCCAGTTTGAAGTGACTGGAAACTCAAGATGTGGACAGCGTCAAAATCCTCCAACTCAGAAGCATTCTTGACTTTGCTAGAAGCCAACAGTTTGTGGCAAAGAAGCAGACTGCATTAGACAGATTTTTTAAGAAATGATGAACTTTAAAATTATGGAGTCATGCAACCAGATTGACTTTGCACTTTGCACAATGATTAGTATAGTAGTTTTCACACGTTTCTTTCAATATTCACGAAATCTGAAGTAAAAAATTTTATGCACGCTCTGTGTGTCTGTGTGTGTGTGATTTTGGATTTTTTAATGTAGCTTTAACAATTTTTCAGACATACTGCTACGATGTCTGCAGTGTGGCATTTTATAGTGATGTCTAGCACTGGGGCATCATGCCGCAGACATGCAGCATGATGTCCCACCCAGTCACATTATCCTGACACTAGGCCAACCAGTCCTAACACTAACCTCTTAATGCTGTGCACCAAGCTAGGCAGCTGTTAGTACCATTTTTGTAAATCTTTGGTATGACTCGTCTGGGATCGAACCCAATACCTTCCACATCTGAGGCAGACACTCTAACCACTAAGCCACCAGAGCGGTTTTATGCACACTGAAAGCATGTGTTGATTGTTAATTATTCTTGCTGCAGTCCTTCAAATGAATAGGCATACAAGTGTTAATTCTTGGGAATTTACAATGGATAAAGGTACACGAAAACGCACATGAGAAAATTTTAGCTGTTTGAAATTTGTCCAGACACCATTCATAGACCTTGGAATGTAATGAACCGTACACGTGCTTCGTCTTTCTTAACTTAATTTTGCTGTTAATATTACCCACTGAATTCAGACACATAATGATCTGTGACAAAATTAATGAATAATTTAAATATGTATGCAGTTTTGGCAATGGAATTCCATGTATTATGGATTAACTACATGCCACGATGGTACAATATCAGATGGTAAGTAAATGGTGTTAATAATCTATTCATGCTATATATTTGACGATGAATTCAGACACAATGATCTGTGAAAAAATTATTGAATATTTTAAATCTGTGCAATTTTTCAACTGAATTACATGCATTATGGATGAACTGCATGCCATGACGGCACAATAGTAAACGGTGTTGATAACCTATTTATCATATAAATTAGACATGCTTTCACATATATGTGCCAATGCGCTGTTCTCTGTAAAAGTAAAATACTGTAAAATCCTGCATTAATGCGATCCAAGTTTTTGGACCCCAATTATTGCATTTCTGCGGGGGTTGCACTGTAGCTCTACAATTAATGAATATATACTATTAAAGCCACTGGCCCAGACAATATTCCCTGCTGTTTACAGCATGGAACAGCAAGTAAGCTTGCTCCTGCAATCACATCGTACAAGTATCCATCATCCAAATCATAGGCTAGTCTGGCATTGAGCAAAAAAGAGACAATGGAAATTCATTTTAGATCTCTGTTTCTAGGTACCTTATTTATACACCCTTACTTTTCTTGGTGTATATCAATGACTTGTCAAAGTTTGCATTTTTGCTGACAACTGTCATTTGTATCAGAAAATTAAATAAATTGAAGATTGGAAATCTCTTGAGTGGGACCTTGTCAACTGCCAACTTTATGATTGAAGACGACAACAAATTTCAATCCATCCAAGTGTCAGGTGCTTGCCATTACCTACCAAAACAATCCATTAAAGTACTCCTAATCCATCCTCTAGCTAAAATAATACATTGGAGTCATCAAATAAAAAAATCTGTCTTGGAATTAACATGCAGTGTTTATCACTGAAAAGGTTAATTACATGCTTCCATAATTACAACAATAGCATGTCTCCATGTGAGGCCAAGGGTCAAGCTTACAAGACCTTTATTCACCAACTTTGCAAAACAGCTCAAAAGGCTGGGACTCGTACATGTGACACAATATTGAGACTATTGACAAAGTGTGTGTGTGTGTGATTTGGATTTTAATGCAGCTTTAAGTTTTTCAGTCATATTGCTATGATGTCTGCAATGTGGCAGTTTAAAGTCATGTCTAGCACTGAGGCATCATGCTGCAGGTATGTAGCATGATGTCCCACCCAGTCACATTATCCTGACACCAGACCGACCAGTCCTAACAATAAACTCTTAATGCTGAGCGTCAAGCGAGGCAGCTGTTTGTACAATTTTTAAAAATCTTTGGTATGACTCAACCAGGGTTTGTACCTGCGACCTACCACATCTGAGGCGGAAGTTCTAACCACTTGGCCACTGGAGCGGTCACTATTGACAAAGTACAGAGAAAGGCCATCAGGTCTGCCACCAACAATTTCAACCAAACCACCAGTGTGACAGTTATGTTAAAGAGATTGAAACTGGCCCAGATGCAGAGTTGTAATACACAATCACATGGTCTACCAAGTCATGGATATACTTCTGAGTGAGTACTCAATTCACTCCGTATCCACACATGACATAACATCGACATCCTCCAACCGATGCCAGAATCTCTTTTCCCTAGTTCTGTTAGACTATGAATAAGTTGCCCAAGACCCTTGTGGAGATCAATTCCAGAGAGACATTCCATCAAGGCCGTGTTAACTGTCCTTTTGAGATAAACACCATGCAAGTTTTAAATCTGCATTTAAATTGTACAGAAATAATTGTGTTTTTACTGTTCATAATGAGCAAAGCATCAAACATGTTGCAACTGTTTCCACAAAGCAATCATATTCATATTTTTTTTGGGGGGGGGTGCACTTGGCCCAGAGCTTTAAGTGTTTTGCTACTGACGTATCTATAACACCTGGTCCCCTTGCAAAAATCTCTAGATATGGCTCTGATAAGAATTAATCCTGAACTCCCTACACACACATATATTACATATTTTCCTACCAGCAGACTGTGTCCCTGTCCTAGTCCAGCAAAACCCAATCCTATGTGTAGAGGCGAAGGGTCCAATCCACTTGGTGTTGCAGAACTCCCCTTTTTTCTGTGAATTTAAATGACAAGAAATTAGAAATGGACTCTTCCAAGACTAAATCTCTCTAAATATTGCAAATAACCAATTACCATGTCAAATTTTTCTTCTAGTACTGACCAGGAAGGAAACCTGTTATAAAAATATATAAAAAATATAAAACAAACAAACCCAAGTGGACCAAAGACGGCTCATGCAGGCTGACATCTACATTATAGCCAAATAAAAAGCAGCTGGCCAAGAGATCAGAACCATAAATTTACCTTGCTATTCATATCTGAGTCACCTTGATCTTACAAATTTAAGCTTGGCATTACATAATAGAGTTAAAAAGGCTTGGCATTACATAATAGACTTAAAAAAGCTTGGCATTACATAATAGACTTAAAAAAGCTTAGCATACATAATAGAGTTAAAAAAGCTTGGCATTACATAATAGACTTAAAAAAAGCTTAGCATTACATAATAGAGTTAAAAAAGCTTGGCATTACATAATAGACTTAAAAAAGCTTGGCATTAGACTTAAAATTCTTCAAAATAAAGTGCATTGTTAAATAGCAGATGGCTTTCTCATTAGATCAATTACATAAAAAAAACAATAGTGTTTGGTATGATTGACAATACATACTGGTATCGATTGATAAAAACAGTACGTGCTCAGATTTGCTTAAATTGAACAAAGGGCCTTTGATTTGCTTGCCAAGTCAAATTTATACTTTGAGTCATATAGTGTGTGGGTGTGATATTTTTATCGAAGCTTTAACAATTTTTCAGTCATATTGCTACGATGTCAGCAGTGTGGAAGTTTATAGTGATGTCTAGCAATGAGGCACCATGAAGCAGACATGCAGCATGATGTCCCTTCCATCACATTATCCTGACACCAGGCTAACCAGTCCTAACACTAACCTCTTTATGCTGAGTGCCAAGAGATGCAGCTGTTAGTACCATTTTCATTAAGTCTTTGATATGGCTCAGCTGGAGTTTGAACCTGTGACCTCCCACATCTGAGGCAGACTCTCAAACCACATGGCAGCCAGAGTGGTGAGTCATATAGTCCAACATTCCGAAGCTGAATTACTTTTTTTAAGAACTTTGCATCAAGTGAACTGAAGCTTTTTTTCCTTAATATTTTAATGGCATTCTATGTAGTGCAATTTTTTTGGGAAGGGAATATACCACTCAGTGTTTTAGTCTGCTGGTGTGTCTTCTCAGTAATTACATAGTCCTACAGAAAAAACAACAAACTTTGCACTGCTGTTTATACTGACAGGGATTCGCCAAAAACACACAGCCCTGTGTGGGTTTATTGTTAGAGCTAAGTCACTCCAGCGCAAAATATTATGATTACAATCATTTTTAAAAAAAAAACCTAATCATTTATGTAAAGGTAACTAAAGGTACTATATGGAAGTACTTTCATTTTTTTTTAACTGTCAGTAGCAAACAATTATTATAATGTTGGATGAATAAACAAATAAATTTGTTAATAGCCCTTACTGTCATATTAAGGGCTGGTTGCTGGGTTTACCTTGTCCTGTTACCTAAGTTTAAACCCCCGACTTAACCCCCCCACCAAAATCAATGGATAAATCCGGCAAAAGTACCATCATATGCCTGTGCTGTCTTCAGATTGGTTTGGCGATGATCTAGTCTGCAGCCACTAGATTCAATTCTTGTGTCTGAAAAGCTAGATCATGCGGATAAAAGACAAAGGTTTACTGTGCTTGCTAACCATATACATTTAGTATACCTGTAACTGTCACATTCCATTCGAACTTGAGGTTTGCTGCTGCGATGGCTCTGAGATCATGGCCAGAGCTTGGATGATTATACCGCTTTCCTATGATTGATCAGAAGCGGAATTGCTGGGCCAAACTGCACTTTTATGTGCACATCAGATAGCACATGGACTGGGTCCTGCATCACTACTTACACAAGGGGTCTCAAACTCAAACCACCCTGAGGGCCGCATGAAGTCATTATTTGATAGGCAAGGGCCAGACCACCTTTGTTATCTCTCGTGACACCTTGTGATGCCAATCATTTTGTTGGCCACAGAATACTACTTCGCGGGTCACTTGCATCCCGCATGCCATGTGCCTGAGACCCCTGACCTTTACAGACAGATTGGTGGAGAAGGGTTGGATGACTACTCCTTGACTGCTAGTTCTTCAATACTTCAATATGAGGCCTGGATGCAACATCAGGACTATGGGACCATCTGATCTGAACTGGAGATAGCTTTGGTCCATCAAAATCGTGAAGTGGTAGCTGTTTATCATACTGGGGGCTAACCCTGTCTACTCAAAAATCTAGAGGAAAAACATTGCCATTTCTGGGATTGAGACACTCAAACAGAAGATGTTGTTGCTGTTGCATCAGTACCTGAAAACCTGCACCTTCCACTCATATACCTTCAATATGGAGGCCTTCTAGCTTGTGAGATTCACTCCATGACAGAAAGCTTTCTTCTGGTGTTCATAAGGTTCTCCTGACCAGAGCCAGTCATAAAGGAGTAGCTTGTGTGAGCCAGTCATAAAGGAGTAGCTTGTGTGGGCATGGATGAAACACCTGCAACCTATGTTATTTAAGCAGGCTGAGTCGTTGAGGAATTTTTCAGGAAATGTCTTTTGCCAGATCGAGCAGTTCATCCAGGATTTGTCCAACCTGTGAGGTAATATCAGAATCACTTTGCATTTGTGGTTCCTCACTTTCTGAATTATGTTTGGTTCCAAGGCTAGTGACCATAGGCATTGCCAAACAAACCCTCACAACTTGAAGTGTATCCCAAGTCCATGCCTCTGGGTCTGGTACTGGCAAGATGGGCAGTTTGTTATTCCACCAAGTTAAAAGTCGTGGTTTGAGACTGTGCCAACACTGCTGTCATTTGCAGCTATGTGGAATTGGTGCTGAAGTCTGGAATGGTTGCAGTAGCCAGTACCAGAGAAAATCCATGTTCCATGTATACCTTTTACTGATCCAGGGTCACTGCAATGTGCTGGCTTTGTTGGACTACAGTCATAAAAGGGTTAACCTCTTGCAGCAATGGGAAGTGAAGAGTCCACAGAGATGTCTGCAGCATGACCTATGGAATCTGCTTTCTTGACCATGTGTTCCTCATTATTTTGTTATTTACAGCAAAAACAGTACAGATGACCAGTGTAAGCATAAATGCCATGTATGACCTCAGGTCATAGCTAAATACATTTAAATCCCATGCACTCAATCATACCCAAAGCACTGACACTTGTAAATACAGAGCAGAACAAGGGCGTGCACAGGTGTAATCAATCAAGAATTTTGTTAAACTTACTTTGAGCAGGACACTGCATAGCATGCTCTAGTGAGCAAAAATATGTCCAGGAATTTGGGAAAAGACAATTTATTCTTTTTAACTGCTGAGTGTTGAAACAATGTTTTTTTTATATTTTTCAGCAATAACAATATTTTCAAACTAGTTGCTGTGGTGGATATAGTGGATAACAGACTGGCACCACTTTCATTTAAAACCAAACAGACATCACTAGAAGTCTTTCTGTGAAAACCCTATATGTTAATTTGACCATCCATTCAGAAGAAATAGTGGTGACAAGTTTTAAGATGGCTGCTGCAGTGACCATTTTGGATTTCCGAATTGCTTCATTTTGATTTCAGACCAACTAGGCCATGGGATAAATGTGTATGTAAAGTTTCATGGCACTTCTCTAAGTATATGTAGTTTGAGAGGAGTAGCAATAGTAAACTTGTGCTACTGGATGGGCAGACAATGGTCCCAATAAAATCTTCTGATCTATGGCAAACAAAACTAAAAATGAATAAATGAAACTACATGCATATAATAATAGACAACAGTTTGACAAAATTCACAGTAAAGGTCACGAACTCTGGTTTATCTGACTGTAGTACTATGAACCCTAGTGCAGACTATTATAATGGAACTGACATGCGTATTGTGTGACAAGGTTAGAGAAATGACATGAAATATTTATCTACAATAAAGACAGAGTGAGAAATAGGCAAAAGTAAAGCTGGAGTATCTTTACCTGAGTGAGAAAATTCCTCAGAATCACTCAAATGTGAAAAAGGAATTAGCAGATGATACATGGAGGGATATGGTGCCAAACCCTCTATCTTTTGAAGAGATCAGTACATGTATATGTTGTTAAAAAATCAAGTTTTGATGGGCAACACTGACACTGATTTTAAGTGGCTTTTTCTGTCTGGAGTTTCAGCTCCTGCCATATTTTAATTCAGGAGATAAAACTGAGGAACATAAATATTCTCTGAGCACCAAACTGCAAAAAGCATGTTAATGTTACACAACGCACTTCTAAACAATGTCCTAACTTAATTGTAATGAATAAATTTGCCAATATAATATTTTGTTCTCTCATATGTTAAAGAAAAAATATCAATCCCAAGTGGAAGAGTCAAGATATTCCCTGAGAAACAAGAACTTTCTCCCATACACAAAGGTCTGAGATGGTTTATGAGGTAATGGTTATTCTCCTAATTTTATTATGATCCAGTAACATCTCTAAATAATCTTGGCTTCCAACAAACACAGTCAAAATCAGATGGGAGATAACCTAATTAAGATGTAAGATCTCGATCATATAAACATACAATTAACATAATTAGATGAGAAATATAGCCGACAAAGTAGAAACAACGCCTGCAAATCAGAGGCAAAGTTATCTCTTTAACATGTGGTTCCTGATCAGGAATGAACTGGACCAATAGCTTCATGTCATAAATATAGATTTCATTTTGATCGATATCCAATGATAAATATGGCCTCTACAGCCAATCAGTTGTAAAATAAGCTTACTCATAACTGAACTCATCCAAGATTTTGATGATATAAGCCCAAATGATCTAAGCTAGATCAAAAATGTGGACTCCAGAATGGTAACAAGCACTTGTTTACTGACTGATGATAAATGCTGCATGACCAATGTGTATCCTTACCATAAGTGCACTTGGCTTTATTACCAGGTGAACTAAAAATGTAAACCTAAACCTTAAATCAAAATTCCTAGAAGTGTGATCATGATCCAGAAGTCAAAAGGGCAAGTGCACATCACAAAATGAATCGTCTTAGCTCACAAGTTTGCTCTGCAAACTGTGTGGACTAAGATTTGCTGTCACATTTTGCAACAGCAGATCTGGCTCTGTCCAATTTGTCATGAGTAATCAAAATAACAAAACCATAGACCCTGATCTGCCAGTACATTATGTGACAGCAGGTCATGGTCCATGTTGTATACAGTTGAACTGTCTTATATGTGTGTATATAGACTAGTTGTTTAGGTTGACTGGGTCAAGGTTATGTACACATGCCATGTTATAGTTTATGCAATATTATGAAACCAGCCATTGTCCTGAGTTTTATTTTGTAAATTGGGAATTAGGACACTTTATTTCTTTACTCTTTCTAAATTAAATAGAAGAGAATTTTCCCTGTAACTTAGCTACAAGTAAATTCAGAATAAAGATTTACTTCTGTATGCTTCCTGCTTTAACGTATTTTTATATGACCTTTTAGTTGTAAGTTTAAGAAAGGGTACTTCTGAGTCAGTTGTAGTGATTTTAAATGTGATATAATTACTCTTACCACTGACTCTGAGTATCTTTAAAAGAGTCAAGTATATTTACTTCTTACTGGAAAAAGACAGGAATGTTCAAAATGGACTTTGATTCTATAAAACAAATATTCAGGGTCCAAAGGTTCAATGCAGGCCCTGGAACAAGCCACTTACCATAAATTCTTCCATTACTTATCTGTAAAGATATACATGCTTCAGCTAAGAATTAAACTGATACGGACTGGCATCTTATTGTGGAAATCTTACTAGCTGTATGCATCAACATAGAGCAGAGGATGTCAACTCTCTAACCCAACCAACCCAGGCAACTAATAATCTGTGTTGGGCAAGTGAAATTTAATGTGAGTATTTCCATAGAAAACACCCAAAAATGTTGAGACCATTTCACCATATATAAAAGTCTGTGGGCTTAGTAGGTAATAATTGGAGTTGATGCTCCCACCCATCCTGGTAATAAAACGTCATTCTCATGCTGTCAAGCTGCAATCAACTCAGTATGTACTTACAAAAAGGAAAAGGGAGTTAAGCACATTTATTATGGACACACCTGGGCAGCCAAACCAGGTCTGCTTGTGTCGTATTGAACCTATGACCACTGGGTTATAAGCCCAATGCTCTACCAACTGAGATGCCATGGCTCTCTAACATGAAGATCACTCCTACATAAAATGATTGTCTTACCACAAATAATCCATTCATATAATTTTTGCCACCAATATCCACACAAGTGGTCCTGCCACCAATATCCAATCAGATGGCATTGCTACTAATATCCACTTGTATGGTCTTGCTACCAATATCCACTCATATGGTCTTGCCACCAATATCTACACGTGTTCTTACTACCAATATCCACTCAAAGACATACGGTCTTGCTACCAATATCCACTCATACGGTCTTGCTACCAATATCCACTCATATGGTCTTGCTACCAATATCCACTCATATGGTCTTGCTACCAATATCCACTCATATGGTCTTGCTACTAATATCCATCATATGGTTTTGCTACCAATATCAATTCAGATTGTCTTACCACCAAAACCAGCTCAGTTTATCTTACCACCAATATCTATTCAGACTGTCTTAACACCACTAAGATTTTTTTACTCCCAAAATTCACTCAGATTGTCTTACTATCAATATCCACTCAGATAGCTGAGCTTGTCTTGCTTAGTTTCTACGACATATCAGTGTTGTGGACTAAAACCTGTACTGACAATACTCTATTATTACTGACATGCTATCTTGTCTGCCTGATGGTAGTATCCTGCATTCAGATTCCCTAAACCTTTTTCTTGACCCTTATGTTCAATTTTACACAATATTCCCTGGAAAAGCAGCATTATATATAGTGAACCAATCTCATAATATTGCTAACCTTCTGACACCACTGCCATCTTTATGACCTTCAGCTTCGCTGTCACTGGAGGCTGTGGCATCCGAATCCTCTGATGACTCATTTATTTTTTCATAACCCAAGAGACGATCCAGCAAAAAGCTGAAATAAAAGGTCAATTACAGTAAATCACGCAATTTTAATTGGATTCAAATTATTGTAGATTAAATGAAGAGAACAGAGTTTATTCCTAGTCATGTGAAAAAGATTAGTGAACATAGCACATACAAACACAAAATACAAAGAAAGAAAGAGATAGAAACCCACCGACATTGAGAAGGGTAGAATCCATCCATTTAAGGCAACAGTTATATAGATATATAAAAGATGTGCTGGGTCTGTCCAGTTGTCTATATGCAGACTACCATGAGATTAAGTTACTGGTACTGTGTCTCACTATGGGTAAAATGACATACTGACTTAGTTCCTTATTTCATGTAGTGCATCTAATTTTAAAGAAGTAAAGATTTCTATGACTCAATTATCACAGTAAATTGGAGTCAGTCATATGATGAAAACCTGCAATTTGTTCATGGAACACAGATGCCCCCCAATAGTACTTGTTCACTGATCTAACACAAAACTTAGCCTGGGCGTAATAGCTGGGCAGGACATGGTAAACACACAAAATATTGCTCAACCACTGGCATGGTGGGTCATAACAACCGAGTGTTCAAGTGTTAATTTCACAGGTGCCTCAGAAACAAACAGAAGCTGTCAATTATGCAATAATACAAAAGGTGTCCACAATGACCTGTTAAAAGCCCATCAAGGCTGAAATGAGTCAATTCCAAATAACTGTCCAAAGGATGACAAGAAACAAAAGGAATGAAGAAAATGCCTGCACTACCTGCGGTCTCGAGATACTTTGAGTAGTCTTCTCTGTGCCCTCCTTAGTTCCTCCAGAAAACACTCTTGTTCCTGTAAGACAAAAGTATAAAAGCAATTAAGGTCTCCTCCATGACATCAGACTGACAAAAGTAAATTAGTTTCCTACAAGACAACAGTATGATAAGCACAACATTTCAGTAAGTTACATCCATATTTTACCAGAGAAAGACCATACTCTTATCATGTACTATCTGAAATTACACAGTCCTTTTTACCCTAAGACTCCCTTTCTCTACCACCTTAACTCAGGATTTGTAATGTAAAATATAGTTTTTCAATTATTACAATTTTGTGCGAAATTTCATCATTGCATCAATACACATCAAGTTTGGATGCCAATACTTCCAGCATGTCACACAGTGAATAAGTTACATTTAGTTCAATTGATGGTTGTTTAACTCTGAACTTGAACAAACAATAACCAATGATCAGAACTGAATACAACATATTTCACTGCATGACATGGAAGCAGACCTCTCAAATCTGATCCTGAAGGACATGATGCAAGCAACATAGAAACTTTGCATAAATGTGGATATTAAATGACCAGTAAAGTCCTCAAACCATAAAGGGGAACAAATCTGGAATGTCTTTTTTGTGTTGATATATGTTATCAGTGGCTGTACATGCTGACACGATAAATTAATCAGCATGAAACTGGCAGGGGTGGGGGTGCAAGGGAGATTTAAAATCATGTAAGTCACCTTCTGTTTCTTAATGTGTAGAAGGTGAGCTGGTGTTGTCAACAGTTTATATTGACTATGGATTTTATGGCACACCAGAACTGTAAGGCAATACAGCACCACAAAAAGCATTATATGCATAAAAAGGATACTCAAAAAGGCTTATTTTAAAACAACAATAAAATCACAAAAACGCAACATCATGGCAGATATATATGAGGGTTCCTGGTCAGCAAGGATATAAATGTTCTTTTAAAATTGCAAAAAGATAATAAAAATAAAAAAGAACAATTAACAGTATGAACATTTGTTAAAAATATTCTAAATAAACAGAACTGTACATCGAATAGATTTTTGAACAAATAGTAACTTCCTTCAAGAAATTTAAAAAACGAGTCATATCTACAGTATCAGAAATTTCCATCATGTGCTGAAAATTGCAGTAACGAGTGAGTGTAGGTTGGATATCGAACAATCTATCCTAAAGCAAAGAGTTCATTGCAAGAGACTCACTCAGGATGGTCTTCACCTTTTAATATGTAAAAGTATGACCTATTTTAATTCTTGTAAGGACTATCTCATAGTTATGGGTGGTTCGGTATGAAGGAGGCCGTCTCCTAGGGTTGGTTTTATCACATGGAATTTCTGTATTCACAGCATCATTTCATGACGCCTGCCACCTACCATACAATGACTTTTTGATACTAGGTTTAAAATCAGTGTATCGTATTTTAAAATCAGAGGGTTGATGAGATAGGGCTTTTTTTTGCAGCCTGGTCTGCTTTTTCATTACCCTTTTAATACTAACAAGGCTAGGTAACCGACAGTATACTATATTGTGAGCAGTACATATGCTGGTGTGTTTATGAGAATATATTTCAGTAACGAGTTTTCCAACTTCATATTGTGTAGTGACTTAAGTACTGATAATGAATCACTGAAAATGATGGAGTTCAACATACGTTTGTTGTTGTTGTTGTTGTTGTTGTAGGGTTTAACACCATTTTTCAGCACACGATAGGCTATACATGGCGGCCAGTATTAATGGTGGAGGAAGAATCCGGGAAAGCCCTGGAAAGAACCACTGACCCTCAAGAAGCTACTGGCAAGCTTTCTCACATAACCATATTGGCCGAATCCAAGACTCAAACCCATGCAGACAGAGGTCAGATGGCAGTGATCCGTAATGGAGAGCGCTTTAGACCACTCGGACACTCTGGGCCCCATATGTTTGCTTTCTATACATTTTAGGACAAAGTCTATTGCCCTGATTTTGGCTGAAAATATTGATGCACCATCTGATAAGTGAACTTTATTCTATGATTTCCACTAATGAAGACTGCAGCAACCTTTTCCTCATCCTCTGACCCAAATTACTGTGCAAACTCTTGTGTATTCTTAAACTGGTAAGGAGTTCGTTATAAGAGTTATGAAAAATGGAAGGATTTGTCTCCCATTTTTTTTCCATCATGAAGTTTAAAAAGTACTTTGAACTGTTTCAGTAGCCAGGGAAGAGTTTTCAATAGTTTGTATTTTTTACTTACATAAATTAGTGGAGTTGCCTGCTATGGTTATCTCAGGAGAATTCTCAAAAGGCAAAGGACTAATAATTATTTGCACCCGATGAAGACTAAAGTAACTTGCAAATTTTTTTACTGATACTTCACCTCTAATGAAAAGTATCAATGCAGTTATATATCAACCAATCCTCAGAATACCTTTAAAAGGAACAAACTGTTATAGTCCCAGCAGTGATGGCAGCATCCCCTCTGACATTTTCCTACTACTGCCCTGCCTTCACCTCTGAATATTAAATTTTAAGGTTATCAATGTATCTTATCTTATTTTGTATAATAATCACACAAAACTGCTATTCTCCAAGTGCATTCCAATGACTGAATGAAAAAAAAATCACTAGATTATACTTATGACTTTGCTTACATAGACAAGAAACTTTAACTTCTTTTTCAGAGCTTTATATTTCTGCTTGTAGTCAATCTGGTGCTCTGGCTGTCCGACTCCATCTGGAACAGAAAAGTCTCTTGCAGATGAAAGGGTGTCTGAATACAAAGATCATGTGTATCAATACAATCAATTCTTCTTACAATAACATTCATTACAGCAGAATACTCCAGTTCCTAAACAAACATGATGAGAAACAATGTGTTCAACGGCGATATGATTTTTAAATAGAACTACCAAAACCAGACTTTGACAGAAACTTTCTAGTATCA
This sequence comes from Sinohyriopsis cumingii, assembly GCA_028554795.2. Lineage (NCBI taxonomy): Eukaryota > Metazoa > Mollusca > Bivalvia > Unionida > Unionidae > Sinohyriopsis > Sinohyriopsis cumingii. The sequence continues at coordinate 68,458,926 of CM068841.1, forward strand.
GACACTCATATTTCCAATATAAATTGCTTTGAATTTGGATATGCCAACATTTATGTGTAAATTGAAATATAATAAAAAATTACAAACTTTACATTTACAAAGTTTTTAGTATTCTCTAGCAGTCCTTAAAGAATTAAAAGACTAATAATTATTTAAAACTGATGAAGACTAAAGTAACTTGTATAGGGTAAGTATCGTGTTCTACTGATACTTCAACGATGATACTTCACCGCTAAGGAAAAGTATCAATACAGTCAGTCATATATCGACCAATCCCAACAATACCTTTTAAAGGAATGCATATTTTTATAGTCACAGCAGTCACAGAAAAAACTAGTTCATACTACAGTGAATAATAAATGTTGGTCCTTGTGACTGGGCATAAAATGCCACAGTAATTTTAATATATTTTATTTTATTGATGTAAAAGTGGAGTAGCTATCAAATTTAATCCAAGTAGACACAATGCAAAGCAACAGCAAAGCAAAGAAGTACAGTACTGTAATGAGTAAAAAAAAAGATATAAATTTGCCTTTCTTCTCAAACTGTTGTCCATAAAATCTGTTTCAGAAGCTATTATGACTGTCAAACAACAGAATCATCAGAAGGCATTAGGCTACAATGCTCCTGTATGAGCTAGCAAAATAGCGCTAGGACGCAAAAGCTAATGTCAAGAAAAAATAATTCGCTCCATGTGGTGCGTGCGAATGTTGCTTTAAACACAGAAGAGCACACCAACTGAAACTAACTCAAATTAGTCTTAAAAGCCTACATACACAGTAAAATTACCTAGAATGTTGAACAACTGATGTGTATTTTGACCACTTTACTCTATAATATGGATGAAACACATAAGGGAAAGCAAATATCAGGATATTAGCAGCCATGTGAACTTGCTGCAAGTATTTTCCCACCGTATTGCAAATTCACCTGAGAGGACAGGCTGTTCAGTGGTGACATCAGGCTTTTAAGTAATAGCAAATGCATGATGCCATTTTGAATCAATACAGCCCAAATCTGACTGAGTGGAAACGACTTAGATTGGCAAACAGTATGACCACCATTACGGACATAGAACATGCACAAGAATAAAGCAATGTTTTCAGTTCAAGTGACAAGTGATTGTGCATATGTGTGTATGAGGGGGGTCCAGGCCCCACCCCACCCGTTCTGGCTCTGCAGGGTTACCAGTACATCTTTAATTCCATCATATGACCGAATTGTTAACTGTCAATTTGGGGAATTGTCCATACTGCAAAAATGATGCAAAATATTTCATATTTAAAATATATGAAAATACTTTATTGATGATCATAAGTGTTGAGCTTAGATCATGAAGGTTACGTCAAACTAGTTTTAAGTGTAGTGCTACATATCATTCATGAGGATTGCTTATTCATTTCATAGTAGGCACTTTTCAACTTCTGTAGTTGTACCACTGAGTTCTGGCTTTGGGAATCAAACATATTACCAGGTTTTCATTTCAGAAGCAACAACACTTCCGGAGTGTCATTTCCAATTGATGCCCTCTGCTTTGTTCTTACACACTGTGCCATGTCTCTCTCTTATTGTATCTCTTATTTTATGTGGTGAGTGACGTCATGTCATTCCAGCCACCACTCCCAATGACACTGGTTACACACAATTTGCACAAGACATAACTATTGCCTTTTCTGCTAGCAGAAATGAATAGCCAGGTCTTGCAGCATGATGTGATAAATTTCATCTCTTTGTGTCTTTAGCTGAAGTTGACTCTTCCTCAGCCACTCTCTTCCTCATAGATGTCATTTCAAATTCATTTTCTGAACCCTGCTCAACCATGATGTTGTTTACACTACAGGTGGAAGACAAAGATACCCTTCACAATTGCCACTGCAAGTGTTTTGCTCATGACCCTTCTATTTTAATACAAAGCTAAATAAGGTGGGCTGATTTTGCTTTATTTTCCTACTTATTTTATTATATGTTCGTGCTTGCTAAATACAAAAAATAATTTACCATGCACAAAATAAGATTTGACACTTGAAAGTTGTACAAGTATTTCCATATCTGCTATTTTTCCAGCACAAAATATAGAAAAATCCAGAGGGTACACAGGTCTATATTTCTAAATCTGTATATATATAAAGCAGCATGTACATTTAATACCACAATGGGGTATATCTCTAGAAATGCACTGAAGTGTATAATGAAAGAATGATATGCACATGTTAATAAAGGTTGCCAAGTTCCAATAAATTTAATAAAAAATGGGATTAGTTGTACACACAACAATCAATGGAGCATCATACTTGAAATCCAACTGTATGTGTTTGGCATGACATAAGCAAATAAAGTGTTCAAAATGCCTTTAAAATGCAACCAAATGAAATTTAACACCAAAATATGGCAAAACTCTGAAAAGATTTGTCTGAGCACAATGAAAGAACAGAATGCAAATGCTGACCTCAAGGTAATAATATCTCATGTTTCAACGAATGCATTCCATGGGCAGATGCAATAGCAGCTTCATATGGAAGAATTCGTGACAAACATATGGGACAGATGAATCAGCCTAATGCAATGTCAGGAGAATAAAGATGTGTTCTTATTTACATACACCATATGACGAGGGAGGAAACTCCTAAAAAAGAAAGGCGAGCCCTGAGAGATCTGTTCAAACTACTAAATAAGCAGGAGACAAACTTAAAGATAGTTGAAACATATAACAAATGCTTGATGCAGTAACACCAGTGATATGAGGGCTGTTCCATTCAAACATACATGGTACCCAGGGAAGGCAGTTCTTTTTAAATATTTGCCAGGGTACTCTGATTTCACCAAGTTCATATCCAAATGATAAGAAAACTCTAAATTGCATCTATTGATGAGTATCCCACTTTAAAAGTGCCATCCCTGGCTTCCATGCATGTATTAATAGAAACACCCTTAGTAATTTGTTGTTGTTATAGTGTTTAATGCCATTTTTCAGCACAAGATAGGCTATACATGGTGGCCAGTATAAATGGTGGAGAAAGAACCAGGGAAAACCCCAGAAAGAACTACCAATCCACAAGAAGCTAATGGCAAGCTTTCTCACATCCACACTGACCGAGCCTAAAACTTGAACCCATGCAGACAGAGATGAAATGACAGTCATCCATAACAGTGAGAGCTTTAGACCACTCGGGGCCCCTCTTAGTAATTTGAATTGAGTCTGCAACATTTAGCAAAATTTATACCTATACACAATATACAACAAATGAAATGATGCCTTTTAATCGAACTGATTCAAACATGAATCCTTCCCCTGATCTGCACATTAAATTTACAAGTGACTACTTTTTATATGTATGAAAGCCAATGGTAACCTCACTGAACTGATTAATTTATTCTTTGTTGAATATATCAAACAACTGAAATAAAACACCCGCTGGATCACTGTGATATTGTTCTGTACAGTAATATATGTACATGATGAAAAAATAAAAAAAATTCAGCCTGTTGATGTGTATTATCTAATACCAGAAATATATGCATTTTCATTTACTGATTTTGCATATCTTTACCATCCATAAAGTAAACTATGCTGCACATATGTATAAAAACTAGTCTTATCTACAGTATTTGCAACCTTTTCAAAATAAATTTCATGTTTTTTCCTTAAGACCATTCTTTTTTAATTACCAGGACAATGTAACATGCCAGTTAATTATTCCTGAATTGAGGATAAGAACAAAAGACCTATCAGAAAGGAAAGCATCCTTCATTCTTTTTCTTTTCTGCATCTTGGATAAAAAAGGTTGGTATTTAAAATTGCTTTTAAGTATGGATACAACAGGTCATTGCTTTTAAGTATGGATACAACAGGTCAGTGAGTAAATATACTGTCGTTTCACAAATTTAAATCTAGAAAATAATATGATCAATCTATAAGTGACTGCTGCTGACAGAGTAATACTGAGTTAGAGATCAATATAAAAATTTAAATGGCACAGTAAATTTAGGAAATTTAGCTTTCCAAAGGACACCCTATGTCTCTCATTTTAATCCTCGATGACTTTACTTTTTTTTTAAAATGTTGTTAATAAAAAAAATGTAGCGGAAAAGAGGTTTCAGAAATGCTTAATCATGCGTATTTGGGTGCAATTTTTTTCTAGGATTCTAACATTCACTTAGGCAGGAGTCCTCCGTATGCATGTAATAGCTGTACGGCAAATCCAAAGAATTGCCAGTCCTGCTTCAACCACCTGCTGAGTGGGAAAATATGTTGCTCAATTGATAATTTAAGCTGTGTTGATATTTATAATGACAGAATTCAGTGGCTGAAAGATCTACAGATGTGCCTGTAATCATTATAAGAGTATATTAAAAGAACATGATGCAATAGCTGGGCGGCAAGTTCAAAGACTTCAACTAGCTGCTGAGTGGTGGAAAAATATGCTGATATTTACAATGACTGAATTCAGGGGCAGAAAGACACAGAGATGTACATGTGGTCATTATAAGAGCAGATCAAATGAATAACTTTAGCTTTCATTATTGTGTTCATTTCCGAATGTAGTCGAAAAAGCAGTGCATGTGGCCTCAAAATCAAGACACTTCAAGACTTAGACAAAATGCTCTTTGCAAATCTGGACAAGTATTTTGGAGTTAAAAGGCAAATTGATGAAGACTGTAAAGAGACTCAGAAAAGTCCAAACATTGATAGTTTGGATGGAACAGTAGCCAAGTAAAAGAACGTGTGTGATGACTTGCATAGTGTTAGGAAAGAGATATTACCTCGGACTGACAAAATTCAGTCACACCCTGATGGAAAAACAAGAGTTCTATCTCTGTGGTGCAAAGAATCTGGAAATTTAATCTCAATGGCAACAACGGGTTCTTCTCATCTGGACATTTAGCCACTTGAACTTTGCCTATTATGCTTCTGAGAGGTAACTGTAACTTTTGATGATGGTACTCCAATTCTTACCAAAATAGGAGTTGTGGACCCCTTGTTTTAAAATCCTAATGATATCTCTGGTAGAAGATATTGGTAGTTAGTTTCTGGTAACAGACCTGAGGTCAATTACTGTCATATCTAATCAATTAAATGAGTTAGTCAAACCTATCTGAAGCTACCATCTCTTAAAAGTTGAAGAGTGGCCTCAAAACACAGGCAGCTGCTTAACAGAGGTTCATTTAAACAGTAAAGTGCTCGTTTAAGATGTGATTGCTTAAAACTTCATAATCAATCACAGATGATTTGGTTTAGTTTTGTATAGCACAGCAACACAAATAGGGTATTTAGAGCTGAGGCAAACTGAAGTAACATGCCTTGCACAAGAATACACTAAAGTAACTGAACCGGGCTGATCCAATGATAGGATTCAACCTGTATCAGTCCGATTGTGTGTCTTGCATGCTAACCACCAGGTGGGAATAATTACTGATTACCTCAGGTTTGTTTGGAAACATACCTACAACTGGCATCATTTTAATAGTCAAGCAGCTGAACTACCGGATCATTCTGAACTTCTTTTGCGAATGTCACAATGCTGGCTTAGTACTCATCTTGGCCTCACTGAAATGGAGACAGATCATCTAATGAATAACTTGGCTGACTTGCAACCAAGTGGGTAGTGTGGATCACAAATGTTTGAGAGGTTCAAGTCCTTGTTTATCGAACCTAGATTTCTTTTAAAGTTCAGGACTCTGGACTTTCAATACTTTGTCTAAAGTTTCACTGACATTACTGGACTTTAAATTTTCTGAATAATTAGGCCCTTGTCTTCCAACTACGGACAGATGAGTGCCTCCATATGATATGGGTGATCAAGCCATTCCCTAATTTAAACAGCAACTTATATGTAAATTCAACATACCTAACAGTACTTAACATTTTCTAACCTACAGAACCTTTACCTTTTAGCGATTGATATCCTGCAATGCAAAGTTAAAGATGTACTTGTTTATTTCATGTATGAAAAATAGACAAAAAAAATTGGACCAATCCCAACAGACAATTTAAATGGCTGATTATCTTGATGTTCTGTCTCAACTGATGACACTGCAAAATCTACATACATATTAAGGATTTGCACCAATGCTTTGTAAACATCAAGGACATGATCTATGTCTGTCAAAAACAGCAAGCAGGTTTTCAATGCCACCAGCTGGACAGTTTCTTTAAAAACTACTGATTTATACATATATCTTTTTAAAATGGACTGTTACTTGTTCAGCCTCGATCTTTGCTAGGAAAATTAGCTCTTATTAGTTGCTTTGTAAATGTATAACCATATGTGCGCAAATATGGGCTGATCTAGTAAGCTATCTGGTACAGTCAATTTGATAATTGGTTTTAATTTAATGTTTGACAAAATAACCTTTATCATATGTGAAGATTGCTGCTATATTTTTTTGGTATGTTTTTTTTCTTCTTGTATGTTTTGTTAAACAACAGAGTTGTCGATGATGAATAATTTTGTACTTGAAAAATGATGCTGATGTACAGCAGCAATCATTTTGACATAATGCATGTTCTGTTTCCCTGCTGCTGTTTTTGGTGGTGGTGATATTTATGTTGATGATGATCGTCATCACAATGGCGATGATTATGGTCATTAAAAATCTTATATTCACAGAATAATAAGCAAACAATTACTACTAGAGCATAGCCTTGATAGAGTTGTGTTTTTTTGTACTCAAAATACATTTGTATCTGTTATGACCCCTGTTAACAATATTTGTTGATTTTAGTACCATTTTATTCGTAGTGCCCAACTTCTAACACTTAGAGCCTTTTAGTACTTTTTGGTAGCTCTTGACAATTCTTGACAATGTTTACCAGGACCCTGTATCACACGAATCCCAGAACGGTGTGCTCTATATGTTAATTTGAATTAAATTTAAATCATTTAAATGAATTCTGTCATTTTAGCTACATTTTGAGACACTGATGTAAAAAATGAATGAGAAACTGACAAGGATCTCATTCATGATGCTGATCGAACCATACCTTCTGCCACAGGGACTTGATACAAAGAAAATTGTTAGCAGGCCCTGCCTTAGGGCAAGGCAAACTAGGCAACCACCTTAGGCTCCATGCTTTCAGAGGCCCAGCATTGCTGGCTAAATATTTTTTTCCCCACTGTAGTTAGATTGAACAGATTTTTTTGCTTGGGGCCCCGCTCACCACCTGCTGCCTTGGGCCCCACACATCTTGGGGCCAGGCCTGATTGTTAGACCCTTCAGCCCTAGATTCATTGATGGATACTCCCAATTTTCTTTGTAACGAGCCCCTAAGTCCAATAATGTAAGACACATCACTTAACATACCTAATAATGTTTCCTACCTGAAATATTCTCAGCATGTTTTTTAATTTTTAATGTTTTCTAATTTCATGTTGTTTGTTTTTGTAATAATATTATTAAGTTTCTTATCTTATAGGTGTTGTCTAAAGGTGTAAAGCGCTTACAGCTTCTAAAGATTAGGCGCTATACAAAGTCCTCATTATTATTATTATTATCACCAATACTTTTGTTCTGGGGCATGAGGGGTCTTACTGCCTAACTAACAACACTGTGTAGCATGTTTTGATGTCGACTAACAGTGTAAAAAAGTCAAATTTCAGAAATATCACACACAACTGGCAACCAATAACGACACGATTCTACAAAGTAAAGTTTTAATGTTTTTTTCACACTTTACTTACCCTGATGTCTTTTCTCCAATTCTCAGTCAAGAAATGAACCTGTTTTCAAGTTTAGTTGGCCTACATTTCAGTTCGTTGGAAAGCGATGAAAGCCGGGAATGCCAAAATCGGGTTAAGTTGAAATATTATTCTTTAATGAAACAAATAAAATATATTATGTCTATTGAAGCTGTAAGCAAGGTTTTGTTTCGTTCAAGAAACATATCCTCCACATGAACCTACTTCGGCATACCTCGACTACCGTCGCATTGGAACAAATTCAAATGTATGTCAAAGGAACATGAAAATGCATCCATTTGCTAGTGTCATATTTTCATTCTGCCAGGATAAAGACAGCACAGTATGTTAATTACACATAAATTAGTGGAAGAGTGTCGATATAGGCTGCCAAGTGTGAGATATTCCTCAAAGTCTGACTACTCAACTGAATCGGAACACGCCATACAAGGCCGTTGTTTGGGTAGTAAGACAGAGCACTAAAACAAAAACATGTGCCATGTCTTACATTGTAGGACTAACGAGCCCATGTACCTTTTACATTCTCTGCTCATCATTTTGTACAAAAAGCGTAAGTAGGTTGAACTCATCTTCTAACGACACCCATATATTAAAATATTTTAACGAACATATCTATATGCTATATGTTTCATGTGTTTGAAAAATTCGGTTTACTGAGTACACTTCCCACTATATACTGTATATCTCAACTACTAAATGAAACGTTGTCCGTCAATGCGAATGATCACATAAAAAGCATTTGTATCACTAATTATACACCTTTTTCGAACTTTTCGTTAGAACTCTCGAGTAATTCTTATCATATGCAGACCTACGGAAAATGTTTTATACAAAGCGCATACATGAACAAGTTCGTCCGTGGTAAAGCTCGTGTTTACGTTGCCGGAAGTCCTACATCGTCATCAGTTTTGCGGTCTCTTACAGGAACTTGGCCAAGTGAGTGAACACGAATGTAGGACCAACGTAAATAAATCGGGTCCAATCTGTCTTATTGCTTTACATCTGCATTCTTTATCTTCTCAACAAATCTGATATATCATCCTCTTTTTATTAATACTTTTATGATTCTTTGCAAAATATTTTTTGTGCTATAATTTAACCATCACGTGAGCTATGTAACCTCGATTTTCCGTGTGCAATAACGACTTACAATTATAAAGGAATTTCGTGAAGAAACCACTTGTGTTTAAAACTGATGGAGGAGGTTTATTTATACTAATGGATTTCTTTATACAAACTTTGTATATTTTCCACATCCCTATTGTTACTGTCGGGACATATGGTGCTAAATATACCCACCCACCCTATTCACGAGTGCTCGACGTCAGTTTGATGTTGAGAAAAAAACAATACTGAGTGACAAAAATACATTAGATTACCCACACGACTCGTTGTGACATAGGACCTTCTCTCATACTATATAAGAGAGAAGGTACGTAACTTCCAAATAATTGGTTCCACCCAAGACCCTCGATTTCCTTAAATTTTCGTCTTTAAAGGCAAACGAGCTGGTCCTACAATGTAAGGCATAGCACGTTTTTATTTTTATTTTTGTGCTATGTCTTATTATCCTCGCTTGTATAGCGTGTTCCGATGTCGTTGACGTCGGAACGAGTAGCCAATGTTTCAGGAATATCTCACATTTGGCAGCATATATTGACACTCTTCCACTAATTTATGTGTAATTAATATACAGTAAAACCTGTTATGAGAGACCGCCCCTTTTGCCAACCAAAAGTGGTCTCTCAAGACAGGTGGTCTCTCATAAGAGGTGTGTGAAAATGGACTGGTTTTCAGGGTCAATAGTTAGCATTGTTGAAAAATAATTAATACCCATACTCACTGTACATGTATCATATCCTTTATTCATGAATCTTGTTAAATAATGCATGCATTCCTCTCAAAATATCTTTATATAATAAAGATATACATCTATCAAACAACGAGAATAAAATTTATATTTCAACATCACATTAATATGTACAAAAAATGAACAGTTAGATATGATGTATATATCTTATTTTATACACTTATTCACTGTTTTTTTAAAAGAAATCCATTATACTTCTTTGTTGACATGTTTTACTCAGCTCTTTGGTCTGAAGATGTATCTCAATTATTGCCTTTTCCTGAATCAACTTTCCACTTACTGGTATGTTTTTACTCCTTGCAACACAAAACCACTCCCATACTCGCTCGTTCAGATCTCCGTAAACTGTCCGTCGTGCCGTGGCATATTTCCTCTGTGCTTGTGCACCTTTCTGCCATTCGTTTCTAATGGACTTCTTGTCTTTGATTACATTTTGAACTTGCGTTTTACCGACGCTTTATCCTGACTGCTATTTTGCGAGTGGTCTCACCTTTTTCATTTCTTTCAATGACATTAATCCTTTCTTCCAGCGTTAAAATTTTTCTTTTTTTCAGCGGAGATTCTGCCGTTGTTATTAGTGTTGACGTTATAAAGACTATAGGTTTTGATCAGGTTTTGGGGAATTGTGGAATAAATATATATTATGTACCAATGAATGAAACCAAAATACATAATTAACTCATCAGGAAACAATACTGTACATTTATTTAAATCAACAGCGTTATAGCTCGATAAACAAATGTTCCGACCATCTGCACCCACGTAAACAGATTGTGGCTTGGTGAAACACTAACAAAAGAAATAAAAAATAATTTTAAAAAAATCCGGAAATGATTCTCACTTACTAGTATTAAAGACAATGAGCTCATTCACCCTCCAGGCATTATGGATTAACTGGAAAGCAAACGACGTACTCAAACCAACACTGAAGCCCTTTTAAACGATTTCTCACTTGGACATAAGGACTACCGGCGTTTTGTGAGTTTTCATACAGATAAAGAAAAAATACAAACCTCTAAATTGACTGCGTATATCCATCATTACTCCCTTTGATGTTACTCTTACTGGCTATTCACATGACTTCGGCACTACAATGGCGGTTAGTGACATGTACTTTAGTCTGGTTTACTGCAGTTTACAAATGACACCGTACGCTGGAGTTGTAAATTTCACAAAACTGGTACTGTAGCAAGACAAATTATTTTTAAATACTTTATTAGAGCAATCTTTGCTATTTTTGCCGTCTTTGTTACAAAGGATTAAATGATGGTTAGAGGTGTTTATCCCGATATATGGTTGTTCAACTATAGTGTTATTTAATGTGCACTTTGTTTGCATACTACATTTATCCTGAGCTCTAGTGTTTACAAAGGATTAAGTTAAGGTCAGTGGTGTCAATCTGTTTTGATTTTTTGGCGATGCGGTCGTTCATAGCAGTGTCAAAATGCATATTTTGCCAAGAAATCGCGGTCGCTGGTCGCGTTCAGCAGGTGGTCGTTCATAACAGAGCGTTTATATAGTAAAATCGATCCGTGCATTACGATTGCGGTCGGACATGACAGGTGGTCGCTCATAGCAGAGGTCGCTCATGACAGGTTTTACTGTACTTTGCTGTCTTTATCCTGACGGAATGAAAATATGACACTAGCAAATGGACGCATTTTCATGTTCCGTTGACATACATTTGAATTTGATGCAATGGAACTGTAGTCGAGGCATGCCGAAATATGTTAAAGTAGGTTCATGCGGGGGATATATTTCTTGAACAAAATGAAATGTTGCTTTACAGTTCCAATAGGCATAATATATTTTTATTCATTTCATTAAAGAATAATATTTCAACTTCACCTGATTTTGGCATGCCCGTCTTTCATCACTTTCCAGCCAATTGATATGTAGGCCAACAAAAATTGAAAACATCCAATTTTTTTTGTGAGAATTTGAATTTATTAGAGAAAAGACATCAGGGTAAGTAAAGTCTAACAAAAGCATTACTTTGTAGGAGAGCAACGTTACTGGTTTCCAGTTGTGTGTGATATTTCTGAAAATTTGACTTTAGTTATACTGTATGTCGGTATCAAAACATGCTACACACCGCCATTATTTAGGCAGTAAGACTCGTCATCCCCTAGAACAAAAATATTGGGGTGATGTGTCATGTTGTAGGAGGAGCACACGACCATACTCTATGGCTTGTTTTACTCCTGAGATACTTTTGTATTCATCAAGCCATATTGACTTTTCTCTGTGGTACCAGCCTGAAGTGACAGGGTCCGAAACTTGCGATTTTCGCGAATTTTGTCTCTTGGGACAAGTGCGAGCTCATGTGACAACCAGGAAAAGATTTACATGTACTATGTTTGCGACTCTACGATACATCCCTTTAATTACAGAACAGTGGTAGATGCAAAAGTAAGTTGTTACTTATCATTAGCTAGATGACACTTTACAAATCCTGTTCCATGGAAGAATTCGACACACTGTAAACAAGTGAATATCTTTTTATTTTTTTTAAAGTCCACTATGCAGCTAACATGTCAGTGGCAAAATATGGATGGCTAAAAAGGTTATACTTTAATGTATACTCTCATTAATATAACACATTCAGATGATTCTTAACAAGATGTGATCCTGTTGCCTAGTTTTGCCTGGGTACAAATAGTCTACATCATGAAACGGTTCTCTGGTGCATGGATGATATTTAAGTAAAATCGCACGTTTCAGAGCCTGTAACTTCAGTTTGGTACAACGCAGAAAGGTCAGTGGTGGCATGATGAATAGAAAAATATACCAGAAGTAAAACAAGCCATAGAGTATGGTCGTGTGCCTTTAAAGACGAAAATAGCAGAAGGAAATCGATGGTCATGGGTGGAACAAAGCATTTGGAAGCTACATACCTTCTCTCTTATATAGTATGATAGAGAGGGTCCTATGTCAGAACGTGTCATGGGAGTAATCGAAGGTATTTTGTCATTCTGTATGATTTTTTGCGTTCATATTTTTTTTCCTTCTCAACATCAAGCTCGCATCGAGCACCTGTGACCCTATTCACTTCAGTGATGCCAAGCCGCGGTAGCTCAGTTGGTAAAGCATTGGACTCGAGGGGGCTCGTATATCATTGCTTACAATTTACTTGTAAATATTATATGTACTATCTATAGTATTAATATAAGGAAGGACACTTCTATCCACCCTCTTGTACAAGAATTAACACTGATATTTATAGGGCTGTACTTGGCGTAGTCTTAGAAGGTCAGACCACATTAGTCTGACGCTTTGTCAATAAATTATGACGAGATCTCTGACATGAAATCACCTTATTGGTACTATAAATTAACAAGGAATGCAAGTGTGACCTAACCCTCTGCATGATTCGACGTTTCTTGCCTACTCGAACATTTCAGATAGCGCGGTTTGATCGGTTGAATGCCAGTGCTGGCATCGATGTGAAATTATTAATATGGCATGTATTAGGGCAGTAAGATAACAATCCCTTGCACTACCACCCCTTGTTCTTTTGGTTAATTTAGTTAATGTGATGCAGTTTAGTGTCAAGTATTGCTGCAGTCTGAGTTCATTCTTAGACACTTGCCATGTCACCTAAAGAGCTAAATTTTAACTTCTACAGGATTTTTCCTTCACCATATATTCACACTTAGGAGGCATACATTTTCTTCCTTATTGCTGAAAGCATCAGAAGAATACCTATAAATTAGTAATTGGAATTCAATCTTGAATAAAATGATTTCTATCATTATGCCCTAGTTACATGTGTAGAATCAATAAATTGACTGTTTTCTTCAAAGGACTTTTTTTATAATGATGGTGCATTGTGTACTCTTAGAATACCATAAAAATAACTGTCTTACTGTTGCAGAATGGCACCCAAGGCTGATGATAAGACGAAGAAGCCTCGTATGGTGGTGAAGGATATTGGAGGGGACAAAAATGGTGGCAAGAGAAATGTCCGAGTTAGCAGGCTGGTAAGAATAAATTGAGAAAGTACTTGTTATTTTGACAGCATATAAAACTGTGTAAAAATTTAATAAATTTAGTATTTTGCTTCCACGTTAGCAAATAGTTGTGGTATTCTCTCTTAATTTTTGGTGTCTTTTTGTACGAGGCAGAACAAAAACTTGCAAAACTGGAACTGGGTCTTAATCATCATGATGTTACTGGCATTTATAACATATGAAATGCTGACCAGAATTAAACTGGACTGAGTATATGGGTCAGTTTGAGTTTATCCACAGTGATTAAGAACTGCCATTTCCAGCATGCACAAAAGATCCAGAACTTGTCCAAATAGCATAGTTTATATGCATAAAATGTTCATATATGAAATGGACTGCATATACAGTGCTCTAAGAAAATTATTTTTGAAACTGGCCAGGGCTAGTGACTTGACAAAACGTTATAAGCCCTGACTAAAATTCCATAAACCCAGACTCCAAGTTCCACATACCCCAAATTTTCCCTTTTTTATATATTATTTCTTACACACTGTTACAATTGCATCAGTTTAAATATAAATTCAGTAGGGGTTTTGAAGCTATTGGATTGTCTTGATATTCAAACTTCTGCTGGATTCTCTGAGCCAGTCAGTCAGAACCATGTTCACATATGTCAGTAGTGTGCGCAACAAATTCATTGCCTCTCCCTTACCATATTTTTGTATTTGCTGGTGTGTTTCGCAAAGTAAAACTCCGTCGCCCAGTTCTGAAATTTATTTTGATAGGACTTTGCTGATACTATTACAGTAATAGCCATTTGCATCCTATGTTAGCTAAAATAAATAATCACCCTTGAACAACACTATTGTGACAATTGAAATGATCATGATTTACATTTTATATGTGCAGTAAAATCTGACATCAAAGAAACATTGCCGCTATTCACAAATTTGTCAGAATCCTGTAATACATATGGCTTAAACATTTCAGTTCAAAGTAATGATACATAATTCCTTTTGTTCTCCTAGACTCATCTAGAATCTTTGATTTTACCTGCTGGGTTGTTCCACATCCTGAGCATACCTATGCAAATTAGCAGTGGGTTCACCCATTGCAGTCTTCGAGCACGTCACTAGCCATTGTCAGCAAATTAAGTAATAGTGTGAAATGGTGGTTTATAACCTGACCTCTCTGTATTTTAATTACAGCAGATTAAACTGCCCAGAGGATAGTTTTACCTCAGCTCTAGTCATTACTGTTTATATATGCTGTATGTGACTGGCATATACTGATGGTGGTGTTTTGTGTTTTTTTTCCTCGAAGATTACTGAAAAGGGTCTTCTCGAAACACAACCATGTAAGGTGGTTTGAGAGTAAAATTCGTGTTACAGTTTGATTAAAATCAGATTGTTCTGTGTTGTGGCATGAATGCCAATATCTTGAAAATATATTTCCGCTTTTCATCAGCACAGTCAAAGTTTTCTCAAACAAATTTAACTAATGTTTTAACAAGCCCATTGAGCACATATTTTTGAATACAGGACAGGCCGATCTGAATTTACAGGGATTCATGGCATCAGGCATTCAGATTTTTTAAGTATTGATAAATGGGAGGAATAATATGCTAGCAACTGTAAGCTAGTGCTTAATGAAATTTAAAACATTCCAAACTTTCATTGGGTTATTAGCTGCATTTACTGCCTTGGATGCAGGTCATGGGTTTGATACCCGGCCAAGTCATACCAAAGACTTACAAAAATGGTACTAACAGCTGTCTCACTTTGCACTCAGCATTAAGAGGTTAGTGTTAGGACTGTTTGGTCTGGTTTCAGGATAATGTGACTGGGTGGGACATCATACTACATGTCTGCGGCATGATGCCCCAGTGCTAGACATCACTACAAACTGTCACACTGCAGACAGCGAAGCGACATGACTGAAAAATTGTTAAAGCTATGTTAAAAATCCAAAACACACAACACACACATTAGCTATATTGATCAAACACCAGAAGAGCTTGTGTATATGTCAGTGCATTATGTGATACAACAAAACCATGGTCACATGCTCTGTGCTTGATGAATCTGACTCTGCTGTGACAGCAACAGGTTTCTGTTATTCTCAGATTGAATATTTTGAGAATTAGGTGACTTTTATGAAGAGTGAGACTTTCATTTAATATTTTCAATTTTGTTTGTGCTGCAACATTGTAAAGGGGTTTAATGTTGATTTCAAATGATGATTGGAACTCTGCTGTCATGGACATGTGTTTTGTGAGATTTGTGTAGTCATGTAATTAGCAATGCAGGTGATGAGTACCATGTTAAATTTCATCAACACTGAAGTTTTGTTTCATTTGTCAGCAGATTAAACATGTACGAGTTATAATCGCTGTTAATTTCTGAGAAAATAATTAATTTTCTTATTTATTTCATGAATCAATGTAACATTGTTTAATGGCTCGCTGGTAAGCAGCAACCCTATGCCTTCACTTCACACTGGCAGCAAATTTCAACTTGTGGACGGCATACATGCCAACCATTAGGCTTTTTTTTTTCTTCACCAAATTACACATTACACACAACTGTATTCAGATTACGCATTTTCGGTATATTCCCTCCCAAAAAATTAATAATTTGTTTTCTCATTTTTATTAACATCCCATTAATCCCACAGATTGTATTCTATAAAAGACGGCTTTAACTACAGCATAAGAGTACACTTGTCCGAAGACTTGCATGCACTTTCGTAACATTATTATGTTCTATTTATAGCAAATGCCCTACTTCAAGGAAACATGCTGATTTCTACTTTCAGCTTTTGTCCTCGGTTTCATTTTATAGCAGTTGTATGACTTAGTTAAGAGAGAACAGACTAGTTTTATAACTTTTACTCTTTGCTCGCAGATTCTTTGTTCTAATTCAGAACAGAACCGGTCTATAGGTATTTGGCGCTAAAAGTCAAGTCATATTTATTTTAGTCGATGCGTGTTAGAGCAAAAAAAAGATTTCACAGATGGATTAGGAAAAGATGTAAAACCAATTCAGTGATGAATACATGAATTACACAATACAGCGTTTCATTCTAGGGATCTTCATGCCCCTTGCAGGCTGCGTGGAAAGGATTTTAATATAGGTCATGGTTGTAAAACAAGAAACCTTGTATTAGCTCATTTACTAACTCAGTACTGAGGTAACTTCTTATTATGCTGCAGAACTAAATTGTGGACAAGAATTTTATAAATGCAGATGCGTTATCTACTGAGTTCTTAATAAAACATGGACAACCTCTAGCGGTAGAAGACTACATTGGTCCTTTGTTCAAACGGATGTTTCTTGAATCCAAATTTTACTGAAAATATGTTATGTGCAAGAACAAAATTGTCTAATATTGTTAGGGGTTTAGCAGAAGATACTTCAGTTTAAATTGAAGAAGCCATGAAAATTGGGCCATTTAGTATTGGAACAGACGAGTAGTGATTGTGACAAAAAGTTGTACCTAGTCTCTGTAAGAGACTTTGACATTGAAAAGGGCAAAGTCAAAGTGCTCTTCTTTCATTACCAGATTTAATAGTAGATTCCACTGGAGAAAACATTTTATTTATTTGCTTGATAATACTTTGAATAAACTTAAGTTGGCATTATTGTATGGGGTTCTAAGCTGATACTGCATCAGTGATGACTGGAATTCAGAAAGGAGTTGTATTCTATATTTTGAAAAATGTCTCCACCATTGTACATATCAGGTTGTCCAAAATTTAGTTCTGTCATATGATGCACCATGTTGCAGGAAAAGCTGCTAATAAATTAGAAGAACTCCTGAAGTATGAAGTTGGCACTCCACTCTTCCTGACAATGTACTTCATATGGATAGAGCTGATTTTTTCATGTCATTTCCCAGCTAAAAGACCCAATAACTGTAAGATATAAATTTCCTCCTCTTTGTCAGGTTATGAAAGGAATATTGGCTATTTACCATTCTAATGCTGACTATGAGAGATTGTTCAGGATTCACAAAAATCAAACTATTCAGATCCAGGCTTTCTAACCCAGCACTTAGTGCTTTACTGGTGTGCAAAACATTCATAATCTCAGCTGGTACAAACTGTTTTGACATGTAATACGAGTTGGTTGCTTTTTAAAGCTCAAAGTGTTACATACAAAAACTTGAAGCAGTAATTGATCTTAAAATTCCAGTGGGATAAATAAATCATTTTGTACATATGCCCATTTAATTTTTATGTTGTATGTGGATTACTCTTTTTCTGCTAGGGTTACGCTTTTTCCTCACCAGGGGTTGGCATGTATGGGATGGGCAATTGGTTCTGACGTAATGCCCCTGCATAAATGTCCCGGTAACAAAAGTGGGATATGAAGGATCGAAGGAAATTTGGATTAGGAGTCTGCATGCACATTTTGTATGTACGTTTTGGACGCAAATTAAATCATACTGTTTCACACGTTGCATTATATACCTGTAATAAACAGCCTGGAGATTTCAGTGGCATGCATTAAAATTATACTTCAGGGTTTTCAGATCTTTTAATGTTGTAACAAGCATTCAAACCTTAATATATATATTGTGCTGCAATTTTTTACAAGTCTCTCAACACAAGTGTCATTACGTATTCTCTCAATTTTAGCCCAGGTATTATCCTACCGAGGACAGGCCAAGGAAGCTTCGTTCCCGAAAAAAGCCATTTGGCCAGCACAAGCACAAATTAAGGACTAGCATTACTCCAGGAACAATTCTTATTTTGGTGGCTGGCCGACACAAGGGAAAGAGAGTCGTATTCCTGAAGCAGTTACAGTCTGGTCTTCTCCTTGTCACTGGTCCTTACCATCTTAACGGCTGCCCCCTACGTCGCATTAACCAGATTTACGTTATTGCTACCAAGACCAAGATTGACATCAGTGGTGTTAATTTGCCAGAACGCTTGAATGATACATACTTCCGTCGAAAGAAGCTCCGGCGACCCAAGCACACAGAGGGGGAGATTTTTGATACCAAGAAGGAGGTACAACTATAAACTGACATTGACACAATGTTAACACATGAGTTATTTATAATAAGAACAGAATTTAGTTATTCAGAGAGAGAAAAGTAAAATGTATAATTATTGTGACTTTGAACCGATGGGGGGGTGTTTGGCATTGTCTTTTTCTGTACATAGTTTGCATTTGGAGCATGTTGATTTAGTCTTTTCAGTCCATTCACTGTTAAGCACTTTATGATAGATTGTTTATATTTCCAACCTGCACAGATTGTTTATATCTCCAACCTGCACTCAACTGTTGCTACAATGTTCATTACATGAAGGAACTTTTGATACACGAAACGTCTGTTGCATTTAAAAATTCCTGAAACTGGTAATCATTTATTTTAAGATATAAACTTTTATGCTATCATTTATTCATACTAAACACCTTTTCATCTAAATATTCACTGACGCACACCATTTGCATTCCCCATTGATCTGGAAGCTTTATATATTAACTTCACTATCTAATCGTTTGCTTTTAACTGTTAGATTTTATTATCACTGATCGATAATAAACCTTTTGTCAACTGTAAATAATCCTGCATATAACCTTGTCTAAGGCTCTAAGTAGCCTTGCAGTGCTGGTGCACTGTAAAACTAGAATCAATCAATCTGAGCAATCTTGACAAATGAAATTTAGAAGATCAGATTTTATTGCCATTGGAACAATCGTGCATATTTGTAAAGGTTTGTGAACTCATTTGGATTTGGATCATTTTAATTTGCAGTGAGGGCAGATGTGTTATAGAAATTCAAACCTGGCAGGTGGTCGTAAGTGTCATGAAACTTTGTAATTTCTCGAGTCGATGTTAGTAGTCTCTTTTCATGTAAAATACTTGGGATCCATTTCTTTGTTCGTGTAATGTAGTTATGTTTTACTATCCCCCATAGATCGGTGGCATTCTTTTGCACTTGATTATGTTCAAGCACTTCATGCAGGCTAATGCTACAATCAGCATAACTTCATAACCATTTTGGAGAAGTTTTGTGAAACCCACATTTGCGTGAAAGTGACACATAGCAGTTATATATTTTTTTTCTGGCAACAGTGCAGCATCAGTAGTGTAGGTTTTGATTTTTATTTAAATTTACTTGTTCTAAACCCTGCTGGAGTCTCATCGCCAAGTTTCCCTCACCATCATAAACTTGGGGAAAATGTGAGAAAGAATAGGTTTTGTTAGAAATATGGTGGGGGGCAGTGACTGAAAAGCGTGCATTTTCATCCAACACATGATGGCAAAAACAAAATGTGTAATTGAGTAGTAATTGAACCAATTGTATTTAAATTTTTTGAATTTTTTAAAGAATTTTCTGAGTTTGAGTAACTCTTCAGTTGTTTATAGTAAAATTATTGTTTGGATCAATTCTGCACTTGCCTTAAACATTTGTTTAGTTGATCCAAGCAGTTGGGCAATTAGACTGGTCAAGGAGACTGGAAGTTCTCAAAAATGTAGTGATAAATCTTCACATATTTTTTGACAAATAGCATTGGAAACTTTGTTTTCTTTATTGTTAAACATTATCGTCACTAGTAACCGCTGACACCACTTGCATTCACAGTGAATTTTTCTACTAGTCATGGCTAAATATGTAGAAATCTACCAACTATTGAAGCTGTTTTCAATGAAGAATTTGATAGTCTGGGCTTACTTGACAACAATTGCTTAAAATATTCAGCCAAAAGTTGGATTGCACTGAAAGTAGATGTTAGGGCACCATCAACAAATGTTGTGTTTTAAAAAAATCATTTATCTAAGTTTATGTAAGTTAGTAGTAATTTATAACAATGATTTCTAAAAGATTTTCTTCATGCCAACATGTGTTGTTAAGAAGAGTAAATTTGACACTTTTATTATGAAAATGTAAAAGAGTTACATGGAAACTTATATGACTTTCAAAAGTTTTAATTCTTTTATGTTAAACATGTTTTATTTAGATGTTATTGGTTGTCAACAAAAATCCAAATGGCTTTTGATTTTTAAAATGCACATTTTTTTAAATTAACTGTTGATGCCATTCAGTATTGGACTTGTGTGAACCTTTACAAAAATCAACTTTATCCTGGAGAAGGGATCTTGTGTGGCCTATTTTTCTAAAGCACTTGCCTTTACCAGTTACTGCCATCTTGCTTCTGTCTATCTGGGTGTGACAGTCTGGCTCATCCAGTGTTTGTATGTGTGAAAGCTTGCCAGTGGCTTCCTGTGGGGTTGTGCTTCTTGCAGGAGATTTCCTGGATTCTCCCACCACCAGTTATACTGGCCACCAGATAAAGCCAATCATGCACAGAGAAGTGGCATTTAAAAATGGAGAAAAAAAAACATAAGAAAATCTGGTAAAGCTCTGAACATAATGTTTCAGATAGAATGGGAACCCTGTATTGTACATAAACTGTATCATGTCAAAGCCACATTCATTCATGGTGTAAAGGTCATGGGGAATATATACATTGATTCATCCTGCAGCATGCTCACTCACCCTATGTGGCCGAGTGGTCTAAAGGACTCACTGTTATGGATCACTGCCATCTCACCTCTGCGTGGGTTCGAGTCTCAGATTCGGCCAATGTGGGCATGTGAGAAAGTTTTCCACTAGCTTCTTGAGGGTCGGTGGTTCTTTCCAGGGATTTACCGGTTTCTTCCTCCACCATTAATACTGGCCACCATGTATAGCCTATCGTGTGCTGAAAAATGGCGTTAAACCCCATGACAACAACGCTCACCCCATTGACTTTGGGGTCCAAGTCAGGGTCATAGAAAAGGGGTATTATGGTTTTGCTTTCATATTTTGGGACCCCAGGCAGCTGAGTGGCCAAATGCTTTCACCTTTAAAGATAATTCACACATATCACCTATGTCTGCAAGTTCGAGTCTCTACATGAGCAGCGTGTGCATGTGAGACAGCTTGCCGGTAGTTTCTAGTGGGTCATTGGTACTTTGTGCCATTTATAGCCTATCATGTGCTGAGAAAGAGTGTTAAATCCAACAATGCTCAAAAACCTATGGTTAATATCTTTTTTTTGCTTTAATTTCCTACATTCATTGATACATTTTGTCCTTACAACTCTCCTTCATTACAGTGTCGTTGCTTCGGTGGCCTAAGTGGCTAGAGTGTCTGCCTTGGATGCAGGCGGTCATGGGATTTAACCCCAGCCTAGTCATACCAAAGACTTGTAAAAATGGTAATAGCAGCTGCCTTGATTGGTACTCTGCATTAAAAGGTTAGTGTTAGTACTGGTCAACCTGATGTCAGGATAATCATGCTACATGTCTGCAGCATGATGCCTCATTGTGAGACATCACTATAAACTCCCACACTGCAGACAGTGTAGTGATGTGACTACATAATTGTTAAATTTTGTTCATGCATGGGATGATACATTCTGAAGTAAGACTTCATTCTGCAACACATTTGCTCAGCCTTTAGACCTTAGGTTGAGAATCCCATGTCTTGCAGGTGCATTATTTCAGTAGTGTCAGACTTGTAATCCAGGGATTATATGTTCAATACCAGCCAGGGCCAGCATGAGTCTGCTACCTGTACATGTCCATGTGCATTTCCTTGGATGATCTAGCAAATGACATGCAAAAATGTTAAAGGTGTTATTAAAACTCCAAATCAGCAGCAATGCTTCAATCTTGGGCTCAGCATATAAGATTTTGAACAATATATGGAAGATAATCAAAGGATATTTCATTGTTTGAAATATGGTGCTGAGAGTGCAAAC
This sequence comes from Sinohyriopsis cumingii, assembly GCA_028554795.2. NCBI lineage: Eukaryota > Metazoa > Mollusca > Bivalvia > Unionida > Unionidae > Sinohyriopsis > Sinohyriopsis cumingii. The sequence goes on from CM068841.1 coordinate 68,481,211, forward strand.
ATAAGTGTAAGCCAAATGAATAATCTCGTTATTTTTTTTATAGTTTCTTTTATTATAGCACTTAACCATTTTCTTTCTTTCTTTTCTTTTCTTCCCACAGGTGTATGCAGTTAGCCAGGAAAGGAAGGATGATCAAGTTAATGTGGATAACCAGATTTTGGATGTGATCCGCAAAAACAAGGACAAGAAATACTTGTTTGGATACATTGGTGCCATGTTCTCCCTGCAGAACAGACAGTATCCACATCAGATGGTATTCTAATGTGCTGTTTCTCTCTAGAATTAAAAGATTGACAAAGAGAGCGAATTGTTTATCATTTGTTTAAAACAACCCAAACCACTCTCGATCAGTTCTTGTACTTAGTATGCTGTCTTGTGACAAACAGGTAAACAAATTCTTTTGAAGATCTACAAAACCATCAAAGGTCTGAATTTTATTTTTCTGCTGTGTTTAACTTAGTGATATCATGTGTGTAAAATTTGTGCAGTTGATATCATGATGTTATTAATTGCTTTGCATGGTAATTGATGTTGGACATGCCCAAGAAATGATAATATTACAATTATTTAAAATTCTGGATGAATAGAGAGGATTTGTCCGTTTGGTTAATTTGCTGATCAATAGATAGTGGTTTATAGCATAGGTACATCACTACCACAGTCGCAAAACCAAAATGCCAACTCTTGGCATGGTTTGATCTTCAGAAGACAAATTCATTTGACAAATGCTGGCTAATGATAGCATTGAAGATGATTTTGAATGTATTTAAGTCTGATGATTGGAGCTGGAAAAGTGTTAACAGAAGCACCAATGCGTGATTTTGAGATAAAAAAAATGATGCTGAATTGTACATGTTGGATGGGCAGAAACAGCATCTTGATGAGCCCTTTTCAGTGGTATGTAGAAAGTATATAAAGGAAACCAAACCTAATTAAAATGCAGGCAAGTTAAAAGGAGAGTGCAATTTACATTTCAGTTTGCAAACAATTCAGCACTGAGGGATCTTGTACTACAAATCTACATGGCCATTTGATCACAATACCACTGTCTGTCCAAACAGACTATGCTGATATTCTGCCAGGATGCATGAATTGTACCAGATTTCAAAGAATTTATCTGGAAAGCAGTGATGCACAAGAACTCGCTCAATTTAGTCTAAAGTCACACATCTGAAAACATGCTCTGCACAGTTAAAATTTTTATTCAACTGTTCACCCGTAAAATGCATGTTGTGACATACATCATGTCAGTAGAGGTATTCCTTTTTCAGGTTGGCAACTTTTTATACATCTGGGTTCTTAAGGTTGACATACCTGGTAGTTGCTCACTGGGCCCTGGAACAAGCAGTCTGTCATACTTTGAACCATGCATAAAAGAAGTTTTACAAGTACGTATTGAAAATGCAGGCTACTTTTTAAAAAAAAGCTGATTCCCAACATGACTCCTCTTCAGATGATGATTTTGTTTGGGATATACTGGCTGATGATAGTGATGACGTAGATGATTTTTAAAGTTGTGAAGTATATCAGAATATTGGATCTTATAAATTGTTAATGGAGATTCCATGTCAAGCCCCATATTGTGGTGCTGTTACCTGTTGTATTTAGACTGATATGAGCATCTCCAACGATTTCAAAAAAAATTAGTAATGGGTACATATAATTCTTAATCAAATCTTTATATAAAAAAATCATCACATCTATCAAATTGATGACTTTTTGTTCTAATTACACCTGACTGGGTCTGTTGCTGGAGTAGTTGCAAATGGTTTGATTGCATTGAAAAAGTGTGCATTGTCAATAGTTCTAACAATAATGCAAGCCTTGTTGTCTTACACCCATTCAAGCAACACTGTATTGTCATTTATTGGTCATTTTGTCAACATTCCTGGTGTTATCCCAATTTTAGTGGTGTCCATAATGGGATAAAATTTCAGGAGTCCATTTCATAGCATATTTATTTCAACTTTGTTCTGTAAAAGGAACTGAATTTTACAAAAATTCTTTCAATTTCGTTGTAAATATTGAAGTTTACAGTTTGAAAACTAAACTAAATGGTTCACAGATTTGAACATCTTATTTTGCTTTATGATTTTCTTTGCATAAGGCTCTACCTGGAAAAAGAAGAAAAGTAAATGTGTACAGATCATGGCCATTACCAGCAATAAATTTGTTATTTACATTTGGTTTTAGTTGCCGTCGTAACTGCTATTTATTCAGTAGTACATGCCAAAAAATTATTCTGTTATTCTTTTAGGGAAAAGAGAATTTTGTGCTCTGCATATTGCTTTATTTCATCTAAAGGAAACTACGTTGCATATCAGGGCAAGTGGTATAAAGAGCTTGCCTTTAGCAACCACTGCCATCTCACCTCTATTTCGATTCAAGTCTCAGGGCTAGACCAATATGGGTATGTGAGAAACCTTGCCCGTAGCTCTTTTATGTCTGGTTCTTTTCAGGGTTTTCCTGGTTTCTTCCTCCACCAGTTAAATTGGCCACCAAATGTAGCCTATCATGTACTGTAAAAATGGGGGTAATCCACAACATAGTCTCAAACAATAGAATATTTAGTTTATAATTCAAATATTATCAGACATTTAAATGTTTGGATTTAGTAATAACTCAATGTGGGAACAACATTCCACCTAATATTTTATAAAAGATATAAATCTATATATGGTTTGCTTATACAGAACTTCCTCAGCCTTGTCTGTCATATATTAGAAACATGCACCTCACAGATGGTTGCCTCCCTCTGGAACAATGATCTCGCTGCCATAGTGATGTAAATTAGTAGCAAAGAGTCGCCTGAAAACCATACACATTGATAACTACATCATTTTATATTGCATGTTCTACGATCTTTACACTCTTGCATGCAGAATGTGGATATTTTGCCTTGTAGATAGAAGGAAAAGTTATTTTAAAAAAGTTCTTTACTTGCCATTTCTAGGTAGTACCTGGCAAACACACAGTATACCATTAATGTAACAAGTTCCTTCTGTGATTGGAGGAGGAAAAAGTTGCTGGTAAGATACGATATGGACTTGATATTGGACAAGGTCAAGTCCAGAATACAATTATATGTATGATATAATCAAGGAGAAAAGACTAACAAATGCAAATTAAATATACGTAACAATGAAATAAATAATAGAGAATGTAGTAGGGTCGACATATCTGATGAATTCACGCCTAGAGTTCAAAGATGTAAGTGGATTGGTTAGCAGAACTTGGGCACATTGGTTCAACTTTTGATTGGTCAGTAAAACTTTAACACTTTGGTTCAATAAAAACTACAAATAATAAAGAAAGTTGAACAGACTACAGATTTCCCCAAAAATGGAGGGGGATGCTGATTTGTTTACTGTTTTATGCCATTGTGTAATGTGTTAAAAATGAAATATAGGAAGTGTTGTGAACTAAACAATTGCTAATGGCTTCAAGAAATGAACTGATGACTGGAGGCAGTACAACTGATGTGGAGGAAAGGAAAAAAACTAGTGGTTAGACAAAACAAGAAACCTCAAGGACATAAAAAAGTAGAAATTGTATGAACTTGTAATAAAGATCACATGAAAAAGTGATAAAATGTATTTAGCCAATTGATGTTGAAATGTAAGTGCTCTTAGAGGCATTTTTGTTATATTGCTTGTGTAATTAAAAAGAAATGAACCAAATACACTAGCAAAAAAATCAGATTCTTCCCTACATAAGTACAATGTTTTTAGAAAAAATGTTCATTATTGAAGAATTTTGATGAAAAACAATTTAAATTATCAAAACAGGTATATGTATAAAGGTAAAACAATTTTATTGTGCAACTACTTTTAACTTCGTCATGAAGAAATAAGAAACTGATATTGTGCAGAGCACTATTTTTAAAAGAGGATACAAATAAAAATAATGAGGTCTTTGTATAGCGCCTAATCTTTAGAAGCTCTAAGCGCTTTACAACATTAGACAACACCTATAACATAAAAAACATAATGATATGGTTACAAAAAACAAACACCATGAAATTAGAAAACATGATAAACATAATGAAAATATTTTAGGTAGGAAACATTAGGTTTTTAAGTTTGTTCTTGCAGTCGAAATAAGCGAATTTTAAGAGCACTCTTGAATGGGATCACTGTCTTTGTGTCCAAGTTCAGTGGAAATTCATTCCACGTTGCTGGGCCCTGGTATACAAAAGAATGCTGTCCATATAACTTTGTTTTCATAGTGGGAATAATGAGTATACAATTGTCAGAAGAGGAGCGTAAGTATTTTGCGGGTGTGTACACATTGGTGAGGTCGGATAGGTATGTTGGACTAGAGTTTGTCAGTGAAACAAATTTTGTGTTTGATTCTGGATCGAATGGATAGCCAGTGTAAGGTACAGAGCAGCGGGGAGGTGTGCTCTGATCATGGTACTCTAATTATGATCCGAGCAGCTGTGTTTTGAAGTTTCTGGAGTAGATATTGAGAAGAACCAGACAGAATTGAGTTACAATAGTCCGGTCTTGAAAGTGCTAATGAGCACAGAAGTTTTAGTGGCGTCAACTGAAAGATATTTGTGAATGGAACTGATGCGTCTCAGCTCAAGATAATGCAGCCTTGCATATGTTCATGACATGTTGGTGCAGTGTGAGAGTACTCTCCAGAGTAACACCTAGGTTTCGTACTGACTGAATTTAATGTTGGTGTTGCTGATATTTACTGTTTGAGGTAAAGGATGTGAATGAGAAAGTGTGTTTTGATCAGAATGGCCTCAGTTTTTATCATCATTCATCTGCAGCTTGTTACATGTCATCCATGATTTCACATCAGAAATGCACATCTCTACACCTTGGATGGTAGCATCAACGTCAGTTGAACTTGGGTGGCTAGATTTGTATATCTGGGTGTCATCAGCGTACAATTGGTGAGACACTGGATAATGATCTATGACACTTGAGAGAGGCAAGTGTATAGAATGAAGAGAATAGGTCCAAGAACAGACCCCTGTGGAACACCACAACATAGATCAACTGGGCTGGAGTGTTCCATTTGCAGACACAATTTGTGTCCTGTTGACCAAGTAGAACTTGAACCAAAATAAGGCTGTATCATGAATGCTAAATACATGCTGGAGACGGTGAAGTAATATATCATGGTCTGTTGTGTCAAATGCTGCTGACAACTCAAAGAGGGTGAGGACTGTAATCTTTCCGCTAACCAAAGGAGAGAGAATGTCACTAACTACGTTTAGAAGAGTAGTTTCAGTACTGTGGCAAGGGCGATATGCAGATTGTACGTTGCTAAAAAGACTGAATTCAGACGAGATACAAGCTGGGATAGAACAACCTTTTCTAAGATTTTTTTTATATGAATGGGAGATTACAAACTGGGCGGTAGGTCTAGTGTTGGTTTCTTCAGCAGAGGCTTTACAATGGCAGTTTTGAAAAATGATGGGAATCCCCAGGATGAGAGAGAGGTATTAATAACATAAGTTAGTGAAGGCAATACTGGATCTAAGCACTCGAGCAGCAGTGATGTTGGAATTGGATCAAGTTCACATGACTTTGGTGCACTCTTCATCAGGATTGTACGTACGAAATCCATAGAGACAGGTTCAAATGCTGCTAATGGTTGCCGCTGAAATTTTCTATCCCAACTTTATAGTGACGACGAGTCAATTGAAATTGTGTTGTCAAGCTTATCTCTAATGGTTTGTACTTTGTCACGGAAGAAATTTGCAAACGGGTCCAGAAATTCGACTGGAGAGAAGGCAGTTGGAAGTGGTGTACATTTGTTCCTTGACATTAGCTTGTTAGTCATCTCGAAGCGCTCTTTTCAGCTGAAACTTTCCATGATCTTAGTACTGTAGTGGGATGATTTCGCTGCATGGACTATAGATGTGCTTTTTGGCATAACTGAAGTATAGTATATGATCTCGGACAAGTTGACGCTTTAAATTGTAGCTGTATCATATGGCCTGAATGGATTAAAATAAAAACTTGCATCAATGTTAAAATTAGTGATAATCAATGTTTGGTTTTCGGGGGCTTTTCGGATTTCTTTTTGTAATGCAGTGATGTCGATTTTGATCATTGCAAAAATAAATCTACAGAGACTAACCAGTTGCAATTTAAATAAATTCTATACTAGCATTGTTTTGACAAGTGTTGCCGAAAAATTGAAACGGAAATTTTATATATCTGTAAATGTTTATGAACAAATAGAGAACAAGTATATTAAACATTGTGAATCTCAAGGAATGAAGAACAGGAACAAGTTGATACGTTTAGTCATATGTGCTGGTTTCAAGATAATTAATTATATTGGAATAAAAGTTGTATGATATCAAGCCAAAATTAATAAACATAAGCGTCAAGTATTCAACTTCAAGACATGTCAATATGTATTCTTGCAATTGACAATGTAAACAAACACAAAAGATAGGATCTGTTGTGCAGTCTTAAAATTGCCAATACCAGTTCAAGGTTCCGTTCGTAAATAATTGTGACTTCGAAAGAGTTTTTTTAAACAAATGTTTGGACTTGATAATGCCCGAAAAATATCTGAACACCATCCAGATTTTGCGTTTATCTTAAATAAGTTAATATATGGACCAGTCCAATTTCCTTACTTATTGAAATACGTGTTTATAATACATCTGGTAAGAATAAACTACTAATGACCTTCACTAGAGAAGAAATTTGTGAGAAGAGAAAGTGATGGTGTCAAGGTGTCAGACTACAATCCTTTGATGGAGAGTATAGTAAACCAGCTCATAGCGAGTTTAATTTGAATTTTAAATATAAATTCTACTGTTTGTACAAAATCCGTATGGTTATAATAGACATGTGTTCATCAAGACAAGAATCTGATAAAGAACTAAAAGTCATTTAACACCGGTGGGGAAAAAAATCATTTAGTAAGGACTTTGTGCTTGACAACTTCGATAAGGACAGAAAGGAGATTGTTGTTAACACGATCCTTAGATTCCATGATAGTTACGATAAAATCTAATATAAGGGGTCATCCGTTTAGTACGTACGCACAAATCATGCAAACCTTGACCCCTCCTCCCTCCCTGTTCACATGCTTACTTTTTACCTACCCCCACCTGCGTACGTACGCTTGACCCCACCCCCCATTCTTTAGAACGGCCTATATTTCATCCACGCAGAAACGATCAAGGATTAATAATATTAACGTGTTTATTAAACAGATAGTCCACCGACGTTGAATGTCTGACTGCATCAAAAAAGTAAGCTACGTAACTTTAAAAAGTTTTGTCTAGTGTCCGCTGAAATTTAAATGCAGGTTACGTATTAGACAAATTATTATCGAGGTTTCACCCCCACCCACCCCCCACCCCATTTCATATGCGTACGTACATTATCAGCAGACACACACACACCATACGCAAGCGTGTGTATTTGGGTTAAATCCCCCTCCCCCTCCATGCGTACGCACTAAATGGACGACCCCTAATGAATACAACAAATAGTTCCAAAGGCGTTAGAAGGCTACATCGCAAGACTCTTATTGCTTAAATGGACAATCTAGCGACAAATTATGTTAAACAATCGGTTAATCATACATCCATTAATGTGTAATCACAAATATACATCCATTTGATAACAGGATGGCATATTATACATTTCGTTATGAAAAATAGATTTTATACTTGGTTATTACAACATTTAAAATGATTTTTTTATGTTACAAAAATACGAAGAATATATTCTGCTAAATAATGGAAAAGAAATTAACCAAAACCATATCAATCACTGATACTTTCTATAATCTTGAAATGCAGATGAAAAGAGAAAGAATTACTACTGATATAAAACATAATTATTGAGTGCCAGAAGAAGAGCTATGAAAGTTTTAATAACTTTGAGCAATAATTTCAAACCAGATATAACCAAATTTGTACTACATTACAATCACAGCTTCAGTATTTGCAGAAAGAACTTTTATGGGATGGAAAAATAATAATGACAAAGATATCAATAGTTTATTAAGGACATTGAAGATGGTGTGATGTTGTTGTTGTAGGGTTTAACGCCATTTTTCAGCACACGATAGGCTATGCATGGCGGCCAGTATTAATGGTGAAGGAACAACCCGGGAAGAACCACCGACCCACGAGAAGCTACTGACAAGCTTTCTCACATACCCACATTGGCGAAGATGGTGTGATACAGCTGGAAGATAGAGTGTGAGCTCTCAAACATATACTTTCACAAATTACAAAGAAATATGATTTTGACAAAATCAATAAAACAAGAGGGAACAAAAATTATAAGGTTCTTGTGAGTGAAAATACGATTAAATATATGTAAACAAAATAAGACTGATCTAGTTCAATTTTAAGCAATACATTTTTAACAAAATGTAATTATAAAGGATTTAATGGCTCTCAGCAATGAGTTATCTGTTGCGATATATAGTGCTCGAACATGGTAAATTATATACAGATAAAGGACTTAAATCTTCTGCATTCATAGGACTAAAGATAGCAACACAAACAGACGAAACATAATGACATCAATTATAAAATTAAGCATTAAGTGAAATAATTGATACAGTTCAATCCAAAATAGAGAAATCAGTAACTAAAATAAATCCAGATGTGCAATTGATGAAATTATTAATAGGTCATAATCAATTGATGAATGGTCATAATAAAAGGTTATTTACATTAAATGATAAAATACACGGAAGCATATTACATTCGACTTCCATCTTACAACAAAAGGATTTTTTAAATTCTGGTTTGAACAAGAAAAGATCCATATGCTTTATCTAGTAGTGAATGATGTAACATATCAAATTTAACATTCTTTTGGACATGTGCTTTGGTTTCACAGCAATTGAGACAGTAACCACTTTTGGATTTGACCGTGCTCCATCGCGTTGTACTGGATATAAATTACATCGCATATATTTTGTAAACTAATATGTTATTAAGATAGATAAGTCAGGTTTAGGTTCATATTTAAAACTCGGGTATATTGTCTCCTTTTTCAGCTATTAAAATGTCATTGTATCAGCATCTTTCTCGTTCGGTTTTTCTAATAGGCGTCATTTAAACTGTTTTCAACATTAATAAGTAATTTTGTGTTGGTTGTATTCTCTCATCTTTTCATCACCTCAAGTAAAACACAACTGAGATTTCATTACAGTTGCACAATCTTTGTGTTGTGAGTATTTGGACTTTCTGTTTCATCGATATAATTAATTTGATAGGACGCATAATAGATAAAGGGTTACATTTATGCAATGAAAAGTATTTGCACGTAACTATGACGAGTATTTACAAGATCCTGGACTGGATGTTAGGACTGTGCTTCGCTAGTGAGACATTTTCATTACGCTCCAAAATATTAAAAGATTTACTATATATTTTCATGCTGCCGTCACATATGTGTTACTCTTAAATTTTATTATTTATTTATTTCAATTTTCGCAACCTTGAATACACCATATTGCATATTGTATCGAAATAACGCCTCCTCGTAAACTAGTACATTCATATTCTCTTCCTTAAAATTTTCTGCTTTACATACCAATGGATCTCCTGAAATTTCTTCTTTGATTATACATATCTCCTCTTAAAATTCTAACGATGATATTTAGGAAAACAGAGTTATATTTGAGATCATCTTTTTCTCACAATTGCAATATTTTGGGAGTTCTATAAGCTTATTCTGTTAGTTAATCGATTAAGTTAATCTTTACATAACATATATTTTCTTCCTTGCCAGCTTCAATTGGCGACTTGTCCTTATGTTTATCGTATGTCTTATTATATCCATCCATAAAGTCATGCAATATATCTACCCATTTTATGCTTTCATTTAAGTACGATGCTTTAACATTATAGTCTTCAGAGTTTGATTTAATATCTCCACTATATACACCTTTTGTTTGAGTGAATTAAAAAATACTCAATATTTTCTTTCTCTAGCAATTCGTTGGTTTTTACGTTAAAAAATTCTTTCCTTCATCGAACCGTTTTTTACCCTGATTCTCTATCTCTTCAAATATTTTCATTGAAAATAAAACGATATCATCTTCATCTTGCTTTTCAAAATATCTCAATCGGATGGATTATAAACGTTATCGTCGGTGAGAGAGGATTTAAGAAAGACGAGGAGCTAACTTATCTGAGCGAAAAAAATAGTTAATCGATAAGTAAATATTAGGCATATTCAGTGATACTGTGGTCGCAAATGGAAAATCACATTTTCTTCTATCTGCATAAATATAAAATGCTCATTTTCACATAATTAACTCTGAATCTTTTTTGAAATTATTTTTCAACAGATTCATATCCCTAAAATCGTATGGACGATTAAGCAATTTATTTCTGAATAGTTCTTTAGATGGATTACTTGGTGGGGTAATTTAGTAAACATGTTCGACTTCCTTAGAAACGACTTTAGCTGGTTAGTTTGGAAATATACAAGATTCTCGTTGAGTATTTTTTACGTTAACATATATTTGATATATTATTAAGGTAATATCATATCTGTATTATATGCAACTGTAAATGTTCTTTTGTTTCTCAGGTTGGAGATTAAGACGATGATACGTCTTATTCAAATTGGGTTTAATTTGATATTAAGCCATAGATTGGTGTGTGTGTGTGTGTGTGTGTGTGTCTGTGTGTGTGTCTGTGTGTCTGTGTGTGTGTGTGTGTGTGTGTGTGTGTGTGCGTGTGTCTGTGTGTGTGTGTGTGTGTGTGTGTGTGTGAGAGAGAGAGAGAGAGGACGTACAGGTTTGTGTGTGCAATGATATATGTCAGAATTGCTAGAAGTGAAATGATCTATTTCATTTGATTCAGACAACCTATACCTAAAATATTACTTGGAAGGGACAAAAGGAGAGAATTATCATGGTCTCAATAAAGTTGTATTGTTCTTGTTGTGTTAAATTCAGCTTTGCAACGACAGTATGCAATAAGATTTAGAACATTACATTGGATTTTGTCGCAATAAAACATGTGGTGCAATATTTTAAAAAGAAATTGTTTCTGATTAACACACACACACACACACACACACACACACACACACACACACATCTGTTCCTTTTTTATTCATTTATTTATGCGAGTCCTGGCCCTTTTCAAAGAGGTAATTCTTATAAATTCATTCCAAGTCTATCTACCTCTTTGTAACCGTATATGTAACTTGTGTTGAGGAAAAAAAGGCAATTATTTTCTTTGCGTATAAAGTTTAAATGCGAAACTTTTCGTACAATTGTTTGGCATAAATTAATAGACTTATAATGAATGAATAAAATAATAAGACAATAAGTTGTACGTTTTGTATTTACTTATTAAGTTCTTTCTTCCGTGTACTGAACTGTACAATGCAGCGTTCCATTTGTAACTATTATTTAATAGATTTTCATTAGGCCACATTAATCAAGCGGTTTTATTAAAGCCACACTAATAAGCTGATACTTAAAACATGAAGTTAATAGCATTAAGATTTTATATATAATAGGTTGGCACTAAAGGTCTCAACATAAGTAGACCAAAAGTGGTGAGATATATTATTTTAATTAAGCTGAAAAAGAAGATAAAAGTCGATTTTAGTGTCTTGTGGTGCTAATATCGTATATATTTTGATACACCGAAAAATGAAATAAGACAATATTAGTTTTCATTGATACGTGTATTATTGTAGTTATGACAATTATTTACCACTCGATTGATTAACACTAGATTGTTCTGGCTAAAGATAAACTCCGAGGATGACCTAATATCGGGACCGGGTTTTTCTATGGCTCCACCTGTTGGAAAGATAACTAATTACGATCCCTCGATGAGTAACTGGTCCTGCACAATGATTTTATCTTTTACATACCAAGAGTGTTTATTCAGTCATGAAAATAATTACCAACTGATGTACTTGCTGATATCGTATAACCACATCATGTACACGATAAAAATGAATAACTCGGCATTGTTATGTCACGACGATCAACGTTATTTTCTTGAGAGTGCAAATACGTTGCCATATGGTTATATGAAGTGATTCAATTCAAACTAATACAATTTTCTAAATTTAATGATAGAAATGTCTCACATGCTCGATTTGCCAGTTGTTAAGGAGTTGTGTTGGACTAGTATATGCCAGGCTATATATCAATGATATTACCAAATATTTCAAAAACTGTCGTTAATGTAAAGTGCGAAAAGCGCATATGCAGACTGGAAAATAAACTTTAAAAAGTAAAAAGTAACTTTCTACGCTTTAACATTTGTCAAACCGTACAACGAAAGCATATTTGAGTTTCAGAATTTAGTATTGTTAGTCTTATTACTGATTCAATTTTATTACAAAACAACATCTTTTAAATGTTATGAAGCTGTATGCAAATTTATATAATTAGATATTAGGAGGAAATAAATGTCATATAAGATGTAGATGCACTACGTCATGACAGATACGATGCAAACGTTTTTCTTAGATGCAAAAATGTAAATGTCATTAGTGTATTTTCTTACCACTGTGCAACACTCTTAGTTGTTTTTAATTGTTGTTCAAGATTTAATTGACTTCTCCGCAAGCTTTCATTGGCAGCTGCTATTAGCCAATCAAATTGGGAATCCCACACATGGTTACATCTTCTATCATTACCTTAGACAAGCTTCGCTCTATCAGTTTTCTAAGGAAACAAACTTTTGTATTGTGTTACTCATCAGTGTAAACTTTTGTATGTGATAGTGTGATTTTAAAATGGTAGAGAGGTGTAGTTATAGTTTGTGGCTATGACCAATATCCTGAACGGTTAGAAAATTTGTGTGACGTTTTTGCCTTTTCCAATGCCGAAAACAAACTTACAGAAATGCGTAAGATATATTACAATGTACGAAAGACCTTATCAACAGTTAAACCCGTCGAAAATCAACTCAAATAAATACGATTTTACGAAGGTAAATACTTGCCATATTTACATGCAGTTTTTAAATAACCTTTTAAAGTGATTCTCCTTTGTTGAACACGACCCATTTGCCTAGTAACCGAACAGAACACTTAAACCATGGTTCCAACTAATCGAACATTTATCAGTTCTAGTAATAATGCTGCCCGAACATTTTTCAGCCCTATCATGTCCTTATGACATTAAATGGAACACACACACACACACACACACACACACACACACACACACACACACACACACACATATATATATATATATATATATATATATATATATATATATATATATATATATATATATATATATATATATATATATATATATATATATATATATATATATATATATATATATATATATATATATGGCTAACATGAATTTCCAGACAGATCCTTTACCTGTTGAACCCTTGCCTCCAAAAAATGAAATAAAATTAAAATTACATAAATACATTGAAAATTCTGTTTTGATTGGTCTATCCATGAGCCGACAAAGAGAGTATCACTACATATATCATGCTTCAACACTAACGCCTCCCCTTTAAATACGCACGCACGCACGCACGCACGCACGCACATACATACATACATACATTACAGTTTACATTTATCTACTTGTTAATTAATTTGTATCCTTGTCTGATGGTCCTAGACACCTGCACAGGATCCCCATAACTCACTGATATTTTAGTTTCCTGATATGTGTATAAGACATATGTAATGCCAAGTATCCAGCAATATTTTTATTTACTTAACGTTATGTTACATAACCCAGGAAGTCTCAGTGTCATTGATGCTTCTGCGTGCAGACGTTAATTTTTGATGTTGTTCTTGCTCAAAAACATGTTTGCATTTTGAATGTTTCCTTTGCTGAAATACGTGAACCGCTATTGTCTACTTTTTAAAGATAAATCGACATCTTCCACAAACTCGGAGAATAATTCGGAGGAAGATCGCCCACTTAATATGCAACAACAACGCGCTGAATGGAATACTGCCTTCTCATTGGCCAACTGAAAATAAGTTAAAAATAAATGCAGGTCAATAACAGTAAGGGAGGACACTTCTCTTCTTTCTCGCGCGACCTATTTAAGAATAAACTCTGATATTTCACGCCACACAGTCCTCTCGACAGTATTCCATTCAGTGGGATCTCTCTTGCATATGAAGCGGGCGCGATCATGGCCATGTCGAGCAGTAGCGTGTAAAAATGGTATGGCATTCCTTATAGGTATGATAGCAAGCCAAACTACGAATACGAAGCCGGATGCCTGAGCTAAGCATCGGTACCAAATTTACTCCGCTACACGAAGTGTGACTTGAAATATCAGAGTTTATTCTTAAATAGGTCGCGCGAGAAAGGAGAAAAGTGTCCTCCCTTACAGTTATTGACCGCTCCGGTGGCCGAGTGATTAGAGCGTCCGCATCGGATGCAGGAGGTCGTGGGTTCAATCCCCGGCCGAGTCAAACCAAAGACTTACAAAAATGGTACTAAGCGCTGCCTCGCTTGGCGCTCAGCATTAAGAGGTTAGTGTTATGACTGGTCGGCCTGGTGTCAGGATAATGTGAGACATGATGCCCCAGTGTTAGGCATCACTATAAACTGCCACACTGCAGACATTGTAGCAATATGACTGAAAAATTGTTAAAGCTACGTGAAAAATCCAATTACACACACACACACACACACACACACACATACACACACACACACCTTGTAGTTATTGTATATTGCGGTATAAGGAACGATACGAGCCCCTGTGAGGTATACCGGTATATTGCGGTTTGCTGTTCTGGCAATACATACTGCAATAATGTTTTCTGTACCGCGATTTTTTCAATGTCTTGCTTTCATCCAACAAATCTCTATATACCACGCAATTTTTCCAACTTAATTCAAAAACCATATTTTTCTGTATTTTCCTATATGCACACTTAGCATGAGATTGCATTGAATTCGTGTAAAATTTAAGGGGGGGGGGAGGGCAAGTCAAGACCAGGTGATATTTGTCTCAGATATTTATGTCGGTTCATAATAACACTAACTGAGCAGTACCTAAGATTCCTTGTTCGTAAATATCAATTCCTCTAAAATAATTTTTTTTTGTATCCAATGCTCGGAATGTACGTACAACAAAGCATGCAATGTCTGCTGTTATGATTGAAAACCTTTAAATAAACAGCGGCCGCATGTGACGTTTTCGGTGTGCAAAACCTGGTCCGTCAGATCAATGTGCTTATGTCACGTTAACTTCCTGTTCTTGTTTCCAAACATCGATTAACATCGACTTATTATTCAAGTTAGTTGACACTTGTGTAGACCTGAATTTTAATTTTCAGATATTTTTCTTCAAAAATCGGATTTTGAGATTATTCACAATAAAAAGGCAAAACGTGAAGTGTGGGAATTTCAAAACAGAGACAGACTAGAAATGGCAGTGAGTTTTTTTTATTTGCTGATAATTTGACTGCTTTCAGGTTTTTTTTTTCTCTTCATTTTTTTGTGTTAATTGTATGCGTTAATTTGACTACCATTTGAATTCGTACATGGTAATATCACATGTGGATGTTGTATTTTTCAAGTAGTAATTGTCATAGTGATTTTTTAAAATTGTTTTTATTATGTGTTACTTTATTGCAATACGTATGGAATATGGTTTTCTTATAGGTTTGCACCCCTACATACACGCAATCACTCCTACATACATAACGGATTACAAATGCCAATATGGAAGTATAGATGGTAAATTTATTCTTGCAAAACTTTAGGTGAGGTACAATTACACGTTTTGCATTATGGTTTGTGATTGAGAGGACAAATTTCAATACAATATGATTAGCCGCATCACCATATCCTCCTCCTTTCTCGCCTCCAACTTCCTTTATGAATATTACCTGCCGCTTAAAGATAGACACGAGAAATGTGCTAGCTGCATATGCGAATTAATTCCCACTGTAAAGGCGGTATATTTGTATTCGCTTAACATCTGCGAGTCAGCGTCATATTCGTGGGAAAATATTTTTGTAAGCATTTTAGTTCTTAAACAAATTCAACTGGGTTCAGATATTTTTACAACTTTTTTTACCAAGTTCAAAATCAATTGTAGAAAATGGCAGAAAAACAAATTTTCTCGTGTCCCACAATGTTTGAACTTTGTAAAATTTAGACCAGACCACACGAAAAAGAGCGTAATTAAAGCCCACCATTTATCTCTGAGCACTTTTAAAGAGAATATGCTGAAGCAAAGCTTTCATTCTTGTGTGCTTGCATGTCCATATTTGGTTTTCTTTCAAATGAAGTACCGAGCACAGGGGCTTGTATCGTTGTGTAAAATTGACCTGTCATACATGTACTATATAATAGTTCAAGGGAGGACACTTCTCTCCTTTCTCGCGCGACCCATTTAAGAATAAACGCTGTTTTTTCAAGCCACATTTCGCGTAGCGTAATAAATTTGGTACCGATGTTCAGCTCAGGCATTCGACTATGTATCCCGATCAAAAGTTGGACTTCCTATAATACCTTTAAGGAATGCCAAATCATTTTGCCACGGTACCGCTCGGCATGTACCTGAATTAAATAAATCTGTGGAACCCAGAGAAGAACCACCGAACTTTGGTGTGCTGCCCATTATTCTTGCACTTGCTGGAAACAGGTGATCACAGTCTGGAATTTATGGATGCAAAGCTGATGTGCTTCGAATGTTGTATTAGAAACCATATGATGTGCGAATCATTGCACGTTCTTCTGAGTGGGTACGAAGCAAATGTTTGGGTAAAATGTATCGCAAACCTCTTTACTGTGTTACCAATAAACATATCAGAAATTTGCTCTAAGACCCGCCTGCACTTATTTACATACATCGTTCTTTCCTAATGTGTAAAAAATTATGCTAGGTAACAAAAATAAAATAATTGTTTAAATTAGAGCAAACTCAAAGAAATCGTTTTGGGTTATCGAGACTGCATATTACTATCGATCTCCTATAGTTTAGTTCAATTTGTGTGACCACATTATGTAATATTATGGCACTAATCACACTAGGCTGCATATATTAACCCTCGAAATTGTTACAGGCAATGACATAAGCACCTGTTAAGTAAGGATAACTGAAATGTAGTTTACACTGTATAGATAACGGTCATTTGCAGGGAACTAGCAATGCCCGACGCAATGATAAGTAAACTAAACTGGCAGGTGACTTAGATTCGTTCACCATAGTTTACATACATTATAGCATATCTTATATTTACCCTTGACTGACGCAGGATTAATAATTTAACACTCATAACTCTCATTCATGCATATTTAAATTGTGAAAATGCTGATGCTAAAACAAATTGTATCCTTCTAAGATTTATAATTCAGTATTATCAACGAAATAAGACAGAGTCTTTCCAATAGGTTAGAGGTCTTGTTTGATAAAGACTAAAGCAGGCCAATAGTAGTGAAGTGGGATACCCTAGCCTCAATGGATCTTTAGTGTTAAACAAGGAGGGTTGTACCCTAGCCTCAAGGGGAATTTAACATGGTTAATTTTAACATGGTGGGACTGTCTAGCCTCAATGGGAATTGAACATGATGGGACTGTCTAGCCTCAATGGGAACTACAGGACCGGCACTCTAGGGACAATGGGAATTGAACATGGTGGGACTGTCTAGTCTCAATGGTAATTTAACATGGAAAATACAGGACCGGCACTCTAGGGACAAGGGGAATTGAACATGGGAGATTTATATAACACAGACAACAGACAAGAGACAAACACTGATACAACACTTTTTAAAAACATTTTTGGGGAGGCAAGAAAGTCAGTTCTTTTCGAGGCCTATGAGTGTCCCTGAAAATGGTCTTTGGGTTCTTCTTCTTCTATTTCCTCCATTTCTTCACCCAGTTCCTGAATTTTCCCAATATTCATTTCTTCTTCTTTTCCGACTCTGGAATCCAGTCTGGATGGCCCAATGCTCTAAACTTCTCCTGGACTTTGATCCAGTTGTTGTCGAGCCTCTCAAAGTCTTCTTTTTTCTTTTTATTGTCTCTTTCCTTTCTCTCTTTAGCCCAGGTTTCTTTGATCTTCTTCACTTCTTCTGTCAGCACTTTCCTCATCAGTTCTTCTGCTTTCTTGAGTTGACCTACTCCCCACTTTACAAAGGACCACTCACTCCATTCCAAGATATCTTCTATGAAGCACCTGACTCTCGTGACATGATCAGTGGCCTCCTTCAATGTTCCCACTCTCACATAGGGAGGGTGAATGAAGGCTCTTAATCTCTTTACTTCTTCCTCTATTATTTCCTGGACAAGATCCATAGCTACGTTGATGCTGGTTACTTGACTTGTCATAAAGTCTTTGGTAACTGGATGTCTGTTAAATAAAGCCGTGACTACTACCATCTTCTTTGCGCTTATTGCGTAGAATATGACGGACCCTTTGAGTTTTTATTTCTAAAGCACGGACGTGAATGAAAACATCCCCTACTTTTCTCTTCACATATTATTTACTATCAACACAGAGGTGATGAGCCATTAAAACTAACCACAAATTTACTATCCACACACGCGGAGAAGCAAAATCAAACCCAAACTATACTATCCACACACGCCGAGAAGCAGAAACATAACCAAAATATACTATCCACACACGCGGAGAAGCAGAAACAAACCCCAATAATCTACTATCCACACAAACGTACGTGAGCGCTTACTAACCCCAAAAATCTACTATCCAGACAAATGTACGTGATCTCATACAAACACACACACATAATCACATTAGTAAAGGAGTAAGTGTTTATAATCACACTACTCCACACCCACACCAATTAGCAAATTGAATACTATCTCTTTTTTAGAGCTTTGGTTAGCCCTGAAAAAGGCTGTTTTTTTAACTTCAGAGGCACCTGGCTAATGCTGGCATATTCCCGTTCTGGCACCCCACACGCATCGTCTGCTCCAATTCCCTTCCCAATTTACCCTTGTGGTTGGGATTGCAGAGGCTTGATGAGTAGCCTCAGCACCCCAATCTTCAATTTCTGTGATAATGAAAACTTCCCTCTGTCTTCTTCTTCTATCCCGCAGTCTAGGATCATGTACTTGTCTTTGTTTTCGTTCTCTCTCTAGCTCTTCCTCCCAGTTTTCTCTCTGGTGAACCACTAGTCTTTGTACTGGTTGTGGTTCTTGTTGACGCTGTTATTGTGGCTGTGGCTGTCGTGCTACATGTGGAGGCGTCCTCGCCTCAGGTTTCACCTCACACTTAGGTCTCATCATAGGGTGAGACAGGATAGATCTTTTCGTTTCCTCCTCTCCTTTCTTCATTCTCTGCTCCTCCTCCTCTTTAACCCTACCTTCTCCTACAATGATCTACGCTGCCAGCTCATTCAGGAGGCGCCTGGCGTACTCCAGGTGCATCTGGAGTTAAATTAACTTAGCGATTCTGCTACTCATTTTTCGTTCTTCACGAATCAACAGGGGTAATAATAACGTTAAGCACGGACGTGAAGGAAAACATCCCCTAATACCCAAACTTACATTATCCATATAATCACCAAAAAAAAAAAACACACGCGGACCTAACAGAAACACCCGCTCACTTTTTTGTACTGACAATCAATATTTTAAAAAATTTTGACAAGCGACATAAAAGAAGGACTTAGAGTCACACTTTCTAACTCAGATGAAGAAATAATGTGCTTATAGACGCACTTCTGTTTATTTTTCTAACTGACTAACATAGCACAGGCAAAGGAATGATTATTTCTTTTCTAGAGTATGGGGTAGCCCTGAAAAGGGCTGTTTTTTGTGAACGAGGAGTGATGGCAATCTTTTATGGTCTAAGATTGTGGCCTCGTCTGGTGACAGACTTTCCCACAGGATAAGGTCTGCTTCTTCTGAAAGAGACGGAGAACTCTTTGGTGTCAACACGGCAGTCGACAAAACCTCTTTTAGGTTCCTGTTGCTGTTGCTGCTGCTCTTTTTGTTCTCTCTGTTGTTTCTGAAGTCTGTACTTCTCCGTCCATTCTTCTTTTTCCCTGTTAATTTCCTCTCTGAAGACCTCTTCTATCAGGTCTTCAGTGACTTTTAACATTCTGACATTTTCTATCTCTTCAGGCTTCGGTATCAGACTGTGTCTGACCCTATGCAAATTCACGTAGGCTTCGTTCAGCTTGGCTAATCTTGAGCACATCTTTGTAGGAGGATGAGTCGACAATGGATGGTCAGACTGTAGACTACCCCGCTTTTATGGTAAAAGCGCGGACGTGAACGGAAACATCCCTACACGGTTACGAGTCGGAATGCTCAAATAGTTTGATGTGAGGGATAGAGAGAAGTCAAAGAGCACGGTTCATGATACAAATGACAAACAAACGAAAAACGCATTGTTTTCAAAACACAACATTTTTTTTCAAATACAACTAACAATTAACAAATTTTTAAAAAAATTATCAATTCAATTTAACAACAAACATTTTTTCAATTAACCATCTATTTTGGACAAGGTTGACAACGTTGTGAATTAAATTGAGATTTCCACTGTTGGATGTCATTGGACCATTGATGTACACTACGTTTCCTAGGTAAAGACATAAGATAACCATAATGACCTATGTAAAGAGGGACAACAGTCCTCCGTAGCTTCTAATAGTCTATAATGACTTCTCTCAAACTATTGATTTCTAGGGTATTATCGAATTCGGCATACAGGAGGACGTTCAGCGTTTCAGGTAGAGGTTTAGCAAACTGAAGTTCCACTCGAATCTGGCCTGATTTTATAGGGTGGAAATGTCCCTCGTCGCTCCCTTGGTCTGGAGTGAAATCAAACGCCCGCAAAGCGTAGCCTCCTGCACAATCGTCGTACGTTACCATGACTGGTGTTGCTTCCTAATTGTACCGTGGCTTTGTACATGGACAAGTACGACCTTAAGTAACTCATCTTGGCACTAAATTCAGGTTTAAAAGGTCTGGTACACAAGGTCGTGCCATCTCGACTGACTTCGATCTTGGACACGTCGTAATGCTTAAACTGGAAAGGATTTTTATTGTGGACTCCGTTGAAGGCTGCATTGCTCACGATACCAAGGATTAATCGCTTGGGTAATTGTCCTTGGAACAGATGATCTTCGATCTTGGATCAGAGTACAGTGGCAATGGTGAAAGTTTTCATTCCCACGCGTCGTATCGGATACTTAGCGGTCGTTCTGCGCAAAGTGTGACTGATGTCGTTTCCCACTTTTGGTAACACTTCCACACGTCGCACGTAGAGTCTGGCTTCCTCGATGTAGGTTTTATAATCGTTTGCAGCATCCATCGAATGGAAAGTGGTACTGCTACGTTTCAGTCTCAGGCGAATATCTACGCCGTTCAGCAAATACTTCTCTTGTAACCACATGTCCAAATGTAAGCCGTCCATCAGTTCTACACTTCGACTTCCAGCAATTTTCTTTTGACGTGCGTCAGATCCCTTATTGGTGCAATCTTTATCTGCCACCTCATCGAACTTGCCCGCTGTGTCAGGTTTCCATACCCGCAAGCATCCAGATGAGTTTTTTTGGCTTCTTTTCCGTACGTCAAGAGATTTTCTAGCACGCTGGATAAGGATAAGTATCCATGCTGCTGCTGACCAGTTTGTTATTCAAGTACAAGTCCACTTCGCTGAACAAGGAATGCACGAAATTGTTGACAGGAGCTACTGGCTCGTCGGCATCTAGATAGCTACCATCCATGTCGTTCATTTTGACTTTCAAATACAAGTAACTACGGTTCTGATCAATGTAATCTTCAGGCTGTCCTTTGATTTCAAACTCGATGGGAGCTGAAGCTGTCAAGGAGGAGATGGGATGAAATTCGACCCATGGGGATTCTTGCATCGTCATCATGGTGGGTGGCATGGCAAACAGATCCAGTTCCGACTTGGAACAGGCGCCAGACGATCTGTGCATAATTTCTGTTTCTAATATTTAATAATCAAAAAACGTCTAAGTCTCGAGCAGTTCTTCTTTTCTTTGTCTTTCTAGCTTTAAAAGTGTGAAGTCTGGTGAAAGGGTGTTTTCTTCGTCGTCTCTTTCTGCCTTGTCCTTGCTGATTCGTCAGGGAAGCAGGAATGCCTGACTCGGTAGCTTTCAGAGTATTTATAGGAGTTTCTCGTCGGCCAAAATGTCTTTACCCGTTTGCAGCAAGACATTTTTGCCTGCCCTCAAGAATGCTTCTTTTGGGTTTTCTTTGTCGATGATGACATTTTTGAGAAATTCTTTACCGTGTATCAATGCCGCATCTTTCAAGGCATGCAATCCTCGTGTCATCATCGGTTCAACACCCGAGCCACCGAACTAAAGGCTGATTTTAACATATCCCCTAAACCGTGTCCTCGCTGTCGAGCAACGCCTCGGTACAGTGGATACATGATTTACATTTCGTTAGAGAATCGTTTTCGAAAATGGAGTTTCACCGTGACTTTCCTTTTGGAGAATGGAATATTTTGTCCCAGATTTCCTTTTATAGCAATGTTGACAGTGGCAAAATATGACTTACTGATGGGCAAATAGTGAGGATGTCCAAGTTCATGGTGTACGTGATAGGTGTTTGCACTTTCCTGGTCATTGGTCGTGGTACTATCCACTTTGAAAGGAATGACACGCAGTAACGGCACGGAGGTGTGTCCCACTACGTTATACTCCATCACATCGGAGTACACAAATATCAAATTCAGTCCTTCGTTCAGTTCTACCGGGTTTCCAAAAAGCCCTGTAAAAATCCATATTACTGTTGATCTTGGGGCTCAGATTGTTTGCCACCATTTGTGGATGTCCACCTAAAATTTCAAACAAACTACCATTAAACCTGAGGGACAACGTGTCCGTATCCTGAAATTTGATCACGAGGCGATGAGCCACGTTATGGTACTCAATCTTCGCACTCCTTTTGGCTCTGTTCAGGGCTTTGCCAAAGGCTAAGTCGAACCTGTCCGCACTAGTGTCCACCAAATGTTCACCACTAAAATAAAACCCTGAAGGATTTTTTAATGTGTAGATACATAAACCCAAAGGCTCTTTTCAGGGCCACTCATAGGCCTCGAAAAGAATTGACTTTCTTGCCTCCCCAATTTTTTTATTAAAATGTTGTATCAGTGTTTGTCTCTTGCATGTTATATGTGTTATATAAATCTCACATGTTCAATTCCCATTGTCCCTAGAGTGCAGGTCCTGTATTCCTAATGTTAAATTCTCATTGAGGCTAGACAGTCTCACCATGTTCAATTCCCATTGTCCCTAGAGTGCACATCCTGTATTCCCTATGTTAAATTCTCACTGAGGATAGACAGTCTCACCATGTTCAATTCCCATTGTCCCTAGAGTGCAGGTCCTGTATTCCCTATGTTAAATTACCATTGAGGCTAGACAGTCTCACCATGTTCAATTCCCATTGTCCCTAGAGTGCAGGTCCTGTATTCCTAATGTTAAATTCTCATTGAGGCTAGACAGTCTCACCATGTTCAATTCCCATTGTCCCTAGAGTGCAGGTCCTGTATTCCCTATGTTAAATTCTCATTGAGGCTAGACAGTCTCACCATGTTCAATTCCCATTGTCCCTAGAGTGCAGGTCCTGTATTCCTAATGTTAAATTCTCATTGAGGCTAGACAGTCTCACCATGTTCAATTCCCATTGTCCCTAGAGTGCAGGTCCTGTATTCCCTATGTTAAATTCTCATTGAGGCTAGACAGTCTCACCATGTTCAATTCCCATTGTCCCTAGAGTGCAGGTCCTGTATTCCTAATGTTAAATTCTCATTGAGGCTAGACAGTCTCACCATGTTCAATTCCCGTTGTCCCTAGAGTGCACGTCCTGTATTCCCTATGTTAAATTCTCCTTGAGGCTAGACAGTCTCACCATGTTCAATTCCCATTGTCCTTAGAGTGCAGGTCCTGTATTCCTAATGTTAAATTCTCATTGAGGCTAGACAGTCTCACCATGTTCAATTCCCATTGTCCCTAGAGTGCAGGTCCTGTATTCCCTATGTTAAATTCTCATTGAGGCTAGACAGTCTCACCATGTTCAATTCCCATTGTCCCTAGAGTGCAGGTCCTGTATTCCCTATGTTAAATTCTCATTGAGGCTAGACAGTCTCACCATGTTCAATTCCCATTGTCCTTAGAGTGCAGGTCCTGTATTCCCTATGTTAAATTCTCACTGAGGTTAGACAGTCTCACCATGTTCAATTCCCATTGTCCCTAGAGTGCAGGTCCTGTATTCCCTATGTTAAATTACCATTGAGGCTAGACAGTCTCACCATGTTCAATTCCAATTGTCCCTAGAGTGCAGGTCCTGTATTCCTAATGTTAAATTCTCCTTGAGGCTAGACAGTCTCACCATGTTCAATTCCCATTGTCCCTAGAGTGCAGGTCCTGTATTCCCTATGTTAAATTCTCATTGAGGCTAGACAGTCTCACCATGTTCAATTCCCATTGTCCCTAGAGTGCAGGTCCTGTATTCCTAATGTTAAATTCTCATTGAGGCTAGACAGTCTCACCATGTTCAATTCCCATTGTCCCTAGAGTGCAGGTCCTGTATTCCCTATGTTCAATTCTCATTGAGGCTAGACAGTCTCACCATGTTCAATTCCCATTGTCCTTAGAGTGCAGGTCCTGTATTCCTAATGTTAAATTCTCATTGAGGCTAGACAGTCTCACCATGTTCAATTCCCATTGTCCCTAGAGTGCAGGTCCTGTATTCCCTATGTTAAATTCTCATTGAGGCTAGACAGTCTCACCATGTTCAATTCCCATTGTCCCTAGAGTGCAGATCCTGTATTCCCTGTGTTAAATTCTCACTGAGGCTAGACAGTCTCACCATGTTCAATTCCCATTGTCCCTAGAGTGCATGTCCTGTATTTCCCATGTTAAATTACCATTGAGGCTAGACAGTCTCACCATGTTCAATTCCCATTGTCCCTAGAGTGCAGGTCCTGTATTTCCCATGTTAAATTACCATTGAGGCTAGACAGTCTCACCATGTTCAATTCCCATTGTCCCTAGAGTGCAGGTCCTGTATTTCGCATGTTAAATTACCATTGAGGCTAGACAGTCTCACCATGTTCAATTCCCATTGTCCCTAGAGTGCAGGTCCTGTATTTCCCATGTTAAATTAACATTGAGGCTAGACAGTCTCACCATGTTCAATTCCCATTGTCCCTAGAGTACAGGTCCTGTATTTCCCATGTTAAATTACCATTGAGGCTAGACAGTCTCACCATGTTCAATTCCCATTGTCCCTAGAGTGCAGGTCCTGTATTCCCTATGTTAAATTCTCCTTGAGGCTAGACAGTCTCACCATGTTCATTTCCCATTGTCCCTAGAGTGCAGGTCCTGTATTCCCTATGTTAAATTCTCCTTGAGGCTAGACAGTCTCACCATGTTCAATTCCCATTGTCCCTAGAGTGCAGGTCCTGTATTCCCTATGTTAAATTCTCACTGAGGCTAGACAGTTTCACCATGTTCAATTCCCATTGTCCCTAGAGTGCAGGTCCTGTATTCCCTATGTTAAATTCTCCTTGAGGCTAGACAGTCTCACCATGTTCAATTCCCATTGTCCCTAGAGTGTCGGTCCTGTATTTCCCATGTTCAATTCCCATTGAGGCTAGACAGTCCCACCATGTTAAAATTTCCCATGTTAAATTTCCCTTGAGGCTAGGGTACAACCCTCCTTGTTAAACACTAAAGTCCCACTTCACTACTGCAAATACTAAACAAATGGATCTTGGTCAACAGACAATGTCTCCAAACATTGTTCGTGCAATACATTATTTGTTTGCAGGATATCCCCGTTTTTTTATATTTTTCTCCCAGATTTACAAGTTCAAATAATGTATAACATGCCCTTTCGGCGGATTGGAGGTAGAGGTAACCGGAGAAGATGTGAACCCTTTCTTGGGCAGCACGTTATCATTGCATGTGTTTGCACCAGGATCGAATCAAGAGCCTGAAAGGTTTAGGGTGAATATATGCTGTACTCATTTCTCTTTTTATCCGTGGCTATGTCGCAAACTTCCGCGCGGTTCACTGATTTATTATCTTATACTACCTGTTTGTATATATGTACGTATAATTTAAGTTGACCCAAATTATACAGCGTTGCAATGAGGCTATAAAAGAGAATATCTGCATTATTATATTATTTAGGAAAATGTAAATACAGTGCACCATTAAATAACATCTGGGTTCAATACATTTTCTCATTTCAGACCCCAAATCCATGTCCAATATTCAGAGCCCGACCCCAAAAATAACACACATAAATACTGTAATTTTCAATGCAAGACCGATATAGTTATATTTATGATGATAAATTCTTTAAATGACATATGAAATATATTTGATTAATAAAAGAGTTAATATGCGTAAGAGTGACGTCAATAAGTAAAATTATGTATTATGATGAATTGCAAATTAATTGTATACGTTGGAAGAACCTGGCGTACCAGGTGCAAAATACGACTTTGATTTTGCATACAATGTCAATAGAAGATACGATGAGAATGGTATGAAAGAAAACAAAATTATGGTGTACATCGACTGAAGGAGGTAAACACCAGTAAGTTATTACTCTCACTTTATAATTCTTGAATTAAAATCTGGAATTGAACAGTATAAATAAGTTAGCATTCTTGCTTAACATTTCCAGAATTAAAAATCTGGAATCGAATCTTATAAATAGGTTAATGGATGAATAATGGACTATGAAATGCGTATGACATTTTCGAGACACAAATGGCTATCATATTTCTTTATTCGACAGCTTCTGAATAATGTCGAAAATTGATATTCATGTAACCACCTCAGCTACCCCACTCCTCCAAGAAAAAAGTAACAAAATTTCGGATCGAATTTTATCCTAATTCTGGAGGGAAAAAAGAACGTACAGGGTTGTAAATGTAGTGTGCTTTTGAAAAGACCGAGAAGTTCCAAGTCAGTCTACAAAGGATTATATAATCACACATCCGAGGCTTTTCTTAGAAACGCCGCAGGGGATCCGATTGTTGAAAACGTATCGTTCAGTCGCGTTTGTTTCTTTCTATTTTTCTTTCTCCAACCCAGATCCTTCGCAATGGTCACTTTCCAGAGGAAAGGTTCAAATTTGTCTCACATCCACTAACGAATCAAATTCATTCCGATGGATAAATCTGTGTCGTAAATTTTGTCGGAGAACTTTCAAGAAAGTATTCAGGAAAGGAAGGACAGCCATGAAACCAAAGTTCATGTGTTAATTTAGTTTGTTTCTTTGTTTTGAAATTCGCAGAGATAATTACGCCAGGAAATCCTGTCAGGAATACTGAAATTTTGACTGCGTGTCCTTTTGGAACAAGCTGATGTTTCAACTTCCGATTTTTCGTCTTCCATCCAGTTATGACTAAACCAGCTTAGCTGGATAAGGTGGAAGCTTAATGGCCATTACAACACTGTACGTCAAACTTCACAAGTTCCGGTTTATTTTGAAAACTGATCACTTGGACCTAGAACACTATTAATTTTACTATATATTCGCTACATTTGTTTCTCAGTACTGAACTTTCCACTGTGACAACCAATACAAATCATATGTTAATCTAAAATACCTTCAAAGATGACTTCACGGTGAAGCTCTTGTCATAGGTTCACCAGAATTTCTTTGAGAGGTTTTGCTGTAAACAAACCAACGTGCAATGGAACACGGATTTCACTTCCGGATCATCACTAAGACCTTTTTACTCACTGTATACTGTCGCCAAAACACCCCCTCCCCCCACAACCACACCATAAGCTCATATTCTAAAGAATAAACAATTACCTTTTAATGCGTACCAAGAATGCATAAATCTATCTCTTGTATCACCACCAAAAGGAGACAGGAAACTATTCTCTAAAATAGACTGGGACTACATTCTTATGTACTGAACCGGTACTATTAATTGTGATCTGATTCCACTTCTATTTAGGAGGGCGCTCACCAGTTATTAAGTACTTTTGAGAGAATGACGTATGTAAGGTGAAGTTGTTTGCATTTGAAACATGCACAGTGGAGAGAATGTTGGCATACCTCTATGCTACTTTGATGTAATGTGACTCACATTTCTTTGGATATTGTACCTATGGAAATTGTACATGATCTAAGCACATTACTAACTAAAATGACTTCTCCCTTGTGCTAAAGTGCACAGTGGAGAGAATGTTGGCATACCTCTATGCTACTTTGATGTAATGTGACTCACATTTCTTTGGATATTGTACCTATGGAAATTGTACATGATCTAAGCACATTACTAACTAAAATGACTTCTCCCTTGTGCTAAAAAAATCAGCCTGAATTAGTATAAAGTACACTATCTGTAGCAGTTATTAATATGAGGAAACTGAATTTTGACCAGCTAGTGAAAGTGCAATGGATGAATTACTACATATATAAAATGTAAACAAAAAGTTATCAACTCTTTTTTTAAAATACAATTTACTTCTGAAGTCCAGGAAGTGAAAATGACCAAACGGAGCTAGCAGTTTTTGAAAGCTGCACATCTGGAGTAAGGCCAAGCTGTATACTCAATAACCCATATTACACCTTATCAATCATACAACAAGATAAACTGAGTTAAAGGTTCCTAAGATACACAATTTTTTTTTAACAGCCAGTATAACCAGTGAGGAAAGCCGGAGAAATTCTTTTTGTTTAAAATGCAAAATACGAAACTGTAGAGCGCAACCTTAGGCAATATGGGATTGCAAATTACAAGACATATTTACTTATCTCCGAAATTGAAGAGCTTTACAACGTGCAAAAGTACGTAACTCCGAAAATGAAGATCACACAACGAAAGTGCGCCAATAAACATCGGCAATTTTAATTTTAAGCTTTGCAAAACGTTTTCGAACGGATTGAGCTTAGTTTAAAAATTAGTTCCAAGATGTATTAGATTGACTTCAACTTCGTAGTTTTACGACAGAAAATACAATTTTGCAGATTTTTTAAAATATGAATGTTTGTGAAATGTCGTCACACATTATGATTTGTTCCCCTCGTTTTCTGTCACAAGAATGAACAAAATGTAGGTTTTGGGACAAATGTCAAGGATTTATCCCAAGTTGATGACAAAATATTTTCCTTGTTCTGATTTCTCATTCCCGATGTAAAAAATTGTCAGGTATCAGGTACATCACTTAAGCATTAAGTGGTTAAAAAGAAAAACTCTTAACTTATAAGATGTGTTTTAGATCGTAGAATGTGAAGCAGTAAAATAGTTGCGTGTGTTTCAATATGAGAGAGAGAGAGAGAGAGAGAGAGAGAGAGAGAGATTCGCACTCTAGCGACCCGACATGAATATCAATAAGAAAGGAAAATGTTATCGCAAAATAGAATGTAATAGCTTGTCTGTATACATTATGTAGTTTGGAGTGAACACTTTTAAAAAAATTATTTCTATTTTTTTGCTCACCCTAATTATAACAATAGTTTTAAAAATGAAATCGTCAATCTTAGACGGGCATTTAATTGAATGCACTCTGCTTAATCGCTGCTAAATAAGAGTTTCTACTTGCTGCCGATTTACTATGCCATATTGGATATTATCCGTACGGCGAGCAGCTAAAAGAACACGACAGTATGCCAATATTAAGGAAATAGTGCGAAACGCTCAGCTAAATTATTTGCTTATTTTCATGATTTGATAAGGTCAATCTAAAATATGACTTGATTTTAATATAAATTAAGTAAGACTCTTCGTATCATATTTGCGAAAATATTTTAATTTTTTAAAATATTATTTGCAAAGCATAAAATTGCCCAGGCTAAATGGAGCACTTCCGTTCTCAAATCTTCGGTACTTATTTTTCGGACCGCTCTGTGGCCTAGTGGTTAGAGCGTCCGCTTCGGATGCGGGAGGTCGAGGATTCGAACCCCGAGTGAGTCATACCAAAGACTTATAAAAATGGTACTAACAGCTGCCTCGCTAGGTGCTCAGGATTAAGAGGTTAGCGTTAGGACTGGTCGGCATGGTGTCAGGATAATGTGACTGGGTGGGACATGATGCTACTTGTCTGCCGCATGATGCCCCAGTGCTAGACATCACTATAAAATGCCACACTGCAGACATCGTAGCGACATGACTAAACAATTGTTAAAGCTACGTTAAAAATCACACACACCGCCACACTCACACACGCGTAGTTTTGCATGTTGCCAAACTCTTCAGTTTCAGAGCTAAATAAATCTTGTATGTAGTTCGCAATCCCGTAATGCCTAAATAGGCTTTGAAAAAACACCGGAACGTATGAAGTTTTACTTTGAAAATATGGGCATCAGTTAAAGACTTTAAAAGATCCCAAGCTCCGAACACACGAGGGACGCTGACACTTGTCATAATTCTAAATTCATAATTCTAAAATAAAATTTCCTCTCCAAAGTGTTCACCATTTAAAGCAAATGAGAAACCCTGTTTTATCAATATAAAACATATTGGTTGATGTTCACGCTTTAAGGAACTTTCAGGGCAATATGTTCCTAATAATCTAACCACTGTATGCATGTATTAGGTTTTAACGGCTTGTCAGCAAAATAATAGCAATATTGTGCCGATTAAAGGTAAAGTTCGAAATACGTAAATATAAATAATTGCACCAAATCTTTAGAAATATAAAATCCTCCAAATCGATACAAACATAAAGTACTATAAGATAAAAATAAATGGTAAGGATAAAAAGAAACCAACTCCCGAACCCCCAAAATAACAACATTAAAACAACAAACCATTCTGTAAAATGTATATAGAGTAAAAGATAAAGGTATAACATTGGAGAATAATTACATATAGGGAACTTTACCAGGACATACCTCATTATCTTCGTACAAAGAGCGTTTAATTCTAATTGAAATAATATGCCCTGACACAAACAGTTTAAACGGGTTGTTCACAGCGCAAGTTATTGATGCACTTTAAGCCAGAGGAAAAAAAAAAAAAGAGAATATGTTTCCGAACCCCCACCCCACAAAACAACAACAACAACGTAGAACGAAAATATACAAGCATGCTCAACAAGCAAAAAGACAAACAAGCAAACAGCAAAACAACGTAACATCTTTTCAATGAAACGCAGATTCGATTTGACCCTTTTCCTCTTTGCATTCGTGTGTCCTCCAGAAAACGTGTAACTGTTCCTATAACCACTGGGAAAGAAAATCCTAATGTTTGCCAAATATTTAACGCATTTGGAGGGTTCATGCATAATGGTGTTTAAACTTTACATTACTCCCTAGATAGACTAGAACTTTTCTTGTTTTGATTGCACGGAATGGCTAATTGGAATTTTTTAAAAAAAAGAATGAAGACATAAAGCTTTGTACTAAATGAAAAGCATTGTTTTACTTTTAAAAATCAGTACCTTTAACTAAAGGATTTGCCTTTAAAAACAGTTTTGAGCTTACACAATTTTACAAGAAATCTCAATCAGGAATCAATAATAATAATAATAATAATAATAATAATAATAATAATAATAATTATGTTTAACTTTAAAGAGAATGACGTATTAAACATTAAAAGCTAATTTACAAATGGCCCACATCAAAATAAATGTACGCAATATTAAACTTCATGAACAATTTTGCCCCCCCTCTCCCCCCCCCCCCCCGACGAGATAAATAGAGTTGAACAGAGATGAAAATGTTTTTACTGTTCTATTTTAAGAACGCAAGCACGGAGAGAAAAAGACAGACACATAGACGGACCAATCGTTTTTACTTTGCTCAATACTTTCTTTTTTCATGGATGTCCTTGCTTTTTGATCTATAGAATATCTATCAAATTATAAATAAATATGTAAATAAATAACAGATTTGAATATTAGAGGTGATTGATGAAATAAAGCATCACATAAATCTTAAAGACGGATTAAGCAATGACTTTACACTCACTGAATCCATATTTATAAAGATAACTTAATAAGACTTACGTAACTACACACTGCACATATCACTCAAAGAACGTTTGTTTTGATTTCTTTCAGAATAAAGCACATTTTTATTGGTCAAGGTTACAAACACCGCGACGAGAATGACATATATCAAAAGTTGGAATCTAGGTATAGCCTACTTTAAAAGTTAGTGAGTCATAACACTTATTTTCATTTGTGCTTGCGTTCGAATTCAAGGTAAGCATTATTTAATTTCGCTCTATTTAAAGTAGGGCTTGATAGAATAATCACAAATTGTCCCGTTTAGCGCGTGCAGGTTGCTGGGTTCTACTCTAAGGCTGTGATGTTGTTATGAATCTTTTGCTCTTGTATTTTCCAACACTCAGGATTTAGCC
Organism: Sinohyriopsis cumingii; assembly: GCA_028554795.2. NCBI lineage: Eukaryota > Metazoa > Mollusca > Bivalvia > Unionida > Unionidae > Sinohyriopsis > Sinohyriopsis cumingii. The sequence continues at coordinate 68,513,475 of CM068841.1, forward strand.
AGTGACGAGGGTTTTTGATCACAGTGCTAACACCACATACAGCTGCCAACAATGAAAAGGTAAATTAGTCTTGTTCCCTGCTTAGTATGCTCCCTGCGTTGCAGTCCGCTATACTAATATATAATTAGTATAGCGTAGTGCAACGCAAGGAGCATACAAGCAAGGAACCAGACTAAAGGTAAATCGGAGAAGTAACCAACATTTGTAATGGAGTATTTTTCTCCAATATATATAAGGACATATGGATCTTGATAAGCTATTTATTTTTTTTAAATTTATTTATTTATCACGTCTGTGACTTTTAGCGCAAATGCATGCCCCCCCCCTCCTCTCTCTCTCTCTCTCTCTCTCTCTCTCTCTCTCTCTCTCTTATTGTATATAAATCACAAAATGCGTTGAATGGTCTAGATGTACAACATGCTTAAATAAAGGTTGCGACTGCTCTGGTCGTTAAGTGCGACCTCAGTCTAATTTAAGACTTTTCTCGTATTACATGTTTTCGCATGATGGCCGCGAATTACGTGAGTATGGCTGCAATTTTTTTTTAGATCGAATTTCAAAATATGAGGGCATTCTCAATACAGAAGCTAGGACTGAAGATCAAAAACACTTGGGTCAGAGATGGATTATCAGAAATCCTTGCCACATTCATTTTGTCAGTAAGTCACACTTTCTGCCTATCTGTCTGTCTGTACCAATACATGTTTGATCTCAAATTTTTCGTATATATTTTATTGACCCAAGGTACGCTCCAGCGTGCAAAAGATGTGTGACTTCTGAATAGCAATTTAAGAAAATCGTGAAAATCGTAATACTCTTTTCTTCACCCTTAGTGTTAGGGGTAGTTGAAAGAAAATTTTATTCTTCACGTATTAGCATCCTGGGAAGCATATGTACGAATCGATGCAATTATTCAATATATAGTTGGGGTACAAGCTGCCGAGGGTGTTGGCTGAAAATATAATTAAAATGACAATTTCGTAAACCTTGAAATTTACCAATCATTTCTAGTGACTGGAGAATCTAATGTTTAATTTGTTGCTTTGTTGTACGTTTGATTAGATAGATATAAAATATACATATTTTCGCTGTCTCCATATTACAGTTGAAATGCATTTAAGTTATTGGGACATGGCCCTATACATTATAGTTTAACTTCAATTTACTTCTTTGAAATAATCTGAAAGATTGGTACCCGGAGAGTTTTGTGTTGTCAGGGTGGCTGCGAGTAACAGATATAGGACTTGAGCATTTGAAAGCAAGCTCGACTACTAGTGCTGCTCGAACAGTCACGTTCGATTTAGTTTCGGGTAAGCCAGAATTAAAACGTACACGCTTGACTCGAATTTCAGGATCTGTGTCCTCGAAGCTGACATTGCTAATGCATTCAGTCATAATATCCAGGTTAGACAAAGCATAAGATAAAAAAACCGCGGTCACAATGCGCCCAAAGTGACAAAATCTCTGATTCTCAGCAAAACCTGAACATTCTTTCATAATAATCAAGATAAATATTAATTTTATACACTTGTCTGCATCATGCCGGATACATTTAGCATGATGTCTCCCCCCCCCCCATTATTCTGACACCAGGTCGACCAGTCCTAGCACTAACCTCTTAATGCTGAGCGCATAGCGAGGCAGCTGTTATTACCATTTTTGTAAGTCTTTGGTATGACTCGGGTGGGGTTCGAACCCGTGACTTCCCGCATCCGAGGCGGACGCTCTAAGCACTAGACCACCGGAGCGGTATTATCAAGGCTTTTGGAGAATCTACAACAACTTTTTTTTTAAGGGCTTACATCAAAACTATAATTGCAACGCTAAAACAGTTGAATACTGGATAAAAATATCAGCAGGACATATTAATAAAATGTCAAACACACGATACAAGATTTGGATGGGCTTATTTTATTCTACAAGATAGCAACGGACTAACAGATAAAGGTGTAGCACACCCAAATCAGAGATTCAGATCAAGTGTAATATGATTTTAGGTTGCAAGTATAAAAAACACAACTATTATACAGTCTGTTTATACTGTTCAAGATACCGCAAAAGAATATTTGACAAATTAATTTCCGATGAACAATGTTATGATGATGATATGAGCACAACAAGATTTCAGCAGTACATGTCAGTTTAAAAAAATCGACAAAATTATGTAGATGGTAGATGTAGCTGGTACTGACGGAATTTTTTATTGTACCTGGAGAGATGGTGATGAAAATAAGTAGCATAGTAGGTTACAAACAATTACGATGTCATCGGATTCATTTGGCCTAGGAATAAATGATCATATAAATACTGACGTGACAAATAATCTAACTTGACTGTGATAAAAAAAATCTTCAACAGTTCCTCTAAAGGCAGACAACGAAAAGAATAACGTTGTAACAATTACCTTGGCTAACCTACAATCACAACGACAGAACAAACAATACCAGCAACATTATTTACAACATCAGTGACAGTACTAACTTACAACACCTACAACTATAAAAATCAATATACGTCATGATCTAAAATATATTAATCATAAAAGAAAAAAGACGTGTTGATATTTATGTGTATGGTTACGGGACTGGTGTAATTTCTTTTCTAAAATTTCTAGACAGTTTTCAGTTCTTAGTTTTCCGGGGTTTTTTTTGTTGTTGCTAAAAATAAATATTTTAGAACATTTGCAAAGAGCAAGCTAATTCGAGAATGAACAAAATGGCATTATCAGCCATTAAAAAAAAATAACGTTTCAGGCTAATATAAATTCCAGTTTATTACGATGCCAACGATACCAGACAATATGACAACTATTTTGGCAAGGTTACAGAAGAAAGCCGGCAATAATGTTTATACCGTTCTTCAATTTATCCATAAACGTATCTTTGGAACCACCGCTGCTGCTAAATTCTCCTCAAATTAATATTGTTAGACCAAGACTTCCTACTTTGATACCAAAAACTATAAAACAGAAACAATTCGTCTTAACCTTCCACCTAATGATAAGTTTTCTTTAACTGTGATATGTATGTGTTGATGATATTTTATCTAAAGTTATAACCTATATCTATTAACGAGCAATTATTTGTGCTATTATTTCAATTTATTTTGAAAAATTCTTTTCATTAAGCTGTTATAATTACATATTTTTTTAGCAACGTCTTTTTGTACTTGCTATCCCTCTGTCATACAAATAAATGTCGGATTTCATTGATATTAATCTCGAGATTACTATACAAGCAGTAGCATTCAGATAACGTCCTAATTCTTTTTTTCTTTCACCGTAAACAATCCGTCAGATAAGTCATTTAAAATCGTTTTCATAGTATGAACCTATAAATGCCTCTGCTGCTTTAACTTGCAGGATAAAGGAATTATTTGTTGAACTCTTATTGGTTGCGTGTCTGTAACTGTAGGATTTTATAATATTTTAGAATTTTATAATGCAGTATATTTAGGTGGATGATACAATATTTGTTTTTCATCCTAATGAATCGAAAAAAACTTATTTCCTCCTGTCTTTTTAAATAATCTATTTTGTTTTAAGTGATAAGATTTTATTTTGTTTATTCTGCATAAAACTTTTAATATCATCTTAACCTATATCTTCGTCATAGTATATTGTAGTTTTAATATATAACTGAAGTTAGTGGAGCTCACCTCATGTGTCGTTTATTTTTCATGAAGAAATCATTGTTGAATTGTTTGTTAAGGGTTTCAAACCCCTCATCTGCTAAATTTTCATCATCACCATCATTTTGGTTAAATTGATTTACATCAGAATCGTCAAAAAAATCCTTTCGAAACTACAGGGTGTTGAATACCTCCATCAGAACATTACTGTATTACCCACATCCCAAGCAGTATATATAACTGTACAACGTTTATAACTTGTAATACTTAGAATTGGACCAAATTTTAAACTGTGCCTGTTTCGTTCAATGGAAAGTTTAGATAGATGAAAATAATTCAGTTGAAAATTGCTTTGTAGAGTCCAACTATTTTCTATGGTAATAAAGTATTTCTCAGCTAAACAACTGCACCCTTTTCATCGCATTCAACTTTATGATTACCAGTGCCTGTATGAGCAAATAAAATGGAGCAAAGTATAAATCTGAGAAAGCTACGATCAGGAGCTGGTAATGGACGCTATTGAGATTATTGAAGAAATATTCAATATATGGACGGAAGTTTAGAATTCTACTCCATTTTCAGATATTGACAGATCGTTGGTCTTTGTATTCTTACGTTTTTCCTCTGGATTTGAGATTGTTAATTACGCTTTGTATTGCATCTGAAGTTCAGAAAAAAATAATGTAATGGTGAATACTTGTCTTCTGTACGACACAATTACATATGATGAAATGAAAAATACTTATCTTCATTTCAATATAATTATCTCTGAAGAAATGGAAAATACTTGTCTTCAGTCCAATACAATTACCTATAATCAAATTGAAAATACTTGTCTTCAGTATGATACAAATACGTCTGAAAAAATGAAAATTACTTGTCTTCATTACGATACAATTATCTCTGATACAGGTACAGACAATAAGTTCGGTGTACGTGTACCTGATGCATTGAAACTACTTGTCGTCATTAAGATACAAATAAATCTGATCAAATGGAAGACACGTGTAGTCAGTACGATATAATTACATCTGACGAAATGGAAGATCTGATGAATTGGGAAATGCTATTTTTTCAGTACGATATAATTACTAACCAAATGGAAGATATTTGTCTTTAATTTCTGTCGAAATGTGCGATCTTAATAAGGCGTAAGAGATTTTGCAGGATCTGAAAAAGCTATGTCTTTCTAATTTCTTTTCTTCTCTGTCGAATACATTAACTTGTGAATTAGTCTTTCATTTTTCTTAAGTATTATCATCTTTTGGTTTGCTAACTTTACTTTCAGGTTTTCGTCTTCGTCTCAGGGGCTATGTTTACCTTGTCCCGGGGCACAGCCAGCTCAGTTATGGGAAGAGCCCTGGCTTCTGCGTGCGGCACAACACTTGCCGCTTACTCAGGTTTCAATGCATCAGGTACACATGCACCGAACTTATTGTCTGTAATACTGATTTTTTTTTAAAAACAATTTTGTAAACGCATACATAAAAACACACATGGACATTATAGTATATATAAACACCCCGTTTCATTTGGTGACAAATGTGATTCTGTGAAGTGACCTCTACACAAATAATACATATAATAGTTGAATACAGTTTGAGTTAATTTATTTTATAAAGCTTTTTATGGGTTGTGACAGAACATGCAAGAAAAATGATCTTTGTTCAACCTATTACCTGTTGAAATGGAGAAATACTTCGAACGCTGGGGTTCAGACTTTCTCGTGCTCCAAACATTTACATTTCGCACAATGCATATAATTCCTATATTCAAGGACACATATTTACGTACGTACATACATACATACATACTTACTTTCCTCGTTTCCCTCCTTCCTTTCCTACGTACGTACATACATACATGATTATCTTTTTGCTTACATACATGAATATCGTTTTGCATAGGTCGACAAATCACTGGAAGCACTTTGTACAAGAGTTATGTCCCTTTTACAGCGTGTGAGACAATCTTATGAACGAAACCAGCCTCACATTCTTCAATGGATTACCACGAATTTTGTAATTGATGTGTCCATCATTTTTTGATGTTAATACGGAACAATCATTTGCTGCAGAATTTCTGTCAGAGTTATTTCCCTTGTGAATGAAAGAATCTTGTGAACGCATCTAATATTTTTATGGATCGCTGAGAAAGATATATTTACTATTGTCATCATGTGATGATATTTATAACGACAAAATATGTGCTCCTATGAGAGATATTGGGAGAATTGTTGTCTTTTTTTATGAACTTGGAGCCTGATGTAGTGTCTGATCGTATGCTGTGTACGGCCCGGCCCTAGTATGTACGGGGCCCAAGGCAGCATGCGGGGCCCAAGGCAGCAAGCGATGAGCGGGCCCCAAGCAAACAATTGCATTGCGGAGTTGATTTCTTGAAAGCGCGGTGCCCAAGGCGATTGCCTCGTTCGGCTTGCCCTAGGACCGGGCCTGGCTGTGTATACAACTAGTCCCAGAGCTTGTTATGGTCCGCGATGAAACTTTGCACATGTTAGTGTCCTCTTTTAAGTTAAGTATGCTGACAGTATCTTCCACCAATTTCTATTACAGTTAGTATACTGCTTGTTTGCTGCTGAATGCAGTACATGACAGAATCTTGTTGAAGCAACTAAGCTTACATGTTAGTTTATGGATCGCTCTGAATTCCTACATATTATGATCATCATCTGAAGATGTGGGTATTGATAATTTACGGTGTTTCTGCCGTATTGTTAGAGTTATTACCCTTTTCGCCTGGAACTGGATGAAATCATACACTTGTTTATTTGAAAAGTATCAATTTTATAAATTACCATCATCACTGTTAAAACTGAGTAGAAATCTGTACAAATACAAGAATAGCTAAATCAGACAATATTCAAGCTTTAAAGTTTGGTGTCATTGATTTAACATCGACTGTCATGTTGAATATTGTCTAGGACCTCGGGCCATACCAGCTAGTAACTTGGCTAGGTTATAATCTCTGCAACAATGTTCTACCGGCAACAAAGGGTTATTCGTGTCCTCCTCCTTCTTCAAGGCAACAAAACCTTTCTGAAATCAATAAAACAACGTCGCTTGGGCACATAACCCAATCCCGTAGACACTCAGCTATCGGCATTTCACACGCTACGTAAATTTGTGTACTTTAAATGTATACATTGGTTCTACACAGTATGTGTTTACTTCAGATTTGTTAAGGTGGATAAATATGAGAACATGGGAAAAATTTAGGAAAAAAAGCTACAGAATTCTCATCAACACTGGATGCGCGACAATCAGATTTTTCTGGTGTCAAATTTGTAAACCTTACGTCAGCATTGCAGCAGAGCAGATTGGAAGATTCGCGGATAATCTTCATCGGCTATTTCCTACGTTTAATCTAACAAAGATACCGGCAGCTATACCAATGGAGAAATGCCTTTCACTGATGCCATATAATGATGTTCACATAAATTATTATATCGAGAAGGCTTGAATTATATATTATCGCGTTATCGTTGTGGTGGTGAAACACAAAGTCCAGGCATTCTGTCTATCTATCTATCTATCTATCTATCTATCTATCATTGTAGTCTGTAATAGTAATCTAAATGATATATATATATATATATATATATATATATATATATATATATATATATATATATATATATATATATATATATATATATATGTCGACAGATATATTGATAGGTAGGGAGTGAGAAAGGATGGTGGTTAAGTACTTTTAGTTAGTTGGAGAGCGGATAGTTACTTATATACATACTTACTTGATTACTCTGTTGGTTTTCTTACCTGATTTTGTCTGGTCTTGTTTTGTTTTTTCTTTGATGTGTTAGCTAGCTTGCTAGTTAGCTCCCAAGCTAGTTACATGGTTGGTTGTTTGTTTGGTTGGTTTCCTTTTTACGGTAGTTAAGTTTTGTATTTTTATGGCTACTTTTCAGGTTCATGTGCAAACCCTGCCATTGTACTGATGTTTTGCCTGCTGGACAAAGTACGGTGGAAAAAGTACCCTAATTATGTAGTCTGCGAATTTATTGGTGCCTTTCTAGCTGCTTGCGTAACCTACGGTGTTTACTGGGGTACATACATACATACATACATACATATTGATAGATAAACAGAGTTTACTTGCAAGTATGTGATAAAACGGGAGATGTCAAGAATTAAGGTTTCAAAAACAAGATTATAACATTCGAATGCTTGTAGTTAATGATAATAGCAATCGCGTCATAGCCAAGTTAAGGGATATCAAAGAAAAATTCAACTCCATATAGGTTGCTTTGAAAGAAAGAAATCAAAATATCGGTATCTTATATTCCCTGTTAACATAGTGGGCTACTGTTGCACGTTTTAGTTAATACACAGTTGTTAAATATAAAATTGTTGTAAGGTGTAATATTGTGAGCAAAACGAAATCAAATTGAGTCGAGTTTACCGTCCGTAGAACCAAATTTTCAGTGTGTTTCTGAAGATGTTCATACCCGTCTTGTGCATAAAAGACGAGATGATCAGCATATCTGAGTCAAACAAAATCATTTTTACATGCCTTTGAGAATGTACCTTTTGGAAATGCTGCCAATATAGTTACCAATAATGTGCATTTTAGTGTTTCTTTCTTTGAACAAGTCTTTATTTCTCGATCTTGTCTATTTAATTTACAGAGTCTTTTCATAAATACGATGGAGGAATACGACAAATCTATGGGGAAAATGCCACTGCGAACATATTCACCTCTTTTCCCACAGAAGGATTCTCAAAGTCCTCATGCTTCTTTGAAATTGTAAGTGAATGTTTGAACAGTTTTACAGTTCGAATTTAAATTATATCGAAAAGTCTCTGTATACTATTGATTCTTCTTTGCTTCCAGATATGGTTTCATAACTTGTTTGGCTTCATTTTACAATTTGTAAATGAGAAAAAATATCAATACATTACACACTGAGGACTTTTGCTGATTTGCATGGTTTTGCATTTTTGCAATATATTCAATGAATATTTTTCTTCGAGGAATGTGATCTGGAATGTCTAGCATTCTATATGTTTAATTTGTATTACTTGTTGGTTTTCCTTAATGATTAGATATTATATACATCTGTATTTTGTACCTGACCTTGTTTAAAATCAAGTTCATGGTGTACCCGACCAGTAACATTTGTTTTTGAAAACAACATATTAGATAGAAAATATTTTTCTAAGATCATATTTAACAAAAAATATTTAGATCGTTATCAATGGAGGTATTGTGTTTATTTGAACCTGAGTCTATGACATCAGTTTTCCATCTGGAAATTCCTAAGCTTGTTGACAACTTAGAATATTTTGTAAGTGAGTTTTTCGTTTGGATGGATTTGTTTATTCAAATTGTTATTCACTTGAATTACAAAGTGCTCAATGATATTCTTGGACCGGAACATTAATTTTGAATTTTAGTGAATTCAGACAAGAACATTTATATTATCAATATACTTTTAGTACATTCCAGGCTATTGGCATCTTAGCACGTTCAAGACTATAGAAACATCAGAGCATTCAATATTGGAATATATTTAGAATACCACTGGAATTCAATTGGAGCTCTATACATTTAGACTTGCGATATACCTTTTAGAACAATTTGTGATTTAATTCATATTACTGAAAGTTCTTTTTAAATTTTCGTTTTGTATTCTAGTAAAATTAATTATTTGTTGAATATTACAAAACTTGTTGGTTTTTGCTCTTTTTTGTTACTTAGTTTAAGACTATAGAGTAGCAACTCTACGAAAATGTAAAGAGTATTAATTTCCAGTTTTACAACAATGAGGCACTAAAATGAAGCTGTAAATATGCAAGGCTCATAATTGAAACCGCAGCAGCAGACAGTGACGGCGTTTCATACTGCAGTACTGCATACATTTTATTTTACAAGTCATATAGTGGTAAAAGGTAACTGAATGCAATATATGGACCTAGAGTCCAGATTAGAAAATAAAATGATCGAAATGTTCATTAGCTAATTTGCATGGAAGGTGACTTTCTTTCATTGTCTTACTGGGATTTTTTAACAGTTAGTCGGGGTGGCTCTTCTTGTGGGTATCACAGCAGCCATAATTGATGGTAACAACGCAAGGCCAGCAAACGGTGTTCTACCAATACCTATGACGCTTCTGTTGTACGCTATTGCTATGACGTTCAGCTTACAAACTGGCGCTGCCACTAATGCCACCATAGACCTCGGTGGGAGGGCCTTTGTGGCAATAGCCGGCTGGGGACCAGATGCTTTCAGGTAAGAACATTGTATTTTCATCAATGGAAGTCGTCCAAGCATTAGTCTCACTATGTGTGTGTGTGTGTGTGTGTGTGTGTGTGCGTGTGTGTGTGTGTGTGTACTTATTTAGTTGAACTTTTGTCCCTTGTTTTTTGGACGCTCGACGCTGCATTGAAGTCTATGAAGTTACACAGTTTATAGGGTTCGAGACCGATTCGTGATAAATCTTTTCTGAACATTTCGAGTAATAAGTGTTGTTCCTGATTTAGAAATCTTGCTCGAAATACATGAGTGCATTCTTTTGATTGGTCTGAATATTTCTGAGTAAGATTTGGAGTCGAGTAATGCCTTATAACGGAGGGACCACATCGCTTATGACTGTTTTGTTGCTGATGTGCGATATATTAGGGATTGTTCTTGTTTTGGGTTTAGGCTATACATGGCAGCCAGTACAACTTGTGGAGGAAGAACCCGAATAAAACCCAGGTAAGAATCACCGACCTACGGGAACCTACTGGAAGCTTTCTCACATAACCACATTGGCCAAGCCCGAAACTCGAACCCATGGGTACAAATGTGAGATGGTTGTTATATATGTTAAGGAAAGTATCTAAACTTGTTGGGTTCATATCCCCACCTACAAAGAGAAAACAAAAAAATGCAAGCCCAAGAAAAATAGCAAATACAGAGAATCAAGACGTCAGAAGCTGGACAACGAATTTTAGAGGTAGGTAAGAAATTGAAAGACGAAGAAACACGAGAAGCGTTGGAGAGAAGCTCCATTAAGGAAAATATAACTGTGTTAACACAGATTAGAGTAGTTTCTAAAAATGTCTGTAGATACGACAGCCGTTATATAACCGATTATTTACCATCAAAGTATCCTGACATACTGAAATTATTTAAGAACAGCAACAATTTGTAAGTAAATTTGGCTCATGTGCTCAGTAAACTACGCTATATTGTACAAGTGTTGTGTAATATTAAAAGTGCAAACTCATTCGTAATCGTTGTACATTATTTATTTTATTATAGCCGAGCTGACTATTGGTTTTGGGTTCCACTGGCCGGAAACGTAGCTGGAAGTATTGTTGGTACTTTCATCTACCAGTGGATGGTTGGTCAACACTTACCTCAGCCGTACGATATGACAATAGACCCTGTGAATATTAATGTTGACATTGATGGAACCAAGTCTAAAGAGAATTCAAAAGAGTTGTCAACAGTGTGTGGAAGAACTAACTTCAGATACATAAACGAGATCTGAAACTGGAGATACTTAGGTTACGATGCACTTTAATTACGACAAACACACACAAGCACTAACACATGAGGAAAAATGAAACATTTACGAGTATATACTATCATATCAACATGTATCCTATCTAGCTTCGAAACGATGGCTGTTTAGAAGACACATAGAATGCCCGCTAGCTCTGTAGATGTTGAAGAGTTTCCATGTGTTGATTTCTATGTTGGGCACAGACGGGTGCTAGTAACGTGGAAACGAATGAGCTAACGCTTTTAGTGTGGTTTCGTATTTAATAATACTTTTGATATACGAGCTCAAGCAAGAGTTCATTTCACACTGTAAAGTACTAATCCAGTGTCTTTAAATTTGTAGGTTTTTATGTAGTCGAACAGCAAACGGAGTCTCTCTCTCTCTCTCTCTCTCTCTCTCTCTCTCTCTCTCACTCTCTCTCTCATGTTTCAAATGTAAATAGTTTAATCAGTCATTAACAAGAACTCTAATTTAAGACCACGCTCCAAGGACAGAGGGCACCATTCATTTTTCGACATTACAAAGCGGAACAAAGAGACGGATTAACCGTGTGATTCTAAGAGTCAAGCTGATGTTAGTATCCCTGACTGAAAAGTTTTACGCTGTTGTGGATGGATATTTCTATATTTAAGTTTCAAAGCAATTATTCGGGAGATGGAAACTGGCGTCCGGGAGCAGTTTGTTGTGGACCTGTAAGTGATCATTCGGTACTTTGTTACAATAAACGGAGAGTAATAATGACTGAGGGTAGTTGTGTGCACTGTGTAGCACACAGAAAACAGTTAATGTATGTTATTCTCTGAACAATAGGAACATTCGCATTTATTTACATTATGGCGGTATTAATTGTGGATTTTAAATGCACACACAGATCGAATTTGAGGTGACTAAGGATAATACAATCAAATTAGATAAGAAACCTGTCTTAAAGGCCCCTGTATCAAACATTCGATTTCCATCAACAGCCATTGCTTTATTTTGAAGAAATGAACATTTATTAAACCATGTATCTTCTGATCTTAAGATTACACATGTGTAAATGTGTAAGACAGGTTTGACCGTTAGTAAGGACAGAGAACATTGATTTATGTTTAAATTAAATATATACACGTTTGCCATTCGATGTAAACTGCTAAAAAAACCGAGTATTGCTTTACGAATTTTATTGTTCTTGGTAAAATGTGACAAATATTTTATTTTGTCAACTTTAATAGATTTTTAAAAAATGTGCTTTGATACAAAAGCTGCAAATAAATGACCCATATACATGTGTCACAGGATAGAGGTTTCTATTACACTAGAACTGGGGTGCATAGAAAGGCTACATTTAAAAAAAAATATTTCATTTATGTGGTACCTTTATAGCTTTTGTACCTTTCTAAAATTGTTTCATGCGCTCTTATGCCAAAAAATACTACTCAATCATATCGTCATTAGGTCACAATGGTCAATATTTTGATAGATACGTACAAGTCTCTCTGTAATTGTTTTTTAATTTTCTAACATCCTTTCGCATTTAAAATTCTGAAACATGTATATCATGTAGAACTTAACGTGATCTTTAATATTTAAAGGTTACTGCATTCGTATGGGAAAATATGAACGAGTTTTGTTTGAGATTATTACTTCACGACCTTTGGGAAATCCAAGATGCAAAAATGTAAATATATTTTTGCCATTCTTATTACCAGCTAAAGAAGACATGTTTATGCTTTGTCACTTGCATGCTCTTTGTAGGGACCCCGGCTATGTTATGACCTGTAGGGCGTCTATCGCTTGCCTAAATCAGAAACATCGTATCAAAAAAGTAAACGCGGTAAATTGCAAAGCAGCTGGTGTGTGATAGTCCATTCAGCCAGCGGAAATAAGAATTCTTCCTTGTCTTGTCTTACTGTCGCTGAGTACCTTGCTTTTCTCCCAAAACCTTCAGTTGCATTTTGTTTCCTCGAATTTAGTACTTTGACTTGAATAAAGGTACATCACTGATAGATATGCGATAGTCTTTGGCCTCAGTATGCTTTTCTCTGCTATTTTTTATATACCTAAGAGAGCACTGGTCATAGTCTTAACCATTCCATTTATGAAACGTTACGAACATTTCTTCTAAATAACTGTTTAAATGATCAGAATGACATTTTTTTTAAATGCTGCATCTCTCACGTTTGTGACATTGCGAATATCATGTTCATTTGTTTGCTTCTTTGACAGTTTAATTAGTGACTCAGTCAACTCGTCCACATTGTTCACTTTATCATCTACACTTTCAAATAGACGAAACATATTCTTTTGTTTACCCAAAAATAAATCTAATGAACTCAAACCTAAATTGTCTACTACATAAGTGTACATGTTTTTGTTTACACAGTGGTTCCTAATACACTATACTATTTTTAGACGCACGTGTCGTGCAGTATTAAGGTGTTCAGTATCGTAAAATACTGAATTATACTGACAAACTGAGCGCTGAGATATACTTTTGTACTTGTATTCGACTGTTTCATTTTGGTCTTGCCATGATTTCTATCCATATACGCTATATTGGTGTCTTCAGTTTTGAAATGAGGCAACATAGTAAGATCGAAAGTATATTTAATTGCACATAAATGTCATCAAAACCTGTGTTCTGACAAGGTCTCAACAAATCTAATTTATTCTTTGGTTCTTTTGATACAGTGTATATACCTGCGTTCAACTTGCGAGAGTACGTATGTACGCAGGCATGTATATATGTATGCTTCGAAAAATCGAAATTTGTCATACAGTATTTCTTGAACTTAAAATGGCGTATCATGTTATAATCATAATAATATGGCAGGAATTTAATCTGTTTAGTTAGTTTGTAAACTCTGATTGTATTAGAAAGTGCTTTAAAATATGATATTACTTAAATATTCACCACAATGTAAATAAAATATTAAATTTTGCTGAATATTTTGTTAATCTTTGAAATGTGTGTTAACGGATTTTCTACTGCTTTAATTTAATATAATGAGATATAGATACGGAAGGAGGTGAAAACTAACATTGTCCAATTATCACTTCCAAGGAAAGTGTATGCATGAACAACTTGCAGCAATTGAACAGTGAAACAATGGAATTTCCTTTATACATTTTATTCGCCAGAAATATGTACACCATAATAGTTAGAAAGTTTACAACATCTGGTACGTATTAGATAAGTAAAAAACTGAAGTAATGGCATTGTTATTTCTACAGGAAAAGAGCTATTCCATAAATCATCGAATAATAGTAAATGGTAATATATATATATATATATATATATATATATATATATATATATATATATATATATATATATATATATATATATATATATATATATATATATATATCATCATCATCATCATCATCATCATCACTAAATATCACACTGGACCACAGTTTGTAACATTCCAGTGTATTAAACGCTCGTCGTTTTGCGTGTATACTGCTAATGGTGACGGGCTGAAATCTCGTGACGGGCTTAAATCTTTTAAATCTTGCACGGTGCAGTCTTCTTAGTACCGTCTTGAAAGAAATTTGATATGGTTAGTTATTGTAAAAACAATCTGTTGAATCACTAAGAGTTTGGGTCCTATGTGTCTTCATCATGCGAACTGGCACACGATCTCTCCTGTTTGTCTCGTACTCCCATTTCGCGGCTGGCATTTTTACAGAACATATTTCCTCACATCGCTTCATAAAATGTATGGATCTTTCTCCAATTTACCAATACCAACTCACTAACTTTATAGCTACTTCTTGAGATAATTTTAAAATCAGGTCGCTGGTTAAGTCTTCGCTTCTCAGGGCGATGCTTACCAGACTCCAAATTACTGTAAAATGTACTGGGACTCCATGGTGGGAGGTTAACATCTAATACAATTTTCTTCATTGATTTTGTTTGTTTATTCCATGTCCATTCTGTTTTCCACGTGTAGCGCATCATCCAGTTTAACATGAGAGTGTATATTTTTGCGACATCTACGCACATACAAACAAACGATCCGAAATTCGTATACTCGCGTTTGATAATCTATGGTTAATCATTGCAGATTTTTAGATCATATTTCGAAAAAAAACAGGCCCGCAGTGGATGAAGTATTGAGCAAAAACGATATAAAAAAAACACGGAAAATACAAATATTCGATTAAAGTCTAAATATAATACAAAACTTTTACAGCTTATTTGAAGTCTGACTTGTCTGAATTTGCCGCATAATCAGCCGCTTCGTAAACAAATTACGTAAACTTCCACTAGAGAAATCTATTTAAATATTTACAATAATCAGCAGTACAATTTCCACATCGAATTTAAACGTTCTAGGTATTCTGTTGTCGATATTTGTCTCTGCAAATGGTTTTCTATCGTTTTCTGTCCAGCTTTAAACACCCCATCCCCCATGCAATATTCTGGATCCGCCCTTGTCACTGAAAAAAATCACTCACCAGCGTGCTGTTTTCTTTATGTTATCGATGAGAATTATACGATTTTAGACTGGTACAAATCCGATGAAATGTTAAAATAATTACCAACCTGTTCTTTTATTGACAAATAGTCATGGGTTCTTATCAAAACTTGATTGCATAAGATGTTCATTACCTGGAGACAGATAGTCAACTAAGTGTACAGCAAGAAAATGCACACCAACTTATACATCTTAAAATGAAAGTGCTTTGATTCGCTTGGACTTTTAGCCATGTAAAATGACTAATTTTTTACATCAAAAAAAAAAAGAAAAATGATAAAAGATTCTAATAGTAAACAAGTAGTGATTCTTATAAAGCCGAATTTGAGTCAGAAGCATGTACGAAGGTTCGATTGGATAGCTGGAAACAAATCTGGAGACAAAACCCGCAAAAATTCTCAAGTACTATAAACAATCACAAGCGGATGGCGTCTCCTTCATAAAAGCAACGAACAGTTAAAAATATAAAATACTAGTGGAACGTAGTATAGATAACTGTATTTCATTTGTATTCCTTAACTTTTCTTTTGTTTTTATAAAACAAACATCAAAAGTATAAGCTTTAGTTAAATTAATATGCATAACACATAACGCAAAATTTCCAATGCAGTCTTGCTTCGGCTTTATGTTTAGAAACATGTTGTGTACATATGTTGTCTTTGAATGTAGATTGATAGAATGTACATAATTGAACTTTCAGTCTACTAAGAACTGCTGTACAATTCACGCCATACCAGATATGTGTTGAACGTGTTTCTTTAACAAAAAATACGTTGTGGAGAGAGAGAGAAAGAGAGAGAGCTTTCGTGGAAAAACCAACGGAGAAAAAGGCAGCCCCACACTCATGTGCAAATGCACAGAATGCTGTATGCTGCTTTGTTTTCCTTAAATCACACCCTACCCTATTTGCCACTTAGAAACTACCAAGAAAGCATGGTAACTATCACTCGGCTGACTTAGCTTTACAGATGATCGTTTCAATAAGCAATCTGAGCAATCGCCAATGAAAACATGATGTGCAAACTATCTCCCAAGCTAAGTATTATGTTGGTTATACATATATTACTTTATTGTGATAAAAAAACATTTTCTAAAAATGAAGACGCGGGTAATTTGCATTTTTTATCCTCATAACAAATTGCTTATTAGGTTCCGTAAACTGTTGTACCAATTGAAAACCAGTGGACTAAACCACGTGTGGCAGTCCTACAGTCAACCTAGTTATTAGAAGATTGTTCTCTTCCAGATAATATATACATGATTCATTTACACTGTAAATATCGTCATCTTTATTGAGCTCCTTTTAAAGTCTAATGAGTAAGCGGAACGACTGAAGTCCATGCGACCGGCGTAAAGGGTTTTGGCGGCTAGTTCACTTATATGGTCGGGTCGGCCCTCGATGTACAAAACTGATTAAATGTGAACATCAACATTAAATTTACCCAGCAGCTATAAGGATCATATATATTAGCTGATATAAATTCGTGTATAGGCATGATTTTACATTTAATATTGCTTTAATGCTCCCAAGTTCTTTAATTCGGAAAATTGATGGAGCATAGGTTAGTTGATTACATATCAACATTTTCCCGATAAAATTTAGTTTCAAAAACTAAAACTGTTCCCAGTATAAAAAGTTTAACTATATAACTTGAACTCAAACATAAATAAATGACATTAGCATTGTTCTTATCATTGTAGAAGTCGATAATAAATACATATCAATGAATTAGTTTGATTTCCACATTAAGCTTCATGTTGATTTTATCTTTTTTCTTTGTCAGTTATATCACATGATGCACTATTTAAGTATATCCATTTAATGCATGTCATTCTGTAAAGAATTTATCTCACCCTATACCCTCGGTTGGACTTGCTGTAGAAAAGGAACAAGTAAAAATATCACTTACATCAGTAACAGTGTCTGTTCGGCAATCTGTTAATACCCTCATTGTTTGTAGGGCTTGAATAGCAGTAGATTGACTTAATCTCTGGTGGAATAATTCCCGTGTATCTAAATTGTGTTTTCTGTTTTGATCAGTGTTTATGTAGCGCTGACATTTAGCTAGTTTGTTTTCTCATTAGCATTCTGTTCAATAGTTTGTAATGTATTGTTAATTTGGTTCCTTCACTTCGAGATTTCTATCATACTGGTATCTATCAGACTTGTGTATTTGAGCAAAAGTCGTTTTTGTGCAATATGTGTGTGTGTGTGTGTGTGTGTGTGTGTGTTTGTGTGTGTGTGTTTGTGCCGTGTGAACATTTTGCACTTGATCTGTTGAACAATTAATTCTGTTATTGTCGAGGTTTTGCTAATTTTTATTGCCTTTTTTAATGTTTTAGCAAGCACGTTTAAGAGTTAGCACTCTTAGCTCCTTTATTTACAATCTGTTCAATTACTTTATTGTCTACCTTTCATCTTCATGTATTCATATCTGTTTTATCCTGATGTTCAAAGGTAAACCAATGTCACTAGGTCTTCATTGTAATATTATTCCCATTTCTTCATAGAAAAACACGATATTGACCAAGTCGATGTGTTCCAAAGGAACAACACATCGTACGCACGTCACCACATATACATGCTTGAACTTGGACGTTAAAAGCAATTAAAAAGTTATATGAACCTTGACCAAATGCTTTTGCTACAAGTATACCTTGAAATTTTATGTTTCCTACTTCTCATGCTGATGTTCATTACATTCTTTGCCCCCCCCCCTTTGTAATTGCTAGCCATTGCCGTTGTATGTCACGAAATCTCCATGTAAAACATTTTTAACATACAAATACTCTAGAAAATATGAAAAATAGCATTTTAAATATTTTTGTTTCATTGATTTGATCGATTTAGGACGAGTGTTTGGTTTGTCTTAAACCCCACAAACAGTATCGTATTCGGAATATATATGTATGAATGCCAGTGTTTTGCTATGGAATCCGAACACTTTTGTACTTTTCACCATGAATTTGTAACTCTGGGTGATTTTAACTTTTAAATCATATTAGATACGCGTATAGACTTCTCTCAAAGCATAACATAAAATACATTCAGATCTAAGTAAGGACAAAAAATGCCACAGCAAATGACATCTAAAACAAATATCACAACAACTAACAATATCTGTACCACAGTTCTCAAATGTACCTCCGAGGACGATCTGAAGGTAATAGCAGAGGAACTACCCCTCAGGATTTGACGAGAAGAAACAGTCCCGAAGTATGCAGCTAGGATATCTGTCGGGGTAGAGTAGCATCACTTTGGGGGCGAGACTGCCTAAAAACTGCTTCATTTATATAGTAGAGTATTGGGATAAAAATGAAGTCATTAAATTGATTCATGAATCCAAAACTTCCAAAGCAGTAATACTCAGCTTCTACATCAGTGTGCTGTGCTCAATCGAAACTGGTAACCCATCTAGTAGGGAAAATCTGTTAATTCCTGAAATAACTGGACAAGTGACCAATGAATGCCCAAACTACTTAATAGTGAGGAAAATATTCAAAGAACAGCAGATAAAACTGAAAGCCCCATTAACCTATCCTGAAATTCTTAAACCATTCAACAAAAACATCAATAAAATATACCGAAATATCCTATAGTACGTATCAGAGATAGGGAAAAACAGAAAACGTTAGTTCTCTGAATTAATAACAGAACAATGAAAGTAAGAAATCATTAATTAATGCGCTCAAAGCAATATCTTAAAACCAATTTTCAAATAAGTTAAAGTAACACAAAATCTCTTTCAAGACAATACAAGACAAAACAAGACAAATTCTTTATTACACTAATGTTACAATACGCAACCTATGAGAAAATATTAGCATCTCAATGCGTGTACATCAGTCATGGACGATTATTTTCCCTTACACTAAATGCAATATAACTGATTGACAGCATTAGTACAGTCATTACTTCAATGGAATAAGATCACGTTGAAACTTAATTACATAGATATTGGTATATTTGGGAAGACAGTTTGTAAACTACTAAATATGGAAAACAAACTAATCTTTAGCAAATACATTACAGTAATGAATTTACAGTATTTTTGTCTTCATTGAAAAATTAATAAAACATTGAAAGAATTTTAGGAAAACAATTTTTAAAAAAGGAAAAAAGAAAGAAAGAAAAAAAAGAAAAACGGAAGAGCAATAAACACATCTAGTAAAGTTGGTTTGAAATTAACGAAATATCGATACAATAATATCAATCAATTTAGATAGATTTCTTAAAGTGCAAAGTTTCTCAGAACACATTAATTCTTTAAACTTTGCTTCATTTGGTCTTGTATAGAAGTGCTTTGGTAGTGCTAGCTTTCTTTGGTCTCTGAAATATATACATTCAAGAAGGTAATGAAATTCATGACCCAACAGTTCTGTACTCAAAGCGTACACAGTCTTTCATATTTAGGCACATTCTTCCATCATCTCTTCTCTATCGGTTAACAGTTATTACATGTTCAAAATTTTATTATATTTACCTTATACTTTTTATATGCCTTTCAACAAATAATGTTTTAATTTTAATTCCGAGATTCTATTGTTAATAACAGCAGTAAATAAGAGACAAATCCAACCAGTCTAGGTGGAAATTATCATCCAGGGAAGGAAATGAGGGCTAGCGAGTAGGATACATCAGTGCAAGTGCGTACGTTCCTAACTTCGGCAAAGAAGGATTACTCCTAGTCTTTTAACTTTGACTAACAGGGTATGCCTCTCAAAATAAATCTACAATATATATATTATGTGATACTACCAGAACAATGTTACATAAATCGCTAATCTCATCCTAACAAGCTCAACAATATAATATCAATGTAATGTCCAAGTGTATACTAAATATATAAATTCAATACAATTTGCAATATTATGATCAAAACATAAATAACCATTCTGCTATTCTATTCTTAACCATTCTATCTACCATAACACCTCCTTGTACTGGTATTGATGAAATGCCCACAACTTAATAAAATACTCTACATGCTTAAACATCAATTAAAAAACATAAAGTGGTCATAAGCCCAGACTAACAAGGTCCAGCCAGACAAGGATGCAAAAGACTGAACAAATAATAATACTCGCAATAGAACTGTGTAATCTGACCACAAACATTAGAAATATAATGTGATCCTAAGCGTAAGCACTAAGCGGCATATTGAGACAAATTAGGGAATTACTTTAGGGTCCAATAAAACTGACCCCTAAAAGTAGAAATTGTAAGGTGGTATAAGCCCAACCCACCAGTCCAAACAACACAAGGCGGTAAAACCGATACATACATTAGCTGAGGCACCATCTTATATGAATGATCAAAACTCTTCTCAAATAAATTAGATGAAATAAGGTGGTTACAACCAAAAACCACCAAGGTGACAACGATTGAACATATACATAAATAGATAACTAACGAAATAAGGTGTGAATAAAATTTGAATTCGGGAACGAACAAATACTAAGTCAACCGCCTGTTTCTCGAATCTTAACAAAACCAATAATTCGAGATTACAAATTAAATGCAAGACCACACCTTCAGATTCTATGATATCTGGATGGAGTCATACTAACCTGTTACATGACTACCCTTGCCGGTTCATTCCCTTCTTAGCCGCCCCCGGACATTAATTAGGAGTGCGTGGTTATATTCCTACTCGTGGCACTAACCAAAATCTCGTAATTAAGGTCTCAATGGATAGTTTCGTATTTTGACAACCCCCTAATATTTAAGGTATAAGGCATGAACCTAATTATCACAAGCCTAGCATTTATAAATTCACACATAATCTAAATCTGTAATGTGGTTTAGGTTTACTTTGAGATAGGCTTGGAAATGGGTTGGCTTGTTGGTGAGTGTCTGTCACAGTTAGATGAGCATTGGAGATCAGATGCGTAACTTGGGCTGCAAATGAGCAGCCGACTTGGCTTACGTGTTTACGTGTGACTGCTACAGAGGTAAATATCTAAACATCTAGATGGTTGAATAGTATGCTAGTTTGTTATAGTACTAGTGAACTTTATTCATGCATAGGGCACATACTGATTCTTTTAGCTTCCTTGTCACAGGAAAATATTCAAAATAGTATTTCCTGTCTAAAATGAATGTAAAGTTTAGGGGGTTGGTGGCAGTGTTGGTTCAGTATGAAAACCACCAGTTGCAGCAATAATTAACCTAATTGCTGCAGTCGAAATCTCACATATATGCTTTCTACAAAAATCATTAGTTTGTTTTTATTTGTATCTTCAGTGTAAAACTATTCTCATTTTTCTGCAATAGGTCATTGTTGGATGAAAATTCACAAGATAAACTATCCAGACCGAATAGCGTGCTTCCAAGGAACCTAATGTCTTTAGGTGTGAGACTCCATTCTTAACTGCCAACTAACTACATATCATTCTTTGCGCTCAGTAATGTGTGAATGGTATACACTAAGTCGTGTTCTCCGCGAAGTCGCTGCACGTCAAACACCAAAAGAGCAATGTCAAAGAAGTAATGGCGGAGGGAGCAGATTAGATTATGGCCACATGGAGAGAAAAACAAATGAGGAGCGCCAAAAGAAAGAAAGAAACTTTCAGAGCCTCAATAACAACTGGATATTGGTCCAGGATAAAGTCAGTAAATTGGGGCATCCAGATTGGACTGCAGAAGAGACAGAAGAATCGATAATCTTCACGAAGTCATATGGAAAAAATGGTGAATAATGTTTTTTAGGGATAATGAAGAAGTAGAACGAAAAAAATGACTCTTTTCAGGGCCACCCAGACCTCTAGAAAAGAGAGATACTACTGCATTCGTGCTTGTCTATCTTGTTATGTGATTGTTTGTTTGTCTAGCTATGTTAACAATAACAAGCTAGAACTTAAACCGCTTACTGTTACCATTCCCGCCTGGGCCAAAAAACACTTCTGACCATATATACACTTTTCGCCCCATAACTAGTTTCGACCCCCCCCCACCAAAAAAAAAAAAAAAAAAAAAAAAAAAAAAATGACCGTATAAAACCATTCCCACGTTAAAGCTATGGACGTTTATGTGCCTATCTGATATGATATGACCCCAAAGTGTCCCTCGCATGTTAACCTCTGGGCACCTATATTGACTACATATGACCCCAAGTCCCTCATATAACTAGTGATGCTGCGTCAAATGCCAGGAAAACAAAATATTTACGACAAAGTTGTGAAACGTGACGAGCAGTAATATCAGCAATCACTACACTGAGTATTATTGATGACACGATATGCAAAACGATCAGTAAAACTTAAATCGGCAATACAGATTTTAATATAATCATTGAGCACACAATATGCAAAGAAATACGCTATCAGGGTATAAGTGAACATAGAAATAGAAGAAATAAAGGAAGGGTCAAAACTGAAAGAGGAGATCCTGTAGAAACTTTCAAAAATAAAAATAATAATACTCAAGTTGAAAATTAAAAGAGGTTGAGTCTTGACGGCTGACTGCCTCAGATTCCTCTAAATAAATCTTTCACATAAGAGGAACATTATTACGGGACAAGTGAACCCTGAATCGTTTACCAAACAAGAGAACTATATTGCATTCGATAGTCTATATGAATACAAATTATATTTTACCAATCTATTTGAATATGGAAATGGCATACTACCTCTCTTAGTACAGATAATAGGTCTTTTAGCTGGAAATGACACACTATCCATCTCATTACAGAGAACAGACATTGCTGTTGGAAATTATATACAATCCATCTCATTGCTAGAACAGACATTTCTGTTGGAAATGGCATACAATCCACTTAATTATTAAAAAAAATCACCGTTGCTGGAAATGGTATTCTATCCATCTCATAACAGAGAATAGACTCTGTTGATGGATATTGTATTATCAAATCAGACGGAAGTGAATTATTGGGGTGGGGGAGCGAGGGAGCACCGAATTCATAGTTAGCATAGGGCACCAAAAATCCTTGGACAGGCCCCATACCCAACAGCCGTTCCGCTTACTCATTATACGTTAAAAAGGAGCTAACTGAAGATGACGATATTTATCTGATAGGTTGCAAATATTTCTGGCCAATAAAATATATGAAGGAAGTTCCATTGTTTCAACGTCTAATTTTTGGCTGCTAGTTGTTCGCGAACTTTCCGTGGGAGCGATAATTGTAACAAAAAAAAAAAACATTTTCGAGCATGCATACTATATTTAAAAAAGTAGAAAAGCCGATAGCGCATATGTAAAAGATAACAAGAATTGGTTCGGAAAAATGTAGTATTTTATTTACATTGTGGTGAATATTTACGTAATATCATATTTTATAGGATTTCCTAATACAACGAGAGTCTACAAAAATTAAGTAGATTGCATTACTGCCAAACTATTATGAATAGACCATGATATGCCATTTACGTTCAAGAAATATTGTATAACAAATATTGATTTATAAAAAAATACATATCTACATACCTGTGTGCATATGTAGGTACCCAATTAGAGCGCAGGTGTATACAACGAATCACATGAAGACAAGAACAATACAGATCTATCGAGGCCTTGTTAAAACACAAGTTATGGTATCTATTCGCACTAACTCTAGATCTTGCTATTTTTCCTGATTTCAAACCTGACGACACCAAATATAACGCACATGGCTATAAATGATGGTAACACCAAAATGAAACTGCTAAATACAAGTGCAAATGTATGTCTTTGCGCTCAGAAACTAATATTAAAGATCACGTTAAGTTCAACATGACATACATGTTTCAGAATTTTATATGTGAAAGGCTGTGAGATAAAGATTTCTACACAAAGACGTAGCATTGGTCAGAGTGCATTATTGTCGTTACGACTGAGTAGTATTCTTTAGCATAATCGCACATGAAAAAGTTTAGAAATGTACAATATTGTCTGAGAAATAAGCCTTAAAGAAGAGATGTACAATCTAATTAAAAGAAGAAGAAAATATAGCCTTTGCACGCACGCCAGTCCCATTGTAGTAGAACCTTTGTTCAGTGACACGTGCATATGGGTCATTTACAGGCATCTCTTGAATCAAAACAAATTTTTACAAGTCTACTTAAGTTGACAAAATGAGATTATTGAACAGTTGTGCCCAAAACATTAAAATTCATAAACAATACACAACGTTCAATCAGTTTGCATCGAATGGCAAACCTATATATATTCCATGTAAGCATAAATCAATGTTCCCTGTACTTACTGATGCAGTCAAACTTGTCTTACGCAGTCACACATGGAAAGTGAGAAATCGTTAGATCCGAAGATACGTGGTTGCTTAATACAGGTTCATTTCTTCTATATAATGATTTTGAGTCTTTAAAGCAAGGGCTATTGAAGACAGTCGAGTGCTTAATACAGGCGGCCTTTAACGCATGTTTCTTATCGAAACTGATTATATTATCCATAGTCACTCCAAATTTGATCTGCTTGTACGTTTAAATTCCGTTATTAAAACCGCCATATTGTAAACAAATAAGGCTTTTACCATTTTTCAGTAGATAACAGACGTCAATCATTTTCTCTGTACACCACACGGCTATCCTCAGTTGTTATCGCTTCCCGGTTATTGTAATTCTGCAGCGAATGACTACCTTCAGGTCGTGCGTCAGTTTCCCTCTGCCGAGTAATTGCTTTGAAACTTTAAAATCTAAATATCTATCCAGAACAACATAAACCTTTCATTGAAGGACACAGACTTTATTTTGGTAGGTAGAATCACAAGGATTTTTCGTTCCTTTCAGCTTCATTGTCATGTCGAAAACTTAATGGTGACCAGTCCTTGGAAACGCCTTTTGTCTCATCAAACTAAAACTTACAGCATGGTCTTAAATGTTGCAAAACGTTTTTGGATGGCTCTCGTTATTCTATGCTTGAATTATTTTGCATTTGAAGCTTGATAACATGAGAGAGAGAGAGAGAGAGAGAGAGAGAGAGAGAGAGAGAATGGTCGAATACAGAAGAATCTGCAAAGTTGAAGACAAAGTTTGTCAGTATTTTTACAGTGTGAAAAGAACTTGTCCTTGAGCTAATGTATAAAACGTATTATTAAATACGAAACCATTTTTAAAAGAGGTATCTATTTCGTTTATAAGTTACTAGCACCGTCCTATGACCACCAGAGAAAATAAAACCTGGGAAACCTTCATCTAGCTCTACAGATCTGGCTTTCTATATCACTTCTAAACATCCGTCGGCCTGAAGCTGAATAGAATATATGTGGAGATGATAGATAGCATATATTCGTAATGTGCGATTGTTGCCCATGTACTAGTAATTAAATTCTGTTTTTGTCATAGTTATGTCCATTGTAACTTAAGTATCTCCAGTTTCAGATCTCGTTTATATATGAGAAGTTAGTTTTTCCATTCACTATTGATAACTCTGTTGAATCCTCTTTATATTTGGTTCCCTCAATGTCAACATCAATCTTCACAGGGTCTATTGTCGTATCGTACGGCTGAGGTAAGTGTTGACCAACCATCAACTGGTAGATGAAAGTACCAACAATTGCTCCGGCTATGTTTCCGGCCGGTGGAACCCAAAACCAATAGTCTTCCAAGCTATAAATATATACAAAAATAAATAAACAAATAAAGAAATAATGTGCATTGATTGCGAAAATCTTTATACTTTTAATATTACATAAAACTTATGCATTATTTCATAGTTTGCTGAATACATGAGGCAAATTTGCTTACAAATTGCTGCTGTTGTTTAACAATGTCAGTGTATGAGGATCTAATCGATCATATGGAATCGAGTCACAATTAGTTCTTCATGGTCAGTACCTACGAATGTAGTTCTAGCCTATTTTTAGAACATTTTTTCCTCTCTCATCTTGGTGGTGATAGAAGAGTTTTATTTATGCATTTTTGGTAGGTATTTATAGGCAATTGTTTATTCTTGATAATATGAGGTCAGGGTGATGTTGTCTGTGTGTATTTCGGCGACAGTGCGCAGTGATTAATAAGGCCTTGGTGATGATCCGGAAGTGAAATCTGTGTTCTGTTTACATGCTGATCTGTTTATAGTCCAGCATCTCAAAAAAGAGCAGGTCAACCTTTGACAAGAACTTCACGGTGAAGTCATCTTTAAAGGTATTTTAGATTAACATATGATTTACATTGATTGTCACACAGTGGAAAGGTCAGTACTGAGAAACAAATGTAGAGAACATACAATAAAATTAATTGTGTTCTGTGTCCATATAGCGACTGTCGTATCTAAAGGCACTTTTAGAAACTATTTCAAACATGGACGTGGCGTGGCTATGACAAACTGGTTGTCTAGATCGGTAGCAAACTGCAAAGAATGACGTCAAATCGCCGGATTGAACATTTCATGTATTGGTTAAGGTTCCTTTTGATACCATTAACCTTTACAGTTGTTTTCATGTTTTCTTTCACCGACTTGGAAACAAAACTATTTGATTTTTTTTTAACTATGAAGCAGAGAAACGCGAAAAGTGTTTTTTTTTATTATAAAAAATTAAAAAATGAGATTATAATATTCGAAATAAAATATTATATTAAAGAAAACAAATGGATTCCTGGGATGCTGAGTATTCTAATGGACTCACTTTTACAGATCACAGACATGTCATCTTTGTCCACGTAAGTCCGAGTTTCGGCTCGGTAACCTTGGTCAATGAGAGAGTTTGCCAGTAGCTGACTTTGGGTCGATGTTGTTTCCCGGGGTTTTCCCTTCACCAGATATACTGGCTTCCGTGCATATATCATTATTATGTGCAGAAAAACGGCGTTTGACCAAATAGGTGGCACACTACAATTTCGCATTTGAATTAGGTTAGATTTTTTTTTTAAGAAACACATTTCACCGGTTTTCCTCATTGGCTATGCTGGTTATTTAGAAAAAGACTTGTATATATTAGGTATTGTTCAAAGTACTTTAATTCCATCTATTTTGGTGTATGATTGCTGTGTGTAATATGGGTTATAGAGTATATAGCTTGACCTTTATTCAGATGTGCACCTATATAAAAAAATATCTTAGCTCCGCTTGGTCAATTTCACTTCCTGGACTAACTGCTCCAGTAGCCTAGTGGTTAGAGCGTCCGCCTCAGATGCGGTAAGTCGCGGGTTCGAACCCCGACCGAGTCATACCAAAGATTTATAAAACTGGTACTAACAGGTGCCTCGCTTGGCGATCAGCATTAAGATGCTTGTGTTAGGACTTGTCGTCCTGGTGTCAGGATAATGTGACTGGGTGGGACACGATGCTGCATGCCTGCGGCATGTTGCCCCACTGCTAGACATCAATATAAACTGCCCCACTGCAGATCTCGTAGCGATATGATTTTGAAAATTTGCTAAAGCTACGTTAAACGCACACACACACACACACACACACACACACACACACACACACACACACACACACACACACACACACCCTGGAGGTAAATTCTGGAAAAAGTTGATAATTTATTTTAGATTTTATATATTTGGTAATTCATTTATTGCACTTTACCTATTCTAATAACTGCTAAAATAGTATATTTCAGACTAATTCATGCCGACCTTTGGGGATGATGGAGCAGTGATTTTTTGATTTGTTGTGTGCTTAGATCATGTACAATTTGCACAGATACAATATCCAAAGAAATTTCAACCATAGTGCATGGAAGTTACTTAGAGGTATTCCAGCATTCTCTCCACTGTGCATGTTGTTCGTGCAAACAACCTCACCTTACACCTGTCACTGTCTCAGACGTTCATAATAGCATTAGATCGCCCCCATAACAACAAGCCAACCAACTAAGACCACGGTAAAAGATCATTACTAGCGCCGACTCATTTGTTCCTTGATCTGGTTCCCTTAAATTAGGCGCCTTTAAATTATTAGAAATAATAGCAATTATGTGACATAAAGAAAGTAAAAGTCCTAATTTTTAGACACAAAATATACCAATAAATCTTTTCTGTAATTCTAGTATGCTGATAGATGTCACAGTATCGTGGGATGAAGGTTTAGACTGGTTTACTGTTTCAGAAAGTTTTGCTGCTAAACAAAACTTCATAACACAGAACCTCAAAACGCGTAGTAAACATAACTACAGAAATCTTCGTGCTAAATGTCAACCTATGACCTCATTAGACGCTTGACATCAGCGCCACGGTCCAAGTCATTATAAAAATTGTGCATGATGCCAAATAGCTCAGATATGGAAGTTTCCGTTTCGATATAATCTATAATATAAGACTGACTACCTAGCTACCTCATAGCTAAGTTTCCCAACCATTTCTTAGCATTCCGCAGAGATTATTGTCGTTGCGGAATTATCGAAGCTGCGTGGTATATGCGAAACGAAAATTTTGCAAGCTTGATTACCTGAAATCAAGTCGTCGGTTTATTAAGTTGCTAAAAGCAACAAAAAATAATTAAATGCAAAATCCATGACATCTTCACACCTTGAAAATGCTACAGTATGGTTGGGGAACATAACTGTGACATTTCGTGATCAAACTTTACCAGAGTCCAAATATTCAGACTCATTTCAAAGGCCACATTCATGCATTTCGAGTAAGATTTTCGAATCTGAAATGACACTAATAGCTCGAAACGTTGAGTAAAGTTTTACGACGAATCGGCTCTGAATACTACAAACTGTATAATTTCATCGACTTCAGTGCAAGGTCGAGCGTAAAAACACACAAAGTAAAAGTTCAGTTAAATAAGTACACACACACACACACACACACTTACTTAGTAGGACTATTGCTTGGACGAATTCCATTGGAGAAATTGCTTTATTCTTACCTGAAAACCTCTGGACCCCAGCCGGCTATTGCTACAAAGGCCCTCCCACCGAGGTCAATGTTGGCATTAATGGCGCCACCAGTTTGCAAGCTGAACGTCATAGCAATAGCGTACAACAGAAGCGTCATAGGTATTGGTAGAACACCGTTTGCTGGCCCGGCATTGTTACCGTCAATTATGGCTGCTACGATACCCGCAAGAAGAGCCGCCCCGACTAGCTGTTAAAACATCCCAGTAATATAATTAAATAAAACCATTTTCATTTTGGATGATGACATTCGATCATTCTGTTTGGAATCTGGGCACTAGGTCAAAATACTGCTTATTAAAAATGCCATTATAATGATGTTAAAAGAGGAATATACAAATATAGACACGCATTTATTTACCTTTGTGATTATTTGCCTTGTAAAAATATGTACTGTAGCAGTATGGAGCGCCGTTACTGTCATCGGATGCTGAGGTCTTTATGAGCAGTGCTTTTTATAATACACCCAGTATCATTTTAAGCGCATCTGGTGTCTTAACCAACACGTGGTTCATCGGGTATAGTATACAGTGCATATTTCAATATATGCGGTCGTTTTTATATAATTTGAGGTGCATTTGATGATAAATGCGATAGATGTATTATTGTATTCAGTCCAATTAGCATTATATTAGGTTATATTTCCATCATGCTTGTAATAATTATAGGTTACTGCATTTGTATGGGAAAATAGGAACGAGTTTTCGGAATGAATACTGCACGAGCTTGTGAGTGCAGTATATCCTTCCGACAAAACGAGTTCATATTTTCCCATACAAATGCAGTAACTTTTTTATTATATGTTCGTTTTTTTTTTATTCTACCTAAGGTTTAATTATATAAACAAACTACACATCAAGAAACAACGTAAATGAATGAATGCCGTATTCCAAACTAAATACACAAGCGCAGATTTGACATTACAAAATGATATCATTATTAATGCGCACATAGCTCAGCCCAGATAAATTTGAACTTAGTCGCGCGCTTGACATAACTTTCGAAAGAAAATGGCGTGTCTAGTTAAAATTGAAATTTGCAGCCATATTGTGAATGAATGCGCATTGCAACAACT
The DNA here is from genome assembly GCA_028554795.2 of Sinohyriopsis cumingii. Taxonomy (NCBI): domain Eukaryota; kingdom Metazoa; phylum Mollusca; class Bivalvia; order Unionida; family Unionidae; genus Sinohyriopsis; species Sinohyriopsis cumingii. The sequence goes on from CM068841.1 coordinate 68,543,994, forward strand.
TTTCCATTTGATCTGGAATGAATAGATTTTGGTATTTTAGATTTTGGTATTTTCGTATTTTGTTTCGATTCGACGAAAGTTTGTGATTTTGGACTGGATTCATCTGTGCAAATTATACATGAAATACATCGGATTGAAGTGGCGCGGGAGAAGCGTGTTTACGTCTGCAAATGTGTTTCTGCTTCTGTCATTGAATGTTTGAAATCATAACGTGGGAAAATATGAAGTCTTTCAATTGCAATTTTGAAAAAGACGCTATGGAATTTAATGTGTATTTCATTTTGAGTGCAGTAAGGAGGATGCAATTGCACTTATCATCGAAATTACAGCACACTTTCGAAACGTGTAATCCAGATTGAAAACCTATGACATGGCTCATGTAATTAGGATTTGCAGAATTAAGTAAAAACATTTTGAGGAAATTCAGGATGTAAAACTCTAAGTATATTTTATTTTGCCGTTCTTATCACCATATAAAGAATACAGTATATTCCTTGTCACTTGCATGTTATTTGTAAGGACGTAATCGTCCGTCTTTTATATAATGTAGCTAGCCTAAATCCGTAACATTGTATCAACGCGGAATGTGCCAAAACAGCTGGGTTTTTTTTGTTGCAGTCTACGAAACATGTTTTAGTTCATTCAGAAACAAATTTATATAACCACAACGTAAAGAGCCTCTTACGCGAGTGTATATGATTTGTTTACAAATCAAAAGTGCTGGTGTCTGCGTCATTGTTTGTTTACAATAGAAAGAAGTTCCTTTATTCATGTGAATGCTATATGTGTATTGTCGCGCGCGTTCAGTATCGCGGAATACTGAACGATTCCGACAATGTAAAGTTAACGGGTAAAAAATGAGCATATAATAAAAATAAAGACGTGCAAAACAAAGATCAAGGCAAAAGTGGGTAAAATCCATGACAAAATAAAGACGTGCTAAACAAAGATCAAGGCAGAAGTGGGTAAAATCCATGACAGAATAAAGACGTGCAAAACAAAGATCAAGGCAAAAGTGGGTAAAATCCATGACAAAATAAAGACGTGCAAAGCAAACATCAAGGCAGAAGTGGGTAAAATCCATGACAAAATAAAAACGTTCAAAACAAAGATCAAGGCAGAAGTGGGTAAAATCCATGACAAAATAAAGACGTGCAAAACAAAAATCAAGGCAGAAGTGGGTAAAATCCATGAGAAAATAAAGACGTGCAAAACAAAAATCAAGGCAGAAGTGGGTAAAATCCATGACAAAATAAAGACGTGCAAAGCAAAGATCAAGGCAGAAGTGGGTAAAATCCATGACAAAATAAAGACGTGCAAAACAAAGATCAAGGCAGAAGTGGGTAAAATCCATGACAAAATAAAGACGTGCAAAACTAAGATCAAGGCAGAAGTGGGTAAAATCCATGACAGAATAAAGATGTGCAAAACAAAGATCAAGGCAGAAGTGGGTAAAATCCTTGAAATACAAAGTAAAAAATGTGTTATATCAGCCACATTTTTTACAAAAGTGCAAAACCTCAAATGGAACACAATCTCGGGACCATTCCAGGACAAAACATTTACCTGTATTCGTCTCTTTTTACGAAATGCAAAAGGGAGTTTTGGGTATATTCTGCGTCCCTGAACCCTAGCGGGAATATTCTGCGTCCCCTAACCCTCGCGTGTTTAAAATAGATATGCTTGCTGTGACAAAATGTTTTAGTCGCCAAGTTGCTTCGGATGCAAACTTTCTTGAACCATAAATGTTCAGAAATGTACACTAACTATCAAGGTTATGTTAATTTGTGTGCTATTGTCACTTTTTGTCGGGTAAATTTATCATAAAGTTCAAAGATCAGATGTTCCTTAGTAATCTTGAAATAAATCTACTCGATCGTTGTTTGCAAGCCCGAGCACAAACTGTGTTAATCAACAATTCAATTTTTAGACACGTTTTTGTTATAAACCGAGAAAGATAGAGACATAATCAAGAACGCAATAATGACATTATAAACTACAGTGACATATTTTAATTATTAATGAAAACTTATGTGAATGATCTAAAAAATAGAAGAGACCATGAAATATGCTGAAGCATATGATTAGAAACATAATACCAGGAGGATATCCCCGACTGACCGAGTGGTCTAAAGCGTTCTCCGTTACGGATCACTGCCATCTCACCTCTGTTTGCGTGGGTTCGAGTCTAGTATTCGGCTAATGTGGGCATGTGAGAAAGCTTGCCAGTAGCTTCTCGTGGGTCGGTGGTTCTTCCCTGGGTTTTCCTGGGTTCTTCCTCCACCATTAATACTGGCGGCCATGCATTGCCTATCATGTGCTGAAAAATGGCGTTAAACCCAACAACAACAACCAGGAGGATATAGGTAATGATTCGAAAAGACGTCAAAGAGTTTTGCAGTCCTTTATTGGAAGTCCATTTCCAAAGATATACTCCTCTAGCTGTAAAAAATTGATATTTTGTTTATACCAAAGAAACAATCAAACAATGAACAACAACAAAAACCCAAACAATCAATTTTTTGAATTTGTGAAAAATGTATTGGTTTTTATGTATAATTAGAACTCTATTTTAGCTCCTGTTTTATATACTGAAATAAAGTAATACTCTTTACATTTTCCAAGGCAGTCTAGATCATATTCATCGAACAAACATTTTTAATGAATGCAGTACAGAAATACAAAATTAGGCAAGTCAGGAAAAGCCCTATGTGTGTAACATATTAACATTTTGTTCCTTTAGAAATTGTGAAATGAAGCCAAAAAATGTTATGGAACCAAATTTGGACGCAACGAATGATATATATTTTAAAGAGAGTTTGCATTATAGAACTATATATTAAATTCAAATGACAAGTTTAGTTTAAAAAAAACATTCGCTTACAATTTCAAGGAAGCACGAGGACTTTGAGGAACCTTCTGCGGGAATAGAGGTGAAAATGTTCGCAGTGGCATTTTCCCCATAAATTTGTCGCACTCCTCCATCGAATTTATGAAAAGCTTCTGCAAATTAAAAAAGTCAAGGATCGCGAAATAACGCTTTTCAAAGAAACAAGCAACTAACAAAGCACATCATTTGTAACATTATTGGCAGCAGTTCCAAAGCGTACGTTATCAAAAGTAGGATTATAATGAATTAGTTTCACTCATATATACTGATCATCAAGTGTTTTATGCACAAGACGGGTAGTAATATCATTTTAAGTGTCAGATGGAAAATTTGGTTCTATGGACGCTACTCCCGACTTAATTTGATTTAATTTTGATAGGCTTTACGAAAATCAACGTTTAACAACTGTGTGTTAAAGTAAAATGTTCAATATCAGTCCACTCTAATATTATAGGTAGTAGATACCGATGGTCTGATTTCCAACTTTCTTCCAATGCGACCTGTATGTAGCTGAATTTGTTTTTATATCTCTTGACTTGGGGTGCGATGCGACTGCTATTTTCGTTACTTAAAAATAATCGAATGTTATAATCTTGTTTTTAATACTTTGATTATTTAAATTTCTCGTTATGACACATTTGCATGAAAAGTCTATCATGTAGGTATGCATAATCGAATGTGTGCATCACGCACGCACTTCCACACGACTACAAGTATGTATGTATGTATGTATGTGTATGTATGTATGTATGTATGCATGCAAGCATGCATGCATGTATGTATGTATGTATAAGGTATACCCGCATAAACACTGTAAGTGACGCAAGCAGCTAGAAAGGCACCAATAAATTCGCAGACTACATAGAGAGGGTACTTTTTCCACCGTAATTTGTCCAGTAGGCAAAACATCAATGCAATGCCAGGGTTTAAACATGAACCTGAAAAATAGCCATATAAATACAACGTCACTATCTAACAAAATACGTAACAAACCTATCAACCAACCAGTTTTGTAGATACCTGATGAGCGATGAACGAACTAGCCAACACATTAAAGAACAAACAAGAAAGGACAAAATCAGGTAGAAAACAAACAGACCAAGCAAGTAAGAAAGATCTATCTATATCTATATCTATATCTATATATCTATATCTATCTATCTATCTATCTATCTATATATATATATATATATATATATATATATATATATATATATATATATATATATATATATATATATATATATATATATATGCTATTTTAAATTATTTTGGATTTATGCTCATTAATTCCTTCCAGCACTCCCGCACTCAACGATGCAACCAAACAAGAAGCATGGCCGGGTTTGCGAGCAACTCTACATTTAACAACTGCACATTTAATTTCACATTGGATAACTGAAAAGGTCTTGTTAAGTATTAACCCTGATGAAAGAGATATAAAATGTTATTCCCGTATAGGACGTACTAAAATTAACAAGGAATGTTATTTTTTTTATATGAAAAGAAATGTGCTGACACCACGGGTAACCATTGTCTAAAGATGTAAAGAATGAAGTTGCCGAATTCACGCAACTGTGACAGTAGTCACATTTCATTTGCCATTAGATCACTGAACGGGTCTTCACAAGAATTAACGCTGTTGAGAATGATATAAAATGTTATTCCTGTATACAATTTATTTAATTGTTACCTTTATGATAGTAAGTGATAGCATCATCTTGTTCATATTTCCATGTTGTTCATTGATAAAGTCCAATATGATTTAAGGTTTGATTGGAAATTTAATCTAGCCCACTTGTTCATTCCGTACCAGCTGTTATTATGTAAGGCCATGATCATCTGACGTAGCAGATGGGACTGACTAAAATTAAAATAAAATGTTGTAAATGACCTAATTGTGCTGAAACCATCGGTAGCCATTGCCTAATATGTAAAGTAGGATATTTTTCAATAAACGTAACTGTGGCAGTAGTCAATGCGTTCGTGTAATTCTGTACAGGCTAAGTATTATGGGGCGATGTGAAGCGGTGAATGAAAGGAAGGTACGCGTTACTTAAAATTGGAATGCGTTGTTGATGCAATATGTCAATTTGACGGAAGCAAGGACGAAATTGGAATTATAAGGATTAAATGATCATGGTTGAGTATTTATCGATGTGTACATTTTACCTAATTACTCACAAAGTTAGCATAACGTCCTTCGGATTTTATTTACTTTGTGAGTGATTAGGTAGCATTTACACATCGATAAGTACCCAACCATGATAATTTAATCCTATAATATAGGAATCTTATACACTGTGCTAAATTGAAATGTTTGCTAAAGCACGAGAAAACCCGAGTACGAGTATTTCCCGATTCAACCGGATATAGTTTGAATATAAAACGTTCTTCTTGCTTGATCAGTGACAACCCATTCAAAGCTTTATTAAACGAAAAAGCTCAAAATTTGTTCGACTCGGACATACAATTGTATTGTTGTGACTTAAGAAAATGACCTGCGTCAAACCAAATGAGACGGGACTGATGATATGTATTAATAAGTCAATGTGTGTTCCTATCCATACATTTATACAGACAATAGATTTAGTGTACGTATACCAGATGCATTGAAACCGGAGTAAATGGCGAGGGTAGTGCCGCATGCAGAGGCCAGGGCTCTACCCATAACTGAGCTGGATGTGCCCCGGGACAAGGTAAACAGGGCCCCTGAGGCGTAGACGAAAATCTGGAAATACATTTAAGAAAATTGAAAGATGATAATACGAAAGAAAATGAGGACTAATTCACAACAAAACTTATTCTGCAGAGAAGAAAAGAAATTGGGGAAGACATAGCCTTTCAAACGTTTGCAAACCATGTCACTCCTTTCTAAGAGTATTTTAGGCACACATTTCTTATTGTTACATTTTTAAAGTGTCGGTACTTTAAAAGTGTTTTTACCTCAGTCATAACAATGTTCACCGAAAATTAATTTTTCAGACTTCTTGTTTTATGGTATCTCAGAGCATTCGAAACAGACCTTGTAGAAATTGTTTTATTTTGTACTTGGAACATATAATATATGTTACTTATACTACATATGATTAGCTACTATGTTAGTCAATTAGTATTTAGGCGAGCTGTACCGTCAGCTGTTAGTCAATTAGTATCGTATAAAGAGAAATAAGTCGATCGTATTCTTTCGATGTGTATTTACTATTTTAGCAATGTCTCCTGTTGATATGCTTCGCCAGTATTTAGTTGTTCTAGTTCCTTAATTATATTTTCCTTTGTAAACGTTTAACACAACAGCTCAAGGTTCTCCAAAGCCTTGATGTACAGCTTTATGTAATACATGTCAATTATCGTTTAGATATCAATTTGTTTCATTAACATATATCCAGTCATGCTCAGGAGGAATCTTAAGATGACTAGAAATGACGCTAAATCCATTTTGTTGAGGGTTGGGGCTTGGTTGTTGCATCAACGACCTGATCATTAAATTGCGTAAACATCGGTTTTAGAATCATAATTAAAGATTAATACTTTAGAGTAGAAAGTATAACTTTATTCCACAACTGCTCCAAAACCGTGTTTTCGGCGGTACTTTTAAAAGATCTACCCAAGAAAGCAATTATTTGGGGAGAGGAGAAATGAAGTAAGTGACCCGAGATTTAGGTCCTCTATACTACTGATAGATGTAAGTAAATTATTTCCTAAAACGAAAATTTACCTTTAAACTCATTATGATACAGACTGGAATCATACCTTTTTTCCAGATATCATCACCAGTCATAAACAAAACGTTACATGCATCGGTGTATGATAGAAAAATTATACCCTAATGTCCGAAGTTTGCTTTAGACGTGAGGTTTCATTGAGTGCGTAATACAAAACTCTTATCCCACGGGTGGATTTGTCCTTTCCAACATCAATGCAAAATGAAAGATTATTTTTCTCACATTCCTGATCCAAAGGTTAAGGTCCAAGTCAAAATGGGGTATTGTGAATACTTGTACAACTTTAAAACAGCAAAACAACCGAATTAATTTTTCTCACCGGAACCAAGAACATAAATGGTAAGTTTACTAAGACACTTTTCAGTGATGTGTAAAAACGCATCAGCGTTCAAATAAAGGCGAACAAAACCGTCAAGGTAATGGCAATACGCATGGACCGAACCGAGCATTAAAAATAGTCTGCACAATGATAAAAATCTGAAGTCCAGTCTTATTCAAACAGACATACAAAAATTAAACTCCATTGTCTTAGATTAAATTTTGATCTGGAATTTATTTTATTTTCATATGAAATATTACCAAGCTGATTTTAAAACAGATAAACAAAGAAACATTAAAAAAAGATAAACAAACATTAAACGTAACACGTAACAATTTCAGCAACAATTTTTCGACTCAAAACATAACTGCAGAGTCAGTTCATATTTCGAGATCGATTAGTGCAAATAGACCTATGTGATGAACACTGACTTAAACCGCTGCACTTGTGAAAATGATGTACACGTGTTTGAATTGACGTTTCTCTTGATTAGTGTGAACAAATGCTCAAGTGATGCTGAGAATCCGAGAGTTTTGCCACTTTGGGTGGTACATTGTGATCGCAGTAGAAGACGTTCATGTGGTGAAATCAGTCACGTAATGAAATATATTGATTACACTACAATAACTTGTTTGACTTGCATATATACGAAATTTACCACGAATTCAACATTTGCTACCTGCTTTGGTCCATTCAAGTTGTAATGTAGCTTATTAACTGTTCTTAATGGTTTTATTACTACAGGTAATACAGCAGCGACAATAACAACAACAACAACTATTATGACGACTATTAGTATTATTGTCGTGTGAATTATTTTCCTCGTTTTCTCAGCCGAGTTGCGTCGGTATACGAAATTTACCACGAATTCAACATTTGCTACCTGCTTTGGTCCATTCAAGTTGTAATGTAGCTTATTAACTGTTCTTAATGGTTTTATTACTACAGGTAATACAGCAGCGACAATAACAACAACAACAACTATTATGACGACTATTAGTATTATTGTCGTGTGAATTATTTTCCTCGTTTTCTCAGCCGAGTTGCGTCGGTGTGAGTGGTATTTATGTCGAGTTCATACTCTCATATGTTCTTATATC